>CM062804.1:1145161216-1145569298 GCA_031772625.1 Pinus tabuliformis | reverse complement strand
CAGTGCTGGGATCATAACCCTCGTCTTTTTCAGGTTCATGCTATCATGGTTTGTTCTCATAAGTTGTGAGGATGTTGAGAAACAGTTTTTATTTTAAATTGTCGTCATTCTAAGATCTGCTGTGTAAATCAATGTTGGTAAATTATCCTCATCTAAATAGCAGGGATCCCAGCTGGTCCTATTGTTTATTTTATATTGTTGTTGAGAAATTCGTGTCAATTTATATGTGCAGTGGCAATGTCTATCCGCTTGTTATTGCTGCACATCCATCAGAACCTAATCAGTTTGCCATTGGGTTGACTGGGCATTGTCTAAACACCAGGATTGTCATTTGTTTGAAAATTCTCCTTTGTTAAATAAGAGCACTCCCAATAGATCTCGGGATAGGTCCAGATATATTATTGTTAGAAATGTCCCTAAAAGTTCACATCACATCACAGGGCAATAGAAATGTAAGGTCTTCCCTTGCAGCTATTATGTTTTTTAGATATAGTTCTAAAAGGGAACCTTAGAAGCCTTAACCAAGACATTAGAATAACTAAAACTCACAATCTGTCTAAATTTATAATATGCCCCAGCTCTCTAGTAATTGTTCCCGTGGTATTGTTGGAGGACAGATCGATTTTTGATACTTCCAACAGTCTCTAACTCAGTTTTGAATTCTCGCAAGCTTTGTGGATAGTGTGTGTATAGTCTTTTAATAACAACTGACTTACAATTCTTAAGATCACATCTGTAAGCTGTGCTTGTAGCACCATTGCCAATTATGAATTTCTCATTCAAATTTTCGGTCATTCTCATTATATCATCATACATGTATAGGTCCATATCCATGTGCAATATTACAAGCCTTGGAGAACCTGGTCAGGACATGCAAGAATCTTTTAACAGGAGGCATAGATATTGATGGTAAGATGATAGCTTTACTCTGAGAAATAACAAATTTGAAATGAGGCATAACACCTTGACCCGTTTTGCTTGATGACCCTTTAGTGAATGGTTTATGTTGATTTGAAAGGAAGAGAGCGATGGTGATTACACACACTAATATCACTGAACCTAATGAGATGCAAACAATAGTTGTTGTTCACATAGAAGCTGTCCATTTACACAATCAATAGATAACACTATCAATATAATCTAAAGGATATTTAATAGAAATCTATGGAATCTGATTTGTAATATCTAGTTCTGTTTTCACCTTTTGGTTGTCTGGCAGATATCCCACAAAGTCATCCAATCCAATAGCCACAGAGACCTGGATTTCCAAAAAAAACTCAGGCAAAAATCGTTCCCATCAGATAAAATGTACAGACTTGACAATATCAAGAAGAAAACTGAATTTGATCTAGAAATAAAATGTGTTCATTATATCTATACCTTTCTGGGGTAAACCTTGTAAAGTTCTGTGTGACAGGAATATTCCCAGACAAATTGTTGTGGCAGAGGTTTCTGTAAAAGGAGAGAGAGAAATGTGTTGATAAATATGGTTTGAGGATGAACTGTCAAGAATGTGAACCGACCAGTTTCATGCTTGAATAAACTGGATTATATTGTATTAAGGTTCTTTTTTAATTTTATTTATTATTTATCATTTATGGAAAATTATTATAGTTAAATATTAATTTTCTTTTAAGAGAATAGTTTTAGTAATAAGTTTTTTTAATCTATAAATGATGATTTAGTTTTAATTATTTGTCACTTTATGGTAATTATGATAATATTTTAAATTTGTTACTAGGTTTCTAAGGGATTGAATTAAAAGATTAGGATGATGTCAATGTTATAATATTTTGTAATTTTTGATAAATTAAAGTTATTTTTAATTTTTATTTAGTATGCATGAATATAATTATATTCCTTGATTAATAAGTAATAAAATTAATAAAATTAATAAACATGTAAATAAACATACATGTTTGTTATACATGAATATTCTTTTTAACCAAGTAAATATGATAATAGCTTGAGTTTTTTTATTATTAATTTTTATTTTTTTTTAAGATTTGTTTTACTACTATAAATATTTTATGATTTTGTTTATATTTCTTTTAATCTTTTAATATTCTTATAATTTAGAAATATTATGATTTTTGTTTAAATTTATTAATCTTTTAATGTTCTTATACTTTTGATATTTAAAATTTTTATTAATAACTTTATTTATTATACATGAATGCAATTATTATATATTTTATTAATTCCTTGAGTTTTGTATTAATTTCTTGATTACTTAATAATTTATCTTAATGATTTTTTTTTAACTTATTGTAATATTTTTATATCTTTGTCTATTTTTCATTTAATATATTTAATTCATGTAATAGTTTAAGAGGATAATGTGTCATTCCTGATTGGGCCTATAAGCTAGATAGCGTATTAAGCAAAGTTTTTTAGGGGCTTCTCAATTATATTACATTTAATCTTTTTATATTCTTATTATTTTGATATTTTAAAGTTTATTTATAATTTATTTATTATACATGAGTATACTTCTTATTATACTTGCTTATTAATAGTTTGAGTTTCTTATTATTAATTTCTTGTTTCCACAATAGTTTTTTATAATGATTTGTTTTTAACACATCGTAATATTTTATAATTTTTGTCTATTTTACATTTAATATATTTAATCCATGTAAGATTTTAAGAGGATAATGTGTTAATAATGCTGAGATTATTAGGCCTACAAGCTAGATAGGTTAATATACAAAGATTTAAGGGGGAGGGGCTGATTTGATTCAAAAGAAGGGAGAATAAGAAGCAAAGAAGGCAAAAGGAGGGCCAGATTTACTCTATGGGGTTGAGGAGGGAGGTCCAATTCCTACTAATTTCCAAGCCTCCATCTCTGTTGAGGTTATGCAGGTGTTTTATGATCTCAAGCGCCTCCCGGACTTTACGTTTGAAATGGTGTTTTTCATTTGCGATGACTTTTGTGTTTTGAAGGCATATATGGTGGTTTGTCTTACCTGCATGCTCTGTCAAGGTTGAGGAACGAGTTCTTTCCCTTCGGATATCTGCACTATGATCTTTTAGCCTGATACTCACTGATCTACCTGTTTCCCCGATATATTGTTCTCCACAAGAGCAGCTGATGATGTAGACACCTTTTTGTTGGAGATGTTCTGGGTTGTCTTTGATTGATTTCATTTTTTGTCTAATAGTTGTCAAGGGCTTGAATGAGGTTTTGATATTCTTTTTTAAGAGAATTCTAGCTAGCTTGTCGGTTACACCCTGAATATAAGGAAGGTAGGCATTGGCAGCTAGGGGATTGTTAGTTTTGTTTTTAATGTTTCTAGTTTTGGCTTTTTTAATGGCTTTGAAGATATCTTTATTATTGTATCGTAATTTGGAAAATGCTCTTTTTAAGTAGGCGATTTCTTCATCGGTGTGGCTCTCATCTAAAATTATGCAAGCTCTAGTGAAGAGGGTTTGAAGAACTCCCATTTTTTGGGCTGGGTGGTCGTGGGAATCTGCATGGAGATAGTTATCAGTATGAGCCTTTTTCCTAAACACTTTGTGACCTATAGAACCATCCTTGTTTCTAATGAGTAAGATGTCCAGGAAGGAGATGCAATTATTATCTTCAATTTCCATTGTAAATTTGATGTCCTTAGAAATGCTATTGAGATCAATCCACACTGGTGTCGTCCACGAATCTGATCCAAAACTTTGGTTTTAATGGGTAGGTGTCTAGGGCCTTCTTTTCAAACTTTTCCATGAAGAGATTGGCTACAATAGGTGAAAGGGGGGATCCCATAGCCACTCCTAATGTTTGCTCAAAAATCTCTCCTTGGAATGTGAAGAAGGTGGATCTCAGACAGACTTCAGCTAATTTAGCAGTTTGTGGGTCAGCCACCTCTTTCACAACTTGGACAGCTTCATCTAAGGGAATTTTAGTAAACAGCTGGACAACATCAAAACTAACGATTTTATCACCTGGATCTACCTTGGCATTTTTAATGAATTCCACATATTGGCTGGAATCTTTTATGATCTCAAGCGCCTTACCACTTACAGAGTTATTTTCAGAATAATTGTGAGGGTATTAATAAATTGTAATTTAGGGACAATAAAGAATGTAGTAAATGATATTTATAGACAATATCCACACTAAAGAATAGTTAGACAGAAAATGAGATGCTAATATATATGTCACATAAAATGTGTAACAAAAATGAAGGTGGCATTGTTTATTTTGGGAAATGCTAATGTATTTACAAGCGTTTCAGGTATTTTTGTTCCAGGGCATGGAAGCAACCTTTAAGGAAAATCAAACAGAAAGATGTAAAGATGGGATTATACAATGTGATACAAACCAATTCATTTGTAGATAAATTGTAGAAGAGAAGATCTATGGTTTATATGTTAAGCTAAATGTGCAACTCTGAGTAGAAGCTATGGGTTCATACTATCACCTCAATGTATTATTATGGGTATTATTCTTCTCTTGAAATTGATGTAACTATTTTATCTCTATTTAATAATCCTCGTTGTTGTTCAGCTATGGAAATCTCTTTTGAAAAAGGGTTCAATAAGATGCTAGTGTTGTTCATGTGGCAACTCGGACTGTCAGAACTTAGACCTATGACAGCATGGAGAGGAAGAAATACTCAGAGAAAATGCAAGGTTAGATAGCCTAAAAAAATCTCTTCCTATACAGAATCCAGATTGCTGTGGAGACTTGAGGAAGGGATGGAATAACATCAAGAGAAAACTATCAAGATTCAAAACTAGTTTAGATAGACGAAGAAGGACAATAGTTTTGGTGTTGTATCTCAGGGTATAGAAACCAGAATTACAGGAATTAACAGCAGATGTGTCTGAGCAAGTTGAATTCTGCTATGTGATGAACTAGGATTTGGTGCATATTATATTGATGAAATTTTTTTATTGAGGGTTACTTTTATTGCAGATCTTCTTTTTCCAGGTTTTTTATTAGGAAAAATGTTTGTTCTTTTAAAGTAGAAATATCATTATACTAAGAGGAATTTAGTCTTAGAAGAATTTTTTAGAGTTTAGCTTCAATAACAAAGTTCGAAGTCATTAGAATAGAGCTCATCACATCACTTAAAATAATTGAACTTGGATGAGTCCTTTTCATGTTGTTGGTTATAAGAGCCCTATGCACATTGATGATGTACCCCAAGTTGCAGATGTGGAGAGGGCAGGTCAGATATACCATAAATTCAGAGATCAGCCAGAGGCCAAATGTCATACTGGTCATTAGCAAAAGGCTTATTCCTATCTCTCTGGAAGGAAGTACTTTTGACTGCATCCTTAGTAGCACTGGAAACTTGTGGATCATATGTAGGTCCATATTTTATAAGTGCCTTTATTTTGTTTCTAGATGGAAAGAAAAAATTTGAAAGTCAAGGCTATGTGCTAGTTTGCGAATTTCTTGTGGCATAGGGTCTTCATCAATCTCAAATTTGAATTTTAGAAGTATCCATTTAATAACAAAGTTCCATTCAGTAAACTCAGGGCTAACACTCACACTCAGATATATTCTTTTCTTAGGAGACCAAGAAGATCAACTTCTTTTATTTCTTCACTTCTTAGGTTAAATCTATTGTTTTCTGCAACTTTGTGATTGATATCAAGCAGGGGAAAAATCTTGTGAGGTGTGTTTGCACTGAATTCTAGCTGATGTACTTCTTTCCATCATTTTTTATGTTTCTTGGGTTGAACATTCAGTAACGATTCTTGTTATATTTCTCTCTAGTACAATTTCTAAATTTAATGATATCATATTGTACTAAATTTAATGATATCATGTTTGTGACTAAAGAACATCGGCAAGGTTGCTAGTGCTCAGAAACAGGCTTTGCTTTTATCTTTAATGAGGCAATATTTTCTTGAGTAGAATTTGGCAAAAGAAATTGTAAGATCGAGGCAAGCTATTCAGTGCCTTTATGAGAACAAGGCACAGCTGAATTTGATATCTATGCACCTTGGAGAAAGTGGTGGTAATTTTTTCTTTACTACTTGTTCTTGGATCATCTTGCATGCAGTTTAATCTCTGTTCTGTTATTGAATTTCTCCCTACCTTTATCTGACAATATCCATTTTTTACTATATGTCAAGCACTTGCAAGCTAAATATGATATTAACTAATTTGTAGTTGTTGTTCACCTTTCAGTGTTGAAGGACATTTCTGGACGTTCTCTGTATTGCTTCAACTCCGGTAACAACCTTAATCTCCTTTCCGAGTTTTTGCTTCATTTCTATTTCATCCATGGACCATGATAGAAAATCCTCTTCCATCAATTGTACATTAGCCACTGAGCAACTATAGGGTCTTACTTGAAAGCAGAAAGTGTTTTTCATATATTTAACATTATGTATATTATAGAAGTAAAAGATGAATCTTTTATCATATTGTTCAAGTTCCTTTGGAGACAATGCTTAATAGTAAGTGGGTATTATGGTATACATTTTTATTTGTTGGGGCACCCACATTTGCCTAGGATTTTATAACATAAGAAAACCTTTAAATACCTGCAAAACCTTCCTCGTGAGGATTAGATTGTGTGGATTATGTTGGGTTTTCTTCCCACAAAGACTATTAATTTGCATAGCATTATGCACCTTATATTGGGTACTCACACAACAATGTTAAATACAGATACTTTGCCTTGGCCTACTCTATTTTTGTCACTGGGCAATTCAACTTTCAGCATTGAGGGACATTTCTGGGCGTTTTCTGTATTGCTTCATCTTCGGTAACAACCTTAATCTCCTTTCTGAGTTTTTGCTTCATTTCTATTTCATCCATGGACCATGATACAAAATCCTCTTCCATCAATTGTACATTAGCCACTGAGCAACTATAGAGTCTTATAAATTTCATTCAAAATTATTTCCCGATTGAAATGATTCAGTTATATATATGCTTTCTTGATAAAATAAACTTCATTCCTTTGTGTTAAACTAATGCAAAGTGGTGCCATCGTGACTGTCTTGTTTTTAGTGAACAGACTCTAGAAAATCTTAGATACAAACTTCAATAGCTTTGCTTATGTCTGTCGGAATTCTGGACTAGTCATATCCCTGTATTGATATTATATTCCACTTGGCATTTTTTTTGTAATCCACACATTAAGAAAGCAGAAAACAAATACATGCATGTACATTTACATTTAGAATGCATGTGGAAATTGATTTGGGACTTTGCGTGTGCTCTCTGCTCTATGTTGAAACAATTTCACTTCTCTTTCCTTAGTAGCTAGGATTTTCACTACAAAAAAGAAAGTAAACGATTGTTTATCATCTTAGATTTCATATTTAGGAATTGTATATGTACATCATGCTATCAACCTTAAAGGCAAACTTCTTAAGAAAAATCAACTGTAAAATACATTTCAATAAACATAAAAACACTTTGGAACCTAACGCACACCATTTAGAAGTCTAGGCTAGAGACGTGTTCCGGCGTCGTAAAGCCTGGTAACTATCACTTTCATCGTAGGTTGGGTGATTCCTCCTCTTTGAAATGACAAGTTCCAGTACGGACTTGTGCTCCCACATACCGTCGAGTATATATTGGGAGACCACAGTAGGCTATATCCTTTATCCTTAGGAAGTCGTGTCTGCCGCCCTATCGATCGCAATGCACTGAACACAACATTTGGGAAGATCGACTACCGTACCATAAAAGGTATTCTGCAGTTTTGCGATTGGTTTGGTAATCCCCCTGTCTAGATATCCAGAGTAGTCACTTTCGTTCCTTTTCGGACTCCTTAAAAGAAAAGGAGCATCTGAGCACTTGCCACTTCAGGCTCGTTAAAAATTGAAGGCGACTAGAGTCATCTTTAGCTTTTTCTCGACTCTTAAAAATTGAAAAAGAAAATTGTGTCAAAGTGTCATAAAATTTATTTAAATCAGAATAACCTCACTGTTCCCTCATTGGTCTTAGGGTGAGAAAATGGATTCCACCAATCAAGGATTCCCCCTTGGAGGAATCCTGCTCCCTTTTCCTCTAGGAGAGATGTTGGTGCACCTCATATGGCTACATTGTCCCTTCCAGGGCTTGCAATTGGCCTGCCAATATGCTTTTTCTCGACCTCTGCCGTTCAAAACACCCTGATTCTTGAACAATCAACTCAGCAACCAGATGATACTAGAGTTACCCAAATCGAAGGCGACTAGAATCATCTTTATCTTTTTCTCAGCTCTTAAAAATTGAAAAAGCAAGTTGTGTCAAAGTGTCATAAAATTTATTCAAATCGGAATAACATCACTGCTCCCTCGTTGGTCTCAGTTTGACAAAATGGAGTCCACCAATCAAGGATCTCCCCTTGGGGGAATCCTACTCCCTTTTCCTCTAGGGGAGATGTTGGTGTACCTCATATGGCTACATTGTCCCTTCCAGGGCTTGCACTTCGCCTGCTGGTATGGCTTTTCTCGACCTCTGTCGTTCAAAACACCATGATTCTTGGGCAATAAAATCAGCAACCAGATGATACTAGAGTTACCCCCAAACCTTCTATTTCGTTTGTTTCTCCCTCTCCTTCCTCTGCGCTTCGTGGAAGTATGCTTAAAAAAAATGATCGTATAAAAGTTGTTGTAATAAATATCTTTCTTCATTATGTTTACAAGCTTAGATGCCCACTCATTTAGAAAAAAACTGAACATGCTTCTTTCCCTTTGCCCTTTAATTCATATTTTCTCAAGTAATGTTGTAGGAATGTAATGAATTTTAAACATATTACGCGAAGAAAACAACATTTTTGTGTTTTTTTTTGTACCAGAAAATGACAACAAACCTTACTGAAAATGCAATTTCCTCAATGTTATATGGATCAACTCATATTCAACCATACCTACAAATTGTTGAACTTGAGCCAATACAATCAATGCAAAATTCAACTCCACGATATCGTACTGCAATTTCAGACAGAACACATAAGAAACACATCATGCTTCCAAAAGATTTCAATGATCTTGTAGCAACAGGCTTGCTACAAAAGGGTTCTATTATAAATGTTAAAAGTTGGACTACCTCACCCACGGGGTTTTGGATTGACGGTGAATGGGTGCAATGTTAAGGCACTCCTTGCGATAGGTCACTGGTTCAAATCCCCCGTGGGTACTTAGGTTAGTCTTAACTAGAAAAAAAAAAAAAAAAGTTGGACTACCTCAGCTATTGGTCCTTCAACGTAAGTTTGTTATAAATTTCTTATTTCAAATTTAACATTTTTTATTTATAACACAACCGCTTCTAACAGTTATTCCTTTGACTCTCATTTGTCGTGTAGGTCTATAAAGCTAATAGACTTTGAAATATCTACTTCATTTTCACCCTTAATTGGCAATCCAAAAACTATGAGTATCCCCATCACATCTGATGAAAACACTCCATCCTCATCGGATCCACATCCTCCATCAAAAAGGCACTGCCCTCTTCCAACTACTCCAAATCCATCCTTTCTACCAGTTCAAATTCCCATCAAATCGTTAAACCCTTACCACTCAAACGGGTGCATAAAAGGATACGTCCAAAGGAAAACAACTCTTCGACAGTTTTAGAATCAATACGGACCCAGTAAAGTGTTTGGTTTTGACCTGTTCGATACAGAGGGTGGAGAAATACATATTACATGTTTCAACAATGTAGCAGATTATTTTTTCAACAAAATCCAAAATGGAAATGTCTACATTGTCTCTAAAGGGAATGTAAAAATGGCTAATAAGCAATACAACCACTTGAAAAATGACTGGGAAATTTTGTTGAATGCAACATCTACCATAGAACATGTTGCCAACGAAAAAAAACATAATCCAACAGTGCAATTCAATATAAAATCAATTGATGATATCAGAACAACAAATGTCAACTCCATTGTTGATATTCTTGGTGTTGTCATAGACATTTCTAGTGTATGCACTATACGTAGAAAAGACGGCTCTGAAGTCAATAAACAAATAGTACAGCTTCGAGACATGTCAGGGTATAGCATAGATGCAATGTTTTGGGGAGATAATTTTAATGCCGTGTCACAGGAAATCTCCTCCCTATGTGCTACAGGAAATAACCCCATCATTGCAATCAAATCTGCACGTGTTGGAGAATTTAATGGAAAAAATATCAACACTACAACGAGATCCATTGTTCTTGTAGATCCTAACATTGAAGAGGTCCATGCGCTAAAGTCGTGGTTTAAAAAATAAGGTTCGACTGCAGCTTCTACATCTTTGACAACAAGATCTCCTTTTGGCCACCAACAAAAAAAAATAACAATTGCTGACATTTATAGTATGGATTCCTTAGAGAAACCAACATTTTTCCAATTAAAGGGCACAATAACAAAAATTGGTATGGATAGTTTTTACTACATTTCTTGCCCGTCGATTGTTGGTGGGAAAAAATGCATGAAAAAACTTATTCCACAAAATACAGGGATGTGGTTCTGTCCAAAATGCAATGCTGAAGTAAGAGACTGTGATTACAAATACTTATTGAAAATCGACATACAAGATCACACTGGTGAATTGGCTTCAACTGTTGCTTTCAAGGACGCGGGCTCTACAATTCTTGGAAATAATGCCAAAGACTTCTATCTATTATCTTCAGATCCAGAACTGATCAAGAAAATTGTCTCTAGAGCTCTATGGACAGATCATATCTTCACACTACCGGTGAAGACAGAAACTTTTAAAGAAGTCCCACGATTGAAATGCGTTATCATAAAAGAATAAAAACTGCATTTCATGACAGAATGCAACAACATCCTTCGAGAAATTCAGAGCATCTCGACATTGTAGATAAATATTGCAAAATGTATTCCTTGCTTTTTGGCAATTCCTATTGTCCAATTTTATAAATACAACTTTACAAGATATATTGTTGCATGTCTTCTTATGAAATTTTCTTATATACCATTGAAATAAATATTTGTTCTCCATTGTATCTAGCATTATGTGAGTAGACAAAATCACATTTTTTTTCCTTTTATCAGCTTTACACATGAAACTACCTACATGTATCCAGAAAAAATACTAATACGTTCTTTCAAAAACATTTCTCAAATAAAAAAATTCACATGGCACTGTTCAGAACTTAGATTTTTTTCCCCTTCTTTCGCTTTCGCTTGCATTTTTTACCCTTCTTTCACTTTCATACAATAACATGGTTGATGTCTCCAAATAACATTCTTCTTTTCCCCCATTGCTGACCCAGCAACATCCGCATTTCGAAAATTTCTTGCAAAAACCCTTGTTGATCATGACATTGGAGCACAAGAAACCTGCCATATGCTGCAAAAATTACCATTAACATTATGTAGTCAGCCATTCATTTCTTTAAATGTAAACCAAAAAATTCTTATGCGCCTTCCACAAACGAACACCACCTCCACTACATCCCCGCACTTCATAGATACATATATCCAGCGCCCTTCTACCCTATAGTCCACATCACTAATAGAATTGGCAAGATCCTGGTCATATGATCCTTGTCGCAAAACAAACAAATGGAAACAAAGGCCTACAAAAGCAATTGTTCGAGTCATACCACGTTACTCCTCCATACCATCCACAACAGAACCTTGCTATGCTGAATTTTGCAGGGTTGAACTTATGCTATACAAACCTTTTCGCCATATCGTACAGGATATAGGAGATTCTGCTGCAGAATTCATCGCAAATTGGCAAACATTTCATCCATTCTACAATCCTTGGCATCAACACCGCACACTATCTGATATTGAATCTGTCACAAATGATACCTCAACTATAAATGAAGCCAATCCAACAGACACCATGGAAATAAATGAATGGGAATTACTTTCCCAATTACATCCTACAAATGAGCTTCTCATAAACGACCTTGACATGCTTGGTCTTCGTGGCTTTGATGACACCCATAACTGGAATCATACCACTATCCCATCGGATCTACAAAATAATGCAATCCAATACATTAAGAATAGCCGCTCCATCCACCACATTCTTTAAACACATCAACATACCCTGCCGACCCTTACTACATTATCTCCAATGCAAAGAAAAGCTCTAAGTATTATTTTTAATCATTTTGCTAGGAAGGATTATTTACCCGCTCTCAGAATGATAATACAAGGCACTGCTGGTACGGGAAAATCCCTCCTTATTAATTGCATCAAAGATATGCTCATAAGCCTTGCAAGCCTGGAACCTTCATCGATCATGCTCCTCGCCCCTACAGGGGTTGCTGCCTTCAACATACAAGCATCGACAATCCATTCTGCTTTGCACCTTCCTATAAAGGATCTTATGCCGTTAGAAGGTAATGCTCTTGCAAAATTCCAAGAAGAACTCAGGCATATAAGATACATACTAATCGATGAAATGAGCTTCATTGGGCCAAAGCTTCTCAGCCATATTGATGAACGTCTTCGCGAGGCATTTCCCCACCAAAGAAACACTCCTTTCGGTGGTTGTTCCATAATATTGGTTGGTGATCTCAGTCAGCTACCACCCGTCAAAGACATACCTCTATATGCAGGGACGAGCCACGGAAGCGCACTGTGGAACACCTTCAACACAGTCATCACATTAGACACAATATTTCGTCAACAAGGCGACGACATTGCACAGGTTACTTTCAGGAACATTCTCCAGAACATTAGAGATGCAAATCCAACAATCGACGACTACAACGTACTCATGTCGCGCACAGATTCCTTTTTATCAGAAGAAGAAATATGTTCATTCCATGCATCTATTTCCAACAAATGCTCAAACAATGGTCCATAATAAGAAAATGATGAAATCTCTAAACACTCCTATCGCACGATCCATTGCTGAAGATGACAACACATATTCCAGTGTTTCCTCTGAAGACGAGCAACTTGAGCGAATTGTATTGCTATGCAATGGCGAAAAAGTTATGTTGATTTCCAACCTTTGGGTTTCAGCCGGTCTTGTTAATGGTTCCCTTGGAAAAATTGTAACCATATTTTCCAAAGAATCAACTGCACCACCACAAATTCCAACATTTGTTGTCGTAGATTTTCCCAAGTACATTGGACCTCATTGGGATGAAAGAAACCCCACTCACTTGCCTATTCCAGCAGTAAAAAGAAATGGTCGTGCACAAATTCCACTAAAGATGGCTTGGGCTTTAACCATACATAAATCTCAAGGTATGACACTTCCAAAAGCAACAATTGACATTGGAAAAATAGAACGTCAAGGTCTCACATTCACAGCTATTTCAAGAGTGCCTTCTCTACAAGATCTCCGGATTAACCCCGCATTCAGTTTCGATCGTTACAGTAAAATGAAGGACAACAAAAACATTGCTCGCAGAAAACACGCAGAAGAAATTCTTCGTTCAATGCCGCCTCCAGATAATCTGCTCCAACCCATACTTTGACATCAACAAAAGGTTTCCTCCATTTATTTACCTCATTCTATTTCATAACATACTTTTCATATCTTTCAACAACAACCAACTTTAATCAATATTAGTAAATAAGCAAATATTAGAATGTCTTTATATTATCTGTGCATCTCATTCTAACCTTTTCTTTCTTTTGCAACAGGCCACATGGGCTCAGAAATAACATACCTGCACAACTACGTGTAGATTGGCAAGCCAAAAAACTGCATCTCCAGCTGTGCATTAACCTCCAATGGTGTTCAATATACCGTTATTCACCATGCATCTTCCACTAACAATATATGAATCCCCATAGCAAAGGTAACTTCATTACCATTCATTCCAGATTCATTTTAACACAACTCACCTGCAAAGTATTACTAATAAATTTCTGCAGCTGATTTACATATTACTAATTCTAACAAAATATACATTTTGCAGGTCCATTACTGCTTCTTCGGGTCTTTGCTACCTCAACCATGTTTTTGTACAACTTCAAATATGGAATGACAAGCACAATGTTCTTTAGACTATTATATTCCTTCTCGAACCTCTTTTGTTACAATTCACTGTTTGTATTTTCCATTTCAAACTTGAAAAAGGATGTTTCAAGATCAAATACTGTTTTCATGGTTTGTTTCCTCACAACTGTTTGTGTTTTCCATTTCAAACTTTAAAAAGGATGTTACAACACACTATTTGTATTTTCAATTTCAAACTTTAAAAAGGATGTTACAATACACTATTTGTATTTTCCATTTCACACTTAAAAAAGGATGCTTCAACATCAAATACCATTTTGATAGTTTATGTCCTCACAACTATTTGTGTTTCCCATTTCAAACTTAAAAAGGGATGTTTCAAGATCAATAGCATTTTGATAGTTTATGTCCTCACAACCATTTCTTTGTCAATGGGTTTTAACATATTTTGTTTACAAAATCAATTGACTTTAATGATTATAATGCATGTTTTCAATATATCTTCATATTAATTTAATTTTCCATTTGAATAATGATTTCTTATATAGCCCTTTCCAAATCAATATGGTTGCCCGGTTGTTGTTCGCATATTAATTTAATTTCCCATTTGAATAATGATTTCTTAAATAGCCCTTTCCAAATCAATATGGTTGCCCGGTTGTTGTTCGCATGGATTCATTCATTTATCTTCACCTTTAACTCCACAATTTTTACCAACTACAAACAAAGGTCTCTAAACAGGTTCAATGCATATTTATGGCTACTTGCATTCCATTTCAACGGTTTTAGGCATCGCTCCCTCAAATTAAAACTCGAATTCATCGACCCTTGCTTTCAAAAAAGCCCGCAAAAGCCTATTCACGTTTTAATATTCTTCCACACACTATGCATTACGGCGTTTCCTTTGCAACATTAGGTGCAAATGCTAGTATAATTTGTTTTATAAATACGATGTCATATTATATCCGTTTGGAGCAATTCATCAACTCAACCATAAGATCGTTGGTACTTCTTATAGATCATTTTTCCCTGCGCACAATCTGAAATGCTACACATCGTCTGTCCAAGTCACAGGTTATTAAGTGTGTTGTTAATACTGAGGCATAAGCGCCTAAAAGCAGTAATGTTGGCTATGCCATAAAGTAAAATGTGATCCTTAAGCCCCACTCACCGTCACCTCGCCTAAAAGCAATAATGTTGGTTATGCCATAAAGTAAAATGTGATCCTTAAGCCCCACTCACCGTCACCTCCGTTAAAATGACGGATGGTATTCAACTTTAACCATGTGTGGATATCCGCTGAAGTGACCAATTAAAAATAATTAGGTTTCTACATTTTTATGGGCAATCTACGTTTGCTTATGTCAAGAAGGATTTTGACTATTGCTAACTATATTGCAATATCATATAAAATTTTAATTATAATTTCAATATCATATAAAATATTAATTTCAATTTCAACATCACTAATAGGTTTTTTTATATAATTTGATAAAGTGTACATTATTTTATTATTTAATAAGAAATTATTAATATATAATATGAAAATAAGTATTACAAAATTTTATAAACAAATAAATTTATTTTTTTAATGCTTCACAAAGTTTAGGTATAATATAAATTAATATGTTTTTTATTAGAGAAAAAGGACAAATATGTAAATAATAGCGAAAATGTTAATGGGCATAAGTGATAAACAATCATAATTTAAAATTGCATTATAAAATATTGTATGTAAGTTAAATTATATTTATGTATAGAAAGGCTAATACATTTTGTATTCATGTATGCAATCAAATCAGAGAATGTATACATACATATAAATTAGTTGTGGTGCATGCAAACATAATATCAATAGCATCAATTCCTTGATACACCTACGTAGGAGGCAGTATACATGTAACTTTGTAACTCAATAAAAGACCCAAATGAGCATCACTTTCACATCATCACATTCTTAAGAATGTACAACTTAAGAGTGCACAAAAAGAAAGGCTCACAATGTACTGGAATTCTAAGTTCTCAAAGATGTATCCAAGGAGAAGAAATTGTTGGGTAGTTCAATTAAAAAAAACATAATGGAATGCCATCCTGAATGATCCGTTCATGGTCAACTTTTGACATTCTCCATTTTTTAACTTTCAATTTTATTTTTTTATTGAACTTCTATTTCAATTTTTTTTATTATTGAACTTCTATCAAATTTATGCGCATTGCACACACAAAGTGACTACATTGACAACTTATGAGAGTGGGTTGACAGTATTGAAAGTAAACATTACTCAAAGTTTGATGTGATTTTTTTGGAAAAATAACCTTTCAATATACTAGACTATCTTTCATATATAAAACCGTTATCATCATAGTCTTCCAATAACTTCATCTTTCGTTCAGTGAACCCCATGAAATAATACTTTACATTTTCTATGTTTTTAATGTGTGCAACTATAGGAAAAACATCTACCGCGCACAAGAAAACAAGTGTAAATTGATAACATAATTAACATGAAATTAGATTTATCAACATGTACTTGATTTTATTATCTTTTTTCTAGATCTCTATATTTTAACTATTATCTAGATACTTATGCCAATGATTTTAAAAACATATATATATATATATATATATATATATATATATATATATATATATATATATATATATATATCCTTTGAAAGCAATTGAAATGTTACCTTCTCTAACAAGATCAGAAACTCGTTGACCTTTAGATGGTACTATAATCTCTTCTGATTCCATCTCTTCGAAGCTGGAAAGTGGAATTTTCCCCTTTGTATTTAGTTTTGTATGTTGCCAACCTTTTACATTCATATTATTTTCACAAACAACATTAGATTTTGTGTCCTCTATGTAAATAGTAAAAAAACAAGAATATTTTCTTTTATCAAATGCAAACACATTTCGGTAATGTTTTGTTTAATTGAATGCAATTTTCGAATCCCTTTTACTATTTCACTTTCATATGTAATCGATCTATCTACATCTTGGACTCCAATATGCCAAAAAAACCTATAGTAAATTCAAACAAGAATTTAATTATGTGATTTAAAATACAATGTATATATCAAAGATAATCATCGTGATATTGTTTAAACTATATAATTTATAAATGTTTAAAATTAGAAAATTAATAAAAATTATCATGTATTGAAACTATATACAAGTTAATTTACATATATGTACATATCGTTGTACCCCCATTCATGGGTTGGCATAGTGCAGCAACACACCATTGAAAAACTTGGTGAGCTAAGATAAGTCATTTTGTAGAGTGGTCCATTTGATATCTTCGAAGTGCTCGTTCTATACATGCCCCTACACCATCATGTTCTCCTTTTCCATGAAGAGTCTCAAAGAAATTGCAATAATTTTAGTGTGGGTTTTCTTATGAAGACGACATCCAAAAGAATGATCGTGAAGATTTGAATTGACCTACACATCCATCTAACCATATCCAATGTTCATTGAATTTTATTTTATGACATGACGTTTCAATGTGTCATAAATCTTATCAAAATAATCCTGTAAAAAATGTGTATCATGTGTACGATCATTGTTGATATAAAAGTGATATTATTTAATAACATATCGATTCTCACTAATGTTTTCTATATGATCAACATTTTGTTCAGCGTGTCTATCTACAATATGGAAAACCATAGAGAATTGGTGAGAATGATAATATTCAATTTGTATTTCATTTTGTGCAATAAATGTGTACTTCTCTGCAAAATCAACTATTGACAAAATGGTCCTTGGTGGAAAAATTTGATGGTATTTTTTGAATTGCAGTTCCTGCCATCGAGCTTTACGCGAATTCTTGGTGTAGTTATAAATTTTTGTCCCAAATTTCTTTAAAAACTCTATTACATACATTTCTTCTCCTTGTAAATCAAACATTTAAGCGCTTGTACTATTATTTGAACTAATTGATGTATGGATGTATTCATATCTTTTCCATTTCACTTCTAGCTAAGACAATGATTGATCATTTATATCAATAGAATATTTGTTGTGAAATAAAGTCAAATTTCCACAATCATCACACTTTTTACCACCAACACATTTATTTTGGTAAATAATTCATGACTTTCTCTTACACATAGAATTTCGGATATGAAATCATGGATAATAGAAGGAGGAGGTGAATTTTTCCAAAGTGTTTTATCAAAATTAAGGAAGGTGTCATAATATAATTGAAATTCGACGTGGTCACAACAACAACAAGTGTCACGTACAGTGATAGGTTTAACATACCATGGTTTTTGTTGCACAAAAGTATTGAATGAGACATTAATTCAATGATTCTCTTCTCTGAACTTATTGAACAACTCGATCTGTGTGGTGTCTAAGATATCTTTTGCGTCTTCTTCATATTGGTTTCATGCTATTCTTCATGGCAACACATCCCTTGATTTTGGTGAAACACATGAATTTTTCATCAAATATTCATATATTATTTTTTAACACCATCTCCAAGTCTATATTTGTATGGTTTCTACAAATAACTATCCAACAAGAGATCTCATCATTTACGTCTATTTGCAATCAAAATTTCTTATGTTTGTGCAATGTTTTTCGCAAGGTCTCTAATTCTTTTGCCATAGATTTTACTAAATGATTTTCTTTAGTACTTGATGAAAACACTGCCATTTGTATTGCTCTATGTGCATCTATATTACTTTTATTTCTACATATTCCAATTGATTTTAAAGCAATTTTTATATTTTGAATAACATTTTCCTTCACCTTTTTATCTTTTGTCAATTTTCAAACACCCAATAGAGTTGTATCTTCTTTTAATTTCTTTGATGTTAAGAGACCTCTCGAAATTTGAGCTTCAAATGTCACATTTTCATCTTTTAAGAACTTATCATTAATGAGCTTAACACAATATCGTATAACATGGTCAACGTTTTTATCTCCATATGTGTCAGTGTCAACACTTTCTAACATCTCATCATTGATATTGATTTTATCTGTACATATGAGAATTCAATGTAAATGTGTATAAATATTCATTAAATAATTAAATTAAAAATTAGAGTTTGAATGAAATTGAAATTAATAAATATGTATAATTTCAATAATGAGCATGACATATATATACATTCCTAATGGTGATTCAACTTCTTCACTTGAATCTCTCTCAACATCTTCAACAACATCATCAATCATTGGTTCATTATATTTTTTATTTTTTCTTTCAACATTTCCAATCTTATCATGAATGTTATGAGGAATATCTCTCTCTATCTACATTGTAAAATATTTTTAAAATTAGTTCTTCAAATAAAAATTAAATTTCACAATACACTAGTTAAATTTTAAATATCATTTACAATATTTACATTTACACATGTGCTTCAACTTCTAATTGATATTGATTTCCCCTTTCAATATTTAAGTGTTCTTCCTTCTTTCTTTTTTAACAATTTCTCGAGTATTCTCTGCGAGCCTCAATGTATCTTATTTAATCATATTTTTTTCCTGTAATTTCTTTGATTTCCTGTGATAATTCAGTCTATGTAGATTTTTAAAATCCAACCCAAAAAATTCAATCTCAAAATCCTACAAAAAAAACTCCCTTTCAAAATTTAGACAAAAAAATTCACTTTAAAAATTCAACGCAGTAGACTTACTTTAAAAAAACATCACTTTAAAAATTCAGTCCAAAAGACTTACTTTAAAAATTAAGCCCAAAAGACTCACTTTAAGAACTTAGCCAAAAAAATTTCTTTTAAGACTTCACCCCAAAAGATTTAGTTTAAACGTTTAGTCCAAATGAGGAAAGAGTGCAAAAATAATGTTTTGGCTCGATTTATTTATATCATTCGGGTGAAATGTTTCTTTGGAGGGTTGCATCGTTTCCTTTTTGCAGCCGACAGAAAATATAGAAACATTTTCAGCTGACTTTTTAAAAACTTTTGGCTAAATTAATTTTCCACTTAATTTAATATGCATCAACAACAAACACAAGTTTGGCCAAACTGCTTTAAGCAGCAACTCTAGAAAAGCTCATATCTTGTTACCTTTCTCCAACTTCAAAATGGTTAAACTCCATCAAGTTTGGTGAATTTATTTTCAGAACCAACACTAGCATTTGCATAATTGAATCTACCTTCAGTAGATATTAATTTTTATGGAAGTTCATAGATATTTGGTAATTTTAATTATTCTTCTAATAAAATGTGTGCAATTTTTTTTTTGAAGGTCATTATGATTGAATGAAATCAAAATTTTGTATCTTTCAAAATACACTGTACAAAAACATGAAAATTTTATGGTTCATTACATTGGTCCAACTTCTGTACTGAGTAGTTTTTATATTTTTAGTTTTTAACTATTATTGAGAAAATTGACGTGATGATAAACATCGTCAAAATCTCGTGTTTTTTCATATTGGTTCAATTCATCAAATTCTAGCAATTATGATGTGTGTGAGTTTGTTTCATAAATATAACAATATCAAAGTAGAGTCTGCCTAGATTGTTGCAACACATATTTTTTTCAAAAACACCAAGTTAACAAAGAATACATGAGTTCCAAAAAACATGTCTTTTTATGAATCCCTTGATTTTTAAATAACACAATGTCAAACAATTTCTAAGTTGACATATCAAATGTGAATAAAAAAAATTCTAAAAAATATGTAGTAGAAAGCTAATAAAATTTCTCACAAGTTTTCTTTTTATTGTAAAATGAAATTCTAAATGGAAGAATTTCTTTAGCATGCCGAAATTTAAAAAGTGTAACCCAACATCACATTTTCACCTTTTAGTCTCAAGGGAAAAGAAAATATTTGGTGGGAAGATTTAAGCATGTTAGAGGCATGAGAATGTTGGAGCATTACTATGATAATTCAATTGCAATCCTAAGTTTAAGCATTTTTGGGAGGGTAATGAGAAGACTAAATGATAATGGATTGAGAAGTGAGGTAGATCTCACGATGTAGGTGAGAAGGGAAATGTGGCTCCATGTAAGAATTTTAATGTAGTTGAGCAAGGACATGGGTCTTAGCTTGTGGAACAATAGATTAAAGGAAATGGAAGAGAGTCATTGCAGTGTTGAACCTATGATGGAGATCATCACAAGAAGGATTTCACTTTGTATTAAAGTACTGTAGTGGATGTGTGGTAAGCCTTAGATATATATTGTGCATGAAGCACAGACAATTATGGATGTAGGCTATAAAATTTCTTGGATCTATATAGTAATTGATAACAGGTAGGCCAATCATTACGCATCCATCATTGACGTGGAAGTGGAACAAGAGGGAGAGTTCCAAGTAGAGCATTGATGCATCCTTTAGCTAAATAACCTCATGCTCTAGAATCGAGTAATAGAGAAAAGCAATGTGCAAGGAAGCACATTAAGGCCAAGAAATCTACATGGTAGATGGTTGATCAGATGAATGAATAATAGTTAGTTTCCATTTATAGTTGGATTTGCCAATGAAATTGGAATCCCTTGGGAGAGGATATGCGTACGCATTCAGTTGCAGGGAAATGGTTTGGGTACAATAGGTCAAGGTACCTAATATATTCTTATATTTATTAATGCACTAAAAATTAAGTTTTTATGATAGTATTATGCATATAATTTCATGGAAGAAGATACTTCCATAGACGTTGATGAAGGATCAGGTTGAGATTTCACTAATACACACTTTGAAGTAGTAGAAATCGTGGAGGTTGAGCCATAGTGTTTGTTGAAAATTTTCTTTTCGTGTCTTTCGAATTTTTTGTGCTTAATTTATTGTTTTGATTGTGAGTGGTGCATGGTCATGCGAATTTGTTTGTTGTGTTGTATTGTTATTTTATTTCCCCTGTTTTCTTTATATTTCCTTGTTATTTCCTCTTATGTATTAAGGGTATTGGGAATTGTTTTTGGAAAGAGGAAAGTTAATGGAGCTGAAGGAGAGTTCAATGAAACCAATTACATGGACAAAGCCCTATGCAAGAACAAAGGGTTGCTGGAGGAAAGAATATGATAGTCGGTTTGACTGGTTGGGTCCATTGAGGTAAATGGACATTGGCAAGAGATTCATGAGAAAGATAACAAATACGGAAAGTATATGGCTGAGGTAAGAGATGCCTTCGCTATGTTTGATTTTTTTCTCAATGTTGTGCATGATTTTCATGGATAAAGGAAGTTATCTTAACCTTAACCTTATGAACACTGGTAATTGTGTTTTGATCATGAATATGGTAATGCATATATATGTATGTATGTATGTATGTATGTATGTATGTATGCCAATGTTTGACATGGTCATCAAGGGTCGTTCTTCTAGATGAATGATTATTTTATGCAGGTCAATGGCCTGAAAATGTTCTTGTCTTTTGAGGAATTAACTAGGCAGAGTAGCCCTAGAAGATATATCATGTTAGTATCATGTCGATATGATTTTGATATTATGTTCTTATAAATATGCCTATGTTTATTTTATCGCAAGAAATGTTGAAGGATACATAAGTGGAATGAAAGAAATGTGACATGTGACATTTAGCGACAAGCATGGAAAGTGGAAAAAGCTACATACCTGATATTTGTGTTGTGGATGCATGCATTAAGGCATATGAAAGAAACTAGAGGCAAGGTTTACGGGTAGAGATAGTGTGGTCTCTGGATGTGCAATACTACTACTGTGTACATGTTGTGTTGTGTACATGTGGTATTGTGTTGTTTATATTGTGTAGTTGTTGTATTGTGACATGTGTATTCATTGTGTTGTATGGTGTGTACATATATGTCTTGATTTGTACATTATGTATCTGTATGTGTATGTGAATGAGGTGTGAAGGGGTTTGGTTCTCTAGATCCCTGGAGGTTGTGGATTGGGATAGGATCTTTGGAGCCCCGTAACAACTTCGTTTCCCTGGAGATTTTGGGCTAGATTCCTGTAATATTTTTGGTTCCCTGGATGTTGTTGGTTGGACTCTTGAACAACTTTGGATCCTTAGAGATTGTGGGTTGGGATAGGATACCTGAAGCCATATAGTAGCTTTGGTTCCATGGAGGTTGTGGTTTGAGATATTAGTCTCTGGATCCTTGTACATCTTGGGAAGAGACTAATATTTAGTCGTTGATCTTGAGGGTAGAAGTGGTATAATCTTTGGATACCCTTGTTGTTTATATTGAGGGTAGAGGTGGCATAGTGTGAATACACCCTTGTTGTTAAACCTACATATGGAAGAGAAGGAACTAGGTTTTTATCAGGTTTGTCAACTAATTCAGTGTGTGTATGGAAGGGACAAAGAAAAAATGTAGAAGCAAAGAACAATCTAATGATAAGTATCAATATTTTATTTCAGTTTTAATTATGCAAATAATATATGATTTTTATTTGTGATGGTTTAGTTTTGAGCTAAATACATGTGAAATGTTTAAACATGATGATTCCATCAAGGATCTAATTTTACTTGATATGAAAGGAGATAAACAAAAATGCAAGGGTAACTTGTTGATGAGCTACCAATGATGTATGATTTGAATTTATTACAATTTTTTACTCTAATGGAAATTATGTGATTGGTACAAGAAAGCATAAAAATGTTCAACTCCATGGTTGGAACTAGGTGCAAGAATGTTAGCAACAACAGTAAAAGTAATTAAAACATGAAATGGTGAGCTGGAAAAGCATTCAATAGTAGGGAAATTATGGGGCACTAGTACCCGATAGTGTCCATTGATTTCCATGAGCATCCTCTGGCCAAAATGATGGTTTTGAAGCAGGAATATGGCTTAGTTATTGGACCTTCCGGTACGAGGAAACCTTGCTAAGAGATGGATCACTCGAGGGATAGGAAAGTAGAGAAGGGGATGTCAGAGAACATGGAAGGTGAGTGACTATAGGGAAGGCGGTGAAATCATCTCCTGAGGGACGGGAAAGTAGAGAAGGGAAGGCTAGGTTTTTTTTTTCTTGTCATTAGCATTTCTAGATGGAATGAGAAGCACATTGTGAGTGTGCCATGAAATAATGAGTTAGTCACTATTCATTGAGGGAACAAGTACCACATGCATTGTAGCACTGGAAATTGGATGCAGGCCCATTTTTGACAGTAGATTTTGGACTTCCTCAAAGGTAAGTGAATCCTAGTATTACTTAAGCATGGAGGTGTGAGCTTCTCGATTCCCTTTTTGTTGATGCAGGGATCATATTATTTTGTTTATTGATTAGAGAAAATGTGCATATGTATATATGTGTATATTATTGTAAATATTGTATCAACCTATGTTTACAAAGCTCCATATGAAATATGATTATTTGTTAGTTGAAGTAAATGCACATAAGTATATGTGTTTTTCATTGTAAAAACCACATCGATTTATGTTATAAATATCAATAGTTAGTATGTTTGGTTGGTCATAAGTGTCATTGAGCATCGAGGACAGTGTTCCCCCAAGGGGGAAGGGTTTGTACAACCCCTTCTTAATGTTTCATGTAAATAAAATAAAACCAAGGTCATGGGACATGTATTCCAAGTAGAATGGTGGGAAAACATTATAGTGAGCATCACTTGAAGTTTATCAATGTCTATGGAAATTGGAAAATGCATTGAAAAATGAAGATATGTAATAAATGACATTTAGGATATAAAGGAAAATAGGATAAAAGGAAGGTGAAGAGACACAAATATCCATGCAAGGGAAATTAGAGAGAAAATGAATGAAATGGAAAGATAAATGAAAAAAGAAAGGAAGAGTGTAGAGGTCAATGATAAAAAGGCACCTTAGAAACAATTCACAACATCCGCTCTACTTTGGACCAGTTTTGAGAAAAAGGAGGAGTAACCACTTGCAAAAGAAAGTAAGGAAAACAATGGTGTGGAAGAGGACAAAAATTAGTTGTGGATTGTAGGTAAAAATTTGCATGTGAGATTTAGCATGTTGGAATTTGAATGCATGGAGGATTCATTAGTTTATTATTTATGTTTGCAATCATTGGCATGCGATTAATTTATATTGACAATCATTTCAGCCTTTCCTTTCCCCTTCCTGGATAGTCATGGTGTTGTGTGTTCCTTTTTTGTTTTAATATTTGGATGGTCGATAGACTTAGATCCTGATTGAGATGGTGTTGGTAAAATTCCCAAGGGTCAGGGGTGAAGATGGGATTTATCTTGAAACTCTTTATGGATGGTTGGACACAAGAAAAATCCTCTACAGTTGGTGAATGAATTCAGAGACATCCAAACTTTTTCATTGTTAATAATTTTTGGACAGGTTTAGTTGAAATCAATCTAGTTGAGGGTTGAGTTGGTTTGGCCTCTAAAAGGCCTGGTTGGTTATATTTTGGTTTGACCCATATGATTCTACATTCATGATTGGAATATGGAATGAGCATCATTGGATGAAACAGACATTTTGTTCAGCCCAATCTATATTTGGATAGTACATTGATGTCATTGACTTGGTTGAGTTCTTTGTATGATAATATATAAACTATTTTATTATTGTGATTGATGATTATATGTATCAATTATTATGTTGATCTTATGGTTGGTTTTTCATGGATTCTATGTTGGTTATATGCATGGTTATATGATGTGCTCTTGTTATGGATCTTGTTCATGAATTGATAAGTTACTGAATGGTTGATGAATGCATATGCTAACAAGTGTTGTTGTAGGTAGCTTGAGAGGTAATTGATCCCTCTTAAAGATTCTATAATGAATTTAAATACATCATGACCAAATATTCATTCATGGCCTATAACTTCTATGTTTACCCTAAGTTTGATGAAATGTTTCTTATGTGACTAGCATGTCTTGAGCAAGATCTAGTGATAATATTGACTGTTCAGACTTGTTATCACCTGAGACTTGACTCTGGAAATTTCTCAAAAATTCTAAGTAGTTGCTTATAGGCCAGCCAAGGAAAATTTTAAGGATGGAAAATTTTCTTGAAGTTTAAAAACATTGGCGAATCTCACTAATCTCTAATATGCAAACTATAAATTTTTTAATGATATATTTGCAAAATTATTCAAATTTATAATGATTTTATATATAGTCTCTATATAATGTTGGCGATTTTTAAGGTAAAATAATTTTATATTCTAAAATTTGGGTGAATCATCTTTTATAAAAATTGGAAATTGGCGAATCGTTTTTTGGAAAAATCTTGGAAAATTAGCCCACTGGGCGAACATTAGGCCCTAAAATTTTCCATGGCCCAGCCCTAAAAAAGTGGCATAGATCGCATCACTTCATGAACAGAACTAGAAGATTTCTCTCATGAACTCATGGAGGAAGTAATTGTGGGTGTGGTTAGAGCCTTCAACCAGAATGGAAAATGTGTCAAGGGTTTGGGTGGGAGGTAATTATTCTTAAAAGATGTTCCAAGTCAGGGATTGGTCACTAGTGGTGGTTGCAAGAACCCTGAGTGATTTGGTGTCTCTAGTAGGTGACAATAGGAGTTCTAGTTAGTAGGTGCCACTTCCTTAACTGGAACTTGGAGGTCAAGTCATGTCATAGTAACTATTTTTTCATGTTTACCCTGGAAAGCTCATAAAATCGAGTAAATGTGGGGTGTGGTGTTACACCATAATAAAATATATCACATATGTCAAGCGACATCAACTCTCTACCCAACCATAGGCCAGCTACATTGCAGTATCTCTCACAACTATCCATCACTAAGCTGAATCTAGAGTCTTAGGGGGTTATTTCTCAAGGGAGAATTCACATGGTTTCTTGGTCAAACACTCATGAGATGTAGTCCACTATCTAGGTCATTCATCAACTTCTCTTTAGTTGTAAGCACTACAATGACTCTCTTAATGTCAAATACCCTAGTTCAATATTTCATTTCATCAAAAGAACTTCTTTTATAACTATAACGAGAACTTAACTCCACAGTTGTTATTGTTGGATGGCCACCAAGAATGATAGAGTCATTGTTCCATCCTTATCAAATTACCTTGGAAAGGATATCAAATGTATCTTGTTCTAGTTATAACCATTAAAGTTCTTACATTCATTTGGCACTTTATATTCATTAGCTTGTTATATATTCATTGACCCTTATATTATATTGGCTTGTTTTATATTTTTTGGGCACATTATGATGTTGGCACCTAAAGCGCTATGTTATACGTTTATGCAATGTAATTTCCCTTTTTCACCTGCACATTTCAATACTATGTTACATTACCTTATTTCTAGTTTCTATATGATAGTGGGGGTGGAATACCTAGTGGGTTCCACGACCTATGGGGTTGAATGACCTTCTAGGTCGTATTTGCAATAAAGGTTTGGCCATGTGAGGGTGAGACGATGGCCCTATGCTCGGCTACCACCACATCCTTGCCTGCGTTCTCTAGATGTGCCTTAGTCATGCCAGAACTATCCAACGATGGATCTAGGTTCAAATAAATAAATGGGCATCCTTACACCTGGTTGACCCTACTCCCTTTTCCCTCATTCAGAGACTTCATTTACCTCATCCACGCATTTGGTAACGAGGCTGCGCTAGAGAGGGTTTCGTTCCTTTTCCACCCACGTGGTCACAATCTTCAGCCACCTATTGTATCCATCCCCTGGTTTCATTGTCATAATCAACATCTGCTTGGTGTATCCATCCTTTTTTTCATGGCATTCTACCTATCATCCAACTATCAGGTGATTTTCCCCAAATCCATCCTACTTATCTTAAATTTTTCGTGCTACACTCTATTGTTCAGGTTATTCTTTGCCTCCCTTCATGTGTTTAGCTAATTTATGAATTGCACGAGGTTTCAGGCCTCTCCACCATTTCCCATCTTAGGCATTTCACTCTGGTGGCAATGCTTCAACCATTTTATCACCCCGACACTAAGCTATTGTGGAGAGTTTTAAGGGAAATCTCCTTAAATATTTTCATGGCACCCGATATCGGGAAGGGTTTGTGGTTCAACTTCATTCTCAGGTAAATGTCGGTTTCTTTTCTCTATTGTATTAGGTCTCCTCAGTTTTATTATCTTGTTCATTCTGGGTTCTTAATTCTGAATATGAGTAACCTCTTTTGCAGATGTGACCATTTTTCCTTAGCGACCCATAGAGGAATTTGGTGGTTTTCCATTCTCCAAGATTCTATCCTTAAGTGATTCAACCCAATTCGAATCTACAGGTTTCTGATTCGTTCCGTTAGCTCGCTGCATTGATTTACAGGGGTTTTTTTTTTTAGTTCGTGTTAATATTTGGAGTTGGATAGCCATGCCATTAACCCTATGATTGGATTTTGTGGCATATAATATTCAGTTCCTAGTGGGGTGTTACCCATACTATTACTAGATGCATAAAAATGGTTTCCTAAGGAGGTTTCGCATAGGTAATCACTAAATCTGTCCTAAGATTCATTTCTTACTTCTTTCTTTTTCTAATTAATTGTAGCACCACATTTATTTTGCAATGAATTTGGGTTTGGTGGTATTTGCAAGTGGAGCTTCATCGTTCTTCACTGTTACATTCCGTTCCCTTCTGATTTGGCTTTTATGCTCTAGGATTGACCTTCGTCTCCTCGCAAGTTGGTCCCTTATTTCATAGTTGTGGTCGTCATCATCGAATTTGGACTCTCGGTTATTCTGATTGTAATATCACACTCAAATCCATGATATGGTGGTTATAATTCTTATTTTTGTAGTGTCTCTGTCTTTTCTCATGAATGGCCATAGCGCTTATGGTTTTTATCTACCATTATTATTTTTTTGTGGACAGTGATGAGGTCTTAACCTCAATTTTTTTGGTAAGCAATGACACAAATTTGCACCATGATCCTAGTATGTTAGAATTACAATATCTTCTTGATAGTAGTTTGGTTGTTCGTTGTATTATAATTACAGTAACCTTCGGATGGTGTAAAATTTCATCTCGTTGAATTTTGAGTTTTGTGTATATCTATATATTTATAGAAATTTCTCCAATCACATATATTCCTATGGCTTATATGGTGTGAATGCCCTTCTATGGTGGTTTTTCTAACATTCTGTTAATGATATCATTCTCCCATTAAATTCATCATAGAAACATAAACGTCTTTTGATTCCACTTAGTTTTGATTTCATGTTCTCAACTTATGGAATTGCGTGGTGGCTAAAACTTTCTTTTTGGTAGATGATTTATTCTATAATTTAAGTATAGTCGATTTCGAAATAAAATTCATGTTTGGATGTCTATATACATTAGTTAAGCAGTCACAACAAACTGGTATGATTTCTAGGTTGAATTCTTTCAGCCGAGAATATGATCGCCCACCTATTTTTTCCTACTACATATAATATAGATTGATTATGTATTTTACAGAGGGGAAATGTACTTTCTCACCTGAATGTTTTTTTTGTTAGATTTTTTCTTTGATCTCTGTCTATTACATATAATGGTCCTTGTTAATACTCATTTTCATGTAGGTGTCTGGTACAATTCTATAGTTAACCTTGTATGGTTCTATTAGAATTTACTGGTAGACTATAAGGGTGGCTACTACTGAAGCGTAGCTCATCGAACAACCTCTCACCGAATTATTCTTCTCCCTTTTACTAGTATCATACTTCCAGCTAGCCATTGCCTTTATTATCTCGATGTAAATTAAAGGAAAAATGTTTAAGACAACCCCCCCTTGGCATGCTAATTATTTACTTTGTTTTTTTATACATGATTAATTACAGTTATAACTTCACCTACAGACCTCCATATATTTGATATTTCATAATAGCTCATCATTATTAGGACTCCATGATCTTATGTATATGCAACATAACACTATAGTAACTGGTACTAGATAATGTCTATCTTGAGATCGATTTCCTTTAAGAACCCCACTATCTATTCTAAATCTACACTAATATGCAGTCTAATATTGTTCCCACAGAGGTAATATTTATATCTCATCATGGTTGAGTTTGATAATGGTACACAAGTTAGAAAAATTAAAGTCATAGAAAATATAATATGCTACTTACCCATAACCATTTGGAAGCTCCAAATTTTTTTCTTTTAACTATCTGTTTTATTACAGATTCATGTGATCACATTTCTTCTATAATCATTGCATGCAGTTGGTACTCATAATTCAACCATAAGCAACAGTATATGAAATCATCCATCCTAATTCAAAATTTTTAATAAATACATGGAGAACAATATACAAATAAAAATAGTCGCAAACTTCTAATTGATATCTTGGTTGGAAAATGAAATGTGGGAAATATTGTTCCTCCCAACCGTGAACCAAATCCTCATGTTTTCCCCAAGCTAGAAGCATGTTACTTCCTTCAACCACCCCTTGTTATTTCCCAAATCATGTCTCATATACATGATTGTCAACAGATGTTTCTCTGGTAGTGTCCTGCCTTTTAGGCATCTGCTTATCCCCTTAGCCTAAGATGTTTCCTCTTTTCCTAAAAAAAGTAAGAACATTAGTTTCTTTTCTTCAACAACTAAAATATATGATTTTCTCTCACATATATTTAGTCCCTTGGTATTTATCTTCAATTGAGTGGATAATTATCTAAAATATCTAATTTTCAGATTCATAAGCTTCCCTTTCCCACAGTTCCCAACCTAAAATCTCAATTATTTGTTATAAAAAATCTGATCTACATTCAATTTTTATTTTGGTGGCCCCTCACCATTTATAACACTATTTTTTTAAAATATGACCATGAAAATATTTACATTGAAAAGAGGGTGTTACAATTTTCCCCTCTCAAAATAATACCACCCTCGGCGTTCAATTTATTATTGCATTTCAACCTATTTTTACTAAAAAAAACCTAGGTATGCTTCCTTCATAGAATCATCCTTTTCCCACATAGCCTCCTCAGGGGTAAAGTACTTCCATTGTACTTTAACCTGAGTGAAGACTCGATTCTTTAGCATAGTCTCTCTCCAATCCAGAATATGGAGTGGTTCGGGTAGGAAGTCTCCTTCGGGTTCCACCTATATCACATTCCAGTCAACCACATGAGAATTATCGTGGACATATTTTTTTAATAATGATACATGAAATACATTATGCACTTTAATATGAGTAGGAAGAGCTAGCTGGTAAACTACAAGCCCAACTGTATCTAGGATGTCAAAAGGTCCATAGTAACACGAGGCCAATTTATGACAAGTTTTGGTTCAGAGTGTGCTCTTCGGGGTTTTACCCGCAAAAAAATTCATGATCCCCAAATTTTAATTCCTTATGTACACTTTCCTTATCTGCATGGCTCTTATGTCAGTCTTGAGCTGCTTTGATGTTCTAGTAGATTATCCTCACCCAGTGTTCCATTTCCTCTAATGCATCTAGTCCTAATAGTAGTTTATCCTCTTGTAGGTTACAACTAAGAGGCGTATGACATTTTCTTCCATACAAGGCTTCAAAAGGACTCATTTTAATGCTAGCTTGGTAGCTATTGTTATAGGCAAACTTTGCTAAATGCTTAAAATATTCACATTTTGTAGGTTGGTGCATGACATACATTCTCAAGATATATTCAAGGATCTGATTTGTTCTTTCTATTTGGCCATCTGTTTGCGGGTGATATGTGGTACTAAATTTCACTTTTGTACCCAGTACCCCAAAGAGCACCTTCGAGAACTTGGAAGTAAACTTTGTGTCTATGTCTGATACATGGCTTTTGGTACTCCGTGAAGTTTAATGATGTCTCGCATAAAAAGACTACCTATTTGAGTGGTCCTAAAAGTGGATTGTACAGGTATAAAATGAACGACCTTCATCAACACATCCACTACCTCCATAATAGAGTCACGTTGACATTTTGTTCGGGGTAATCTACTAATAAAATCAATAGAAATGGATTCTCACTTCCACTCTAGTACGACTAAAGGGTTGAACAAGCCCGCAAGATGTTTATGTTCCACTTTAATCTACTAGCATTCCATTCATTTATTTAAATATTTTTCCACATCCCTTTTCATTCCTGGACAAAATAATTTTTTTCTTAATGCAATCAGCGTTTTCTGGTATCCCAGATGGCATGCATAGGGTGTCTTGTGGTACTCATCTAATATTGTTTGTTTCAATGTACTCTCATTGGGTACATATATCTTATTTTGATATGTAAGTAATTTTTCCATAGTTTCCACATATCCAGATACCCCTGTTTTCTGCATTTTCTGCTGAAGTTCCTGATACTAAGGGTCTTGGGGTATAGTCTATTTAATTTTCACCACAATTTCTATGTTTCATTTACTAATAGTCACTCCTAGTACTAGATGAGCATGTCTACTCAAAGCATCTGACAAATTTTTGTCATTCACTTGAATATGTTTGATTTCAAAATCAAAGTCATTAAGAAATGCCAGCCACCTTGCTTCTCTGGCATTCAGATCCAGTGGACTAGATTTTGGACTGAGGTGATCAGCCACTAAGGTAAAATTCCTTCCCAAAAGGTAATATATCGATGTTTTAAGTACATTTATTACTGATGCCAATTCCAAGTCGTACACGACATAATTCTTCTAATGTGCTTTCAGTTTTTCCGATTCATAAGCTATCACCACATTATCCTACATCAACAATCCCCCCATCCCATCCAAGCATGCATCTGTACATATTGTGAATGGTTTATCTGGATGTGCAATTTTAAGTACCGGGTTGTGGTCAACAATATCTTCATCCTATCGAAGCTTTCGTGGCACTTTACTTTCCATTCAAACGTCACCCCCTTTTTCTGCAAGGAAGTGATGCGATATCCTAGATTAGAAAAAAATTCTATAAATCGAGAGTAGTAAATTGCAATCCCCATAGAGGAACGCACTACTGATACATATTTGGGTACCAGCTAGTTCATAATAGCTTTGATTTTATTTGGATACACAACTAATCCTTCCTTGGAAATAATATGCCCCAAATACTAAATTTTATCCTTGTAAAATTCACACTTGTTGAGTTTGGCATACAATCAATGCTCCCTTAAGGTTTGGAGTACTATTCTCAAGTGTTCTTCATGTTCTTCCTCATTTTTGGAATAAATATATATGTCGTATATAAACACTAATATGAATTTATTCAAATAGGGATGGAGTATGCTATTCATCAGACACATAAATGTTGTTGGTGCATTTATGAGGCTGAAAGGCAACACCACAAAATCATAATGACCATATCTAGTTTTAAAATTTGTCTTGTATATGTCTTCGTTATTGATTCGTAGCTAGTGGTAACAAGTTCTCAAGTTGATTTTTGAGAAGATGCTTTCCCCTCTCACATGATTGAACAAGTAATCTATTCATGGAAGTGGATATTTGTTCTTAATTGTTAACTTATTTACCTCGCAGTAATCAATACACATTCTCCAACTATTGTCCTTTTTCTTAAAAAAAAGTACTAGTGCACCCCATGGGGAGACACTAGATCATATATACCCTTTATCAAGTAATTCTTGTAACTTCATTTTTAATTCCACTAAAGCTGGGGTTCTCATTCTATAGGGTTCTCTACATACTTGAGTTGCCCCGGTTACCAAGTCAATAGTAAAATCTATGTCTCTATGCGGGGTAATCCTGGAATTTCTTCCCAAAAGGAATCTTGAAATTATTTAATCATAGGTAGCCTTCTCAATGTTTCTTTCTCTGTCAGCTACTCATTAGTTTATATTTTTACCAAGTAAAGTTGCAATCATTTCATAGCACTCCTTTTTAACTATAATGTTGTGATATGATGGACTTACACATATTTTGGTTTCCTTATAATTAACCAATTATGCCCCTTTGGATCTACACATTGAACTATTTTTTCTAGGCAATTTATGACAACACCCTACTTCTCTAACCACTCCATGCCTATGTAGAATTTTCTCTATAAAATCAGCTAGCTCACTAATATCATGTAGAAATTTCACCTGCAGATCCAACTGATATATGCAATGTGCTAAAGCATAATACTAGATCTACATCTACCATAAACTTAGCGGAAGCTTAATTGAACATGAGCAACATCAGACATGAACATATATAACTAAGAATGAGAAGTAATAAACCATAACATAGATGATATAACCTGGGGAAGCACCAGCCTAAAACCCCATCTCTATATTATCAATCAAGTGGAAATCCTCAACAACATACAAAAAGAATCAGCTCAAAAGCTATCCTGCTCTCTCTGTACTCTGGTGATGTAGCTCATGGACTACCTAGGCCTGTATATATAGGCTGCACAAGTCGTCCAAGCTCCTATTTCCTTGCACAGTTTTGATTGGGGTCCAATGTCATAGCATGTTTGAATTGGCCACATCATACCTGTTGTAACCTCAGGTCCAACTACGCAATCCATAAAGAATAATATTCCTTCTACATGCAAGCAATATTCACCAAGGAATATCCTAGCAACTGATAGTACACTCTCCCTCCATCTGATCTCAACTGGGTCTCTGTCTCAACTGACATGCATGAGTTATCCATGAGTGAATGTTCAGTTATATGAAAATACCAGTTGTTACATGCAAGGAAGCATTAACAAAATGAATCTCATTAATTTAACAACTTGTTAAATTAATCTAACTGGACTTGACTCAGTTAACTGAGCCAACTAATTACAACTCATCCTCATCCTTTCACTGATGGTTAAATCCCTCAATCAAAGGAGAAATTGTTGCATGTCCTCACATAGACTTCAAGTTCATAATTCCTTAACTAATTAACTCAAACTGAATTAATTAATTAATTTACAAACTACTGTTAATATCAAATTCGAATTTTACTTCCTATTTCTAGTCGAGGGACTAACTAAAATAGGAATCCACAATGAAATGATAAAAATAGAACTTCTACTTTTAGCACTTCCATTTTTCATTCACTGTTGCCCAATCCAACACTGATACCCAAACTGTTATATTTAGCAGTTCTATTTTTAGCACTTCTATTTTTAGCAATTTCTTGTTGCCATTTCTCAACACTCCTTCTCAATAAGAAAGGCTTCCTCTTGGACCCGATCCTGTACCTTCGGAATATTCTGCATGCAACACATCTACCAGGTGTGGTTCTTCCAACAACTCTCAGAACAAAAAACACTCCCAACTGAGCTCTATGTTGGGCTATAAACATACTCTGATGTTGAAGCTCTACCTGCTACTGAGAAGTGCTCCCTCTCTGACCTCTGCGCTACTGCAACATCTCCATGCATCTTGCACCATTGCACACCTCTCTGTGCTATCCTACACTGTGCAACACACTTGTGCCTCTCGCATTGCTATAGCCTGGTAGCTCTGCGCTATCCTGGGATTCCCTGCACTGTAGCTCTCTCTGTCGCTCCATCTGCATCTGTCTCTACGCAATCAGTCAATTTTGCTACTCCTCATTGGGGTTCCCATAGCAAAGTCAAATCAAAGAGGTTGGGTACCTCAAGGATCCTGCCCCTCCTCCTTGGGATGGCCCCACCTCCTACCTGGAGGTATGGTTGAATGTGATCCCTCAGCCCACATGGCTTGAAGTTTCCCCCTACTAGAGGTCTCTGCATGAGTATATGTCTCTACTCGATTTCCTCTCAGCTTCTCTCATTGTGGCTGCTCCATAACCTCCTGAAGCTATTGCACCAATCATGGCTCCTCCACAATCGTTTGAGACTTCTTCTGGCACTACATGTTGAGAGGTAATATACTCTCCCTCTCAACCACCAAGTTTCCATCAGTTGCCTTACTGCTCAAGGCTTTGCATGCATCTTGAACCTTAAGAGCATATAGGTTCTTAACTCATGAACCAATCTTCTTCACCTGTTTAGTGATGATGTGTCTAAGGAAAACCTTTCCCTTACTAAAGACTACATCATAGCCTCTATCTTCCAGCATCGTGATCGACATCAAGTTTCTCTTCAGCCCTGGTACATACTTGACATCGGTTAAGGTAAGGCAAGCTCCATGCTCCCTCTGAAAAATAACTATACCTACACCTACGACACTGTACTTTTCATCATTACCCATCGCTATGAGTATCTGGAGATCTTTCTCCTCCAAAGTATTGAACAAATTCTTGTCACCGGTCATGTGGAAAGAAGCTCCACTGTTAAGAAACCAACCACTTCCCACCATGGACGAAACCATGCATGCGAAGAGTGTGAAATCCAACTCGAACTGTGAAGCAAGTGCCTCACCTTCAGATCCTTCCCTAGATCCCTTCTTGGATTTCCTCAGTGGACAATTTGTAACAAAATGGCCCACCTGATGACAATGAAAGCATCACACTTTCGATTTGTCAAACTTCTCCCCACCATGAGAAGAACTAGACTCGGAAAGAGAAACCTTCTCCTTCCCCTTCTTTGCCTTACTCGCAAAGGCACATTTTTCTTCATTGTCCATGGATGAAGAACCATCTCTGGTGCTTCTTTTTATCTCCTCCTGCATCAAATCCGACCAAATTTGTTCCCAATCCAGCATTTTCTCTCTTCCATTAATTGAGTCCTGGTAGCTATGCCAACTCTTAGGAAGACCGAGGAGTGCAAGACTCACCATGTCATCATTAGAGGCCACGATCCCTACACTTCCAAGCTCATCCCTGCATGAGGTAAGCTTGTTCAGATACATAGAAATCATGTCCCCTCACTTTCACACTTGATCTTTCGAAGTTTGTACTTCAGTGCCAGCTTCCTCTGATCACTATTATTCTGATAAAGATCTTTCTATGTTTTCCACATCGAAAACGGAGTCTCCTTCCCATGGAGGCTCGAGACAATGTGATCTCAAACTCTCTCCAAGAGGATTCTCCTAGCTCTAGCCACACACTTCTTCCATTCTTCCAGTTGAGTAGCATCAGTTGGCTTCTGGACTTCCTGATCAATGAAGTCCTCTAGAACATTATCTTCTAATACTGCCTCCATGCGATCCTTCCAAGATAATTCGAATTGTCATCAAGGGAATATTCGAGTCTCAAACCATAGAATGCCATCGATGAAATAGATGTGATAAGAACTCAATTCAATATTTAGAAACCACAAACTTCAACATCTCACTTCTTGTATAGTCTTCTTCCTTGATAACCTGTGCTCTGATACCATGTAGAATTTTCTCTATAAATCAGCTAGCTCACTGATATCATGTACAAATTTCACCTGCAAATCCAACTGATATATGCAATGTAGTAAAGCATAATACTAGATCTAAATCTACCATAAACTCAGCAGAAGCCTAATTAAACATGAGAAACATCAAGCATGAACAGATATAACTGAGAATGAGAAGTAATCAACCATAACATAGAAGTTATAACCTGGGGAAAGCACTAGCGTAAAACCCCATCTCTATATTATCAATCAAGTGGAAATCCTCAACAACATACAAAAAGAATCAGCTCAAAAGTTATCCTGCTCTCTCTGCACTCTGACGATGTAGCTCACGGACTACCTAGGCCTGTATATATAGGCTGCTCAAGTCCTCCAAGCTCCTATTTCCTTGCGCAGTTTTGACTGGGGTTCAATGTCATAACATGTGTGAATTGGCCACATCATACCTGCTGTAACCTCAGGTCCAACTACACAATCCATAAGGAATAATATTCCTTCTACATGCAAGGAATATTCACCAAGGAATATCCTAGAAATTGATAATACACTATCCCTCCATCTGATCTCAACTGGGTCTCTGTCTAAAATGACATGCATGAGTTATCCATGAGTGAATCTTCAGTTATCTAAAAATACCAGTTGTTACATGCATGCAAGCATTAACAAAATGAATCTCATTAATTTAACAACTTGTTAAATTAATCTAACTGGACTTGACTCAGTTAACTGAGCCAACTAATTACAACTCATCCTCATCCTTTAACTGATGGTTAAATCCCTCAATCAAAGGAGAAATTGTTGCATGTCCTGACGTAGACTTCAAGTTCATAATTCCTTAACTAATTAACTCAAACTAAATTAATTAATTAATTTACAAACTGCTGTTAATATCAAATTCAAATTCTACTTCCTATTTCTAGTCCAGGGACTGACTAAAATAGGAATCCACACTGAACTGCTAAACATAGAACTTCTATTTTTAGCACTTCCATTTTTCATTCCCTGTTTCCCAATCCAACACTGATACCCAAACTGCTATTTTTAACAATGCTATTTTTAGCACTTCTATTTTTAGAAATTTCTTGTTGCCATTTTTCAATAGACTATTAGTTTGTCGTACAATCCCAAAAGGAAGAATATTTAGATCTATTGATGTGAAATAACCATTTAGATTAATACAACATTGTTTTGTTTGACTAGTGACTCGTCTCTTGGTACCGGTTGCTAATTGGACCATCTAGACATTCCTGAAAATTTCAGTTCTTAGTTTACATTTTTCTACCATTTGTGGGCTAATATAACTCATACTAACTCTAGGATCTATAAATACAAAAATAATATGGTTCAATATGGTACCTTTAATTTCAATCATGGGGGGACTAATGCTCATCTTGCCTATCTTCTAGTGTCACACTAATTTTAGGAATGTTCCAAGCCATGTCGTTAACTGTTGATGCTTCCTAAATGGTCTAAATATTCTGGACCGATCTGGGGTTATGTGGACAGTCTTTGAGTAAATGTGTCTCCCCACAACCTGAGAACTTTAATGCTTCCCTCTCTTTGGTGCCACCATTCCTCTTACTATTTAATGCCATAGGCTTCAATCCTGTAAAAGACTGTGTTGGGAGAGTGACATTCCCTCGACCAACCTTTCTCTTTTTCTTCTTAAAACTCCCTACTAGCTTATTTTTATCCTTATTCTGCCAAGCCTTTCCATTATCATTTCTGTTCCTAAATTGTTGGTAACACAACCAAGCTTTCCTTACCATTTCGTCCATGGTTTTTGGTTGATCATACTCAATTTGATCCTTATATGAAACTAGTAAAAACTTCAGAAACCATTGTATCCTGGCCTTTACCTCCTTAATATAAGGTACATAGAACAAAAAATTAGTGAAATTTGTCACAAATTCATCCATGGATAGTTGTCCCAGCTTCAGCTCATGGAATTCTTTGGCACGATCATCATAGTAATGTTCACATAAATAATGGGCTTCAAACTTCTTTTGAAATTCTTGCCAGGATATAGTCTTATCTTCTAACCGATGTATGATTTTGACCTCTTCCCACCACAAGGTAGCTTTCCCTTGCAACTAGTAAATGGCTAACCAAGCCTTCAAGTTTCTCTCATATGTGTACACCTGAAAATATTTGATCATGTTTAGTAACGAGGACTCTGCATCTTCCTCCTTTTTCTCATCAAAGGTTGGGGGTTTAATATTCTTAAATTCACCGTGTAGCTCATCCTTCTTTTTTCCCTTTTTTGCCTTCGATGATGTTTGATATGACTCCCCTCCACTTTCTCATTTTTCGGATTTTGTTTCTCCTTTTTTCCACTTTTTTCCTTCCAGCTCAACGATTTTGTAACTGGATTTGTCCATCCATTCTCAGATCATCTTCTCCTATTCTTCACTAGCTATCATTAATTTCTCATTACTACTTCTTAAATATAATATTTCTTGTTGCAGAGTGTTCACCAGGTCCACCAACTGGGAGGGAAATGAAGTAATTCCTTCCCCTAATTCAATATACAAATCTTCACCCTCCTTATTCGTTGGAGGCGTGTATTCCATCATCTTGTAGTGTTCTGATCATTGGTACTTTATAAACCACATAAGAGTCATTAACAACTTATATGATCTACTTTTTCTACTTTGCATATATATATAGATATAGATATATATATATATATATATATATATATATATATATATATATATATATATAGATATATATATATATATATATATATATATATATATATATTTCCTTAAGAGATGATGCCCACAAGGCCTAGTGTGGTATTTGGGCTATGATACCACTTGTCAAGTACCCTACTTCAATATTTAATTTCACCACAATTTTTGTTTTATAACTATAACAAGAACTTAACTCCACAATTGTCATTGTTGGATGGCCACCAAGAATGTTAGAGTCGTTATTCCATCCTTATCAAATTAACTTGGAAAGAATAACAAAGGTATCTCATTTTGGTTATTACCATTAAAGTTTTTACATTTGTTTGGCACTTTATATTCATTGCCCTTATATTATATTGGATTGTTTTATATTTGTTGGGCACATTATGATATGCTGGCACCTTAAGCGCTATGTTATATGTTTATGCACAGACTCTGATGCAATTTATTTTTTTCACCTATGCATTTCAATACTACGTTACATTAGCTTATTTATAGTTTCTATATGATAGTGTGGGTAGAATACCCAGGTGGATTCCACAATCTATGGAGTTGAATGACCTTCCAGGTCATATTTGCAATAAAGGTTTGGTCATGTGAGGGTGAGACGGTGGTCCCATGATTGACTGCCACCGCATCCTGCTCATGACGTACCTTGGTTATGTCACAACTATCCAACGACGGATCTAAGTTCCAGATAAATCAATAGTCATCCTTGCACCTAGTTAACCCTACTCCCTTTTCCCTCATCCAGAGACTTCATTTGCATCATTCACGCATTCGGTAATGAGGTTGCACTAGAGAGGGTTTCGTCCCTCTTCCACTAAGGTGGTCACAATTTGCAGTCACCTGGTGTATCCATCTGTGGTTTCATGGTCACAATAAGCATCTTCCTAGTTTATCCATCCCTGGTTTCGTGGCATACTACCTTTCATCTAACTATTTGATGATTTCCCGCAAATCCATCCTATTGCTTTTAAATTTTTCATGATACATTGTTGTTCAGGTTATTCTCTATTGCCCTTCACATGGTTAGCTAATTTATGAATTGCACAAGGTTTCAAACCTCTCCACAATTTCCCAACTCACATATATCACTCTCGTGGCAGCGCTTCAACCGTTTTATTGCCCCGACACTCAGCTGTTGTTGAGAGTTTTAAGGTAAATCTCCTTAAATCGTTTCATGGCAACCAATAGTTAGAAGGGATTGTTGTTCAACTTCTTTCTTAGGTAAATCAAGGTTTCTTTTTAATATTGTATTGGGTCTCCACATTTTTATTATCTTTTTCATTCTTGGTGCTTCTTTCTGAATATGAGTAACTTATCTTGCAGGAGTAACCCTGTTTTGCTTGGCAACACGTAGAGGAAATTGGCGGTTTTCCAAACTCCAGGCTTCTACCCTCAAGTGATTTGCCCCTAGTTTGAATCTACAGGTTATTGATTCATTCCCTTAGATCGGTGCATTGGTTTTATTTTAGGGTTTCTTTCTTTTTTCAATTGGGGTTACTATTTGGAGTTGGATAGGCAGACCATTAGCCTTATTCTTGTATACTCTTCATTCGCTAGTGGGGTGCTATCGATACTATCCATGGATGCATAAAAATGGTTTCCTATGGAGGGTTCACATAAATAATCACTAAATCTATCCTGAAATTTGTTTCTTACTTCTTTATTTCTCTACTTAATTGTAGCACCACATTTCTTTTGCAATGACAATGGGTTTGCTAGTATATGTAGGTGGAGCTTCATCGCCCTTCACTGCTGCCTATCGTTCCCCTCCAGTTTGGCTCCTATGCTCTAGGAATGACCTTCATCTACTCGCAGGTTGGTCCCCTATTTCACAGTTGTGGCCATCATGGTTGAATTTGGATTCTCGGTTATTCTGAGTGTAATCTCAAACTCAAATCCAAGATATGGTGGTTAGAATTCTCAATTTCGTAGTGTCGTTGTATTTGCTCCTAAATGGACAGAGCGCCTATGGTTGTAATTTGTCGTTATTATTTTTGTAATGGATAGTGATGAGGTCTTAACCTTAGTATTTTTTGTAACCAATGACACAAATTTTCACCATGATTCTAGTATGTAAGAATTATAGTGTCTGCGCGATGGTAGTTTGCTTGTTCATTGTATTATAATTACATTAACCTTGAAATGGTGTAAAATTTCGTCTGGTTTAATTTTGAGTTATGTGTGTGTGTGTGTGTGTAGATAGAGAGAGAAATTTCACCATTCATATGTATTTCAATGGCTTACAGGGTGTGAATCACCTTCTATGGTGGTTGTTCTAACATTCTATCAATAATAACATTCCTTCATTAAATTCATCATAGGAAGGTAAATGTCTTTTGATTCCACTTAGTTTTCATTTCTTGTTCTCAACTTATGGAAATGTGTGGTGGCTAAAACTTGCATTCTGGTAGATGATTTATTCTAGAACTTAAGTAGAGTCAATTTCGAAATAAAAATCATGTTCGAATGTGTGTGTGTGTGTGTATATATATATATATATATATATATATATTAGCAAAGCAGTCACAACATACTCATATTCTTTCTAGGTCGAATTGTTTCAACCGAGAACATGATCCCCCTCTTATGTTGTCCTACTGCATATAATATAGATTGATTATGCATTTTACAATAAGGAAATCTACTTACTCACCTGATTTTTTTTTTGTTAAATTCTTTGTTTGATCTATGTCTATCACATACAGTGGTCCTTGTCAATACTTATTTTCATGTATGTGTCTAGTACACTTCTCTAGTTAACCTAGTATGGTTCTGTTAGAATTTACTGGTAGACTCTAAGGGTAGTTACTTCCATAGTCGAATTCATCGAACAACATCTCATCAAATTATTCTTCTCCTTTTTACCAGTCTGATACTTCCAGCCAGAAACTGCATTTATTATCTCCTTGTAAATTAATGGAAAATTTTATAAGACAACTCCCCCTTCGCATGCTAATTATTTACATGGTTTTTTTATACACGATTAATTATAGCTGTAACTTCATCTATAGAGCTCTGTATATTTTATTTTTCCTACTGGCTCAACACACTGAGTATCCATGCACTCAATATTGTTAGGACTCCACCATCCTATGTATATGCAACATAACACTACAGTAACTGGCACTGGAGACTGTCTATGTTGAGATTGATTGGCTATAAGAACCCCACTACAAATTATGACTCTACACTAATATGCAATCTAGTACTGTTCCTAGAGAGCTAATATTTATATCTCCTCACAGTTGTGTTTGATAATGGTACACCAATCAGAAAAATCAAGGTCACAGAAAAGATACCATGCTACTTACCCACAACCATTTGGAAGCTTCAAATTTCACTGTTGTCTATTTTTCCTTTAATTATATGTTCTACTACATAATCATGCAATCACATTTCTTCTATACATCATGCATGTGGTTAGTACTGATAATTTAACCATAAGGAAACAGTATATGAAATCAGCCATCCTAATTCAAAATATTTAAGTAAATACATGTAGAACAATATAAAAGTAATATTAGTCTCGAACTTCTAAATGATATCTTGGCTGGAAAATGAAACGTTGGAAATGTTGTTCCTCTCAACCATGAACCAAATGCTCTAGTTCCCTCGAGTTAGAAGCTTGTTCTTTCCTTCAACAACCCCTTGTTGATTCCCAAATCATGTCTCATATACACGATTGTTAACAGATGTTTCTCTGGTGGTGTCCTGCCTTTTAGGGTTCTGCTTATCCTATTAGCCTAGGTTGTTTCCTCATTTCCTAAAAAGAGTAAAAAATCAATTTTTTTCCAATAGCTCAAAAATCTGCTTTGCTCTCCCACAGATTTATGCCCTCAGTATTTATCTTCAATCGAGTGGATAATTATTTGAATATCTAATTTTCATATTCACGAGCTTCCCCTTCCCACATTTCCCACCTTAAAATCTCAAATTTTTATTATAAAAAAGTGTGATCTACATCCAATTTTTCTTTTTGTTGGCCCCCAACAAAGTTATAACACTAGTTTCTGCAGCATATGACCATAGAAATATTTACATGAAAAATAGAGTGTTACACTTACTCTCTCAGATCAATCACATGGCTCCACCCAAGGACCAATGGTGGTATTACTCATTTCTAAGAGAATGAATCCAATGTTTAGGTGGTTTCAAAGCTATATTTCCAAAGAAAACATTGCAGAGGTTTGTAGTGAATTGTCTAGATGGTTTATCGTCTCTTCTAACAAGCAATAGAATGGCTCAACTTACCCTACCAAATAGTTTATCAATCATACAAAAAGCACCCATGTGGCTTAATAGCTTATTCAACAAGCGGCTCGATCCTCCACTAAGACTCCCACTCGCTATTCAGGCTTAGGCACAAAATCTAGGTCCTTTTCAATGAAATGACACCCCAAATCTCAAAGCACTAGCTCAAGGAAATTCAAGTCCAATTCAATCTTTTTCACTCGTCTTCGGTCCTTTTCAATGAAATGACACCCCAAATCTCAAAGCACTAGCTCAAGGAAATTCAAGTCCAATTCAATCTTTTTCACTCGTCTTCCACTAGCTCATTTTCTAAGGGGTCTTATTCGAGGTTGAACTTTACACACGTATTGATTTTATGTTTTATAGTTTTATTATTTTATGTTGTTTAATTATTGTTTGTTTTAAAGTTTTTTTTGTTAGAGTTAAGTATGAGCATTTTTTTTGGCGGCTAAACGCCTACAGACAGGTACGACCATCAGCAAAGCTACCAAGCATTGGAGGTTAGCTAAAGCGACGGAAAACATAGCAGAGCTCATCATGGAGATGAAAGGTGTAACCTTCCAGACAGTTAGGAGAAAGGCGAATGGTCTAGCTGACCATCTGGCAAACTTTGGAGTAGACAACCCGAGCATTGTCATGAACAGGTGCTGGCGGGAGATTGACAACCCAATCATAAAGAAAGCATGCGAACAGCTGGCAGCGAAGGATTTAATCCAGGCCACCCAACCTTAATTGGGGAAGGCACTTGGCCCCGGTATCGGAATCGCGAGGATACCGGCAGTGATCATCAGCCCAAGCTTCTCGATGGGATGATTGGACATTTGAAAAGGCGGAGCTCCTGGTGGCGGCAGATCTTGCAAAAGGGTAATCATCATAATTCAAGAGACGGGATCCATAACCTCAGATACCGAGCTATCAGTACGCATGTAGAGGGTCCGTATAGCAAGTTTTCATTGCCTTTAATGGCAATCTTGTGTGAAAGGAGGTGGAACAAGGCCCGGAGGAACAGAACCAAGCATGCCAGCCTGCGGGGCATCTCAATCTCCACGCACCACCACCCCATCAGAAGGAAATCACCAAACACCTGGCGCTTGGCTCGTCAGCGTGGAAGTAACCTCCTGCGCTCCTACTCGATCAGCGTCAGCCTCGCTTGTGCGATACTCCATCACATTCATCAGCAAAGTACTACCACCTTCAAAGGCATTAATTCCATTCTCATCAGAAAGCATCAAGGTTTTCATTATAAAGGAATGGGTAAGTGCCCTGTTCTCCTCATTGTTATTCGAGTGCGCATTGAGAGTGGTTCTGTTACCAAGTTTAGCTTAAGTCGGGCAAGTTACGAGGGGTTGGCTATGGAAGCGGGAGGTAGTCGCTGCGCTGCAGCAAACCGAGACCTTCAGGAAGCCAGGGGCGGCTACGAGACTAGGACTGCAACCAAAATAAAACGCAAGATGGCAGAATTAGAAGCTCAGGTTAAGCATGAGGAGAATGGTAGAACGGAGATGGAGATTGCAGCTGAGGTCGATTGGCTGACTGACCCCGGCACACCCACGAAGAGGGCTACTCAATTCGTGAGGACCCAGGCGGAGAGCTGGCGCACTAAAACCCTGATAGCAAAGGCGCTGGACTCCATTGAAAAGGAAAGGCAACATATCGTCACAGAGGTAAATCTCACTGAAGCACAAATGGCTAAGATTATAGACTACAACAGCGTTCTGGACAGCAAAATCACTTCTGTGAAGGAGGCAGTCAACACCCACAACCGGATGCTTATGTTGCTCATCCGGCTTCTAAAAGACTCCATCAACACAGCTCCTGCAGCTCAGCCAGCCACCTCGGCTGCGAACCAGCCTGATTCCCTGGAAGCAATGCAGGCGAAGGTTGATCGCCACGTCAAGGAGATAGGCATGGATACCATCGCCCAGATGGGAAAACATCACTAAGGACATACTGGTGGCTCTCCCCTGACCTCTCACTGTCTCGGTTTTTGCTATCTTTGTTGTCATTTCACTCTGCTGTCTCGGCCTTAGTGTATGTCTGCTGTTACTTCTCTTGTTGTTACCTCTCTTGTTCAGTTTCGGTAGTATCAGTGTTATAGTAATGTTCGGCTCTGTTCCTCGCCACCCTGCGTGGTGGGCGTTCTTTTGGTGCACATGTATAACTTCCTCTGAGCAGGCGATTAGCCTTGGAGTATTGTACATCCCTGCTCGCACTGCTCCGGCAGTTTTTTGTATTATACTTGTTCTATAATATAATCTTCTCACTTACACAAAAAAAAAAAAGTATAAGCATTTTTTATTAGACAATGTTTTTATTGTTGTTTAAAACCCAATTTTTAAATATATAAATAAATTTAAAGACTTTAAGAAAATTAAATTGTGCATAATATACCCATCAAAATTTATTTTATTACATTTCTGGTCTAAATTCCCGTTCTAAATACATGATAAATAAATTCTGGAAAAAAAAAAACTTGTAATATTTCTTTGATTAAGGATAAGGCTGAAATACACCAAGACTACGACAACGTGTTATAGGGAACGGCGCCTCTAAACTATTAACCTAAAATATTTTATGGAGAGGGCTAATTTTGCACTAGGAAATGATGCCGCCATAATTTTCGATCCTTATAGCGATGAGCTTAGTTTGAGAAATACACGGGGTCCATGCATATCTGATCTATCTCAATGCTGTTGCGATCGGTCAGGATGGCGTTGAAGGTTATTGGAAGCGGATTGAAAGAGACGGCACTGGCAGCGACGGCGACCCCGCCCTTCTGTCAGTAGTCCCTCCCATCTTCATGCAACATTAAAGCCACAAGTCTTCTCCCTTAAAGCCTCCGGTGGAGCAGGTCAGCACATGCCTGTGGAACGATCTTTCTCCCTATCTCTGTGCAGTAACTTCACAATTGACAGTAGCCGTTTTCCTAGTAGTTTAGGCTTGTTATTTTTCTCGGCCGTTATGGAAGAGCGTTACGGAGATGGGAAAGTGGTGGTATGGCGGGCCATTTTGCAACGAAATTATTTGAGTCGCCTGGTGCTCGCGCTGCGCCATAGGAGAATAGGAAGATCGATTAGAGCCTCGGCTCGAATTCGATCCGTTAAATTGGCTGCAGATCTGTCACTGGCCATGACGTCAGGAGATCGAACTGCGTGGAACCGAGCAATCCTTGGAAAACACCTTTCAAGGCTCCAGAAATCTCACTACAAACTGCGAGTAGTAAAAGCCAGAGGGAATCTATATGTAATAAAGAGATTGGCCTCTGCCAAAACCGGGATGAATAAAAGGACCTTTGTTTGTAAGAAGTTTGCCAGGCCGCTCTTCGGAAGGGCGTTGAGGAGGGGATACAATTGCAGGGAAGCAGGAGGAAGTGCCGTGGCTTCTCGTATGCAAACCCTAAGGTTGCTCGTCCCGGGAAGCCGTGGACTGGACAAGCCCGATCTTCTAAAGCAAACCACTGACTACATCGTGGTGCTTCAGAAGAGGGTTCAGGTCATGCAGGCACTCGTAGAATGCTGCTCAAATTAAAGCGCCGATTCGAATTGCCATATCTAGGTCTAATGTATGCGTGCCAGGTATAACAAGAAGGTCGCAAGGTCCAATCTCGCGCTGCATAAACACGCAGGTGGTTTTATATCGCGGGAATAACAGAAAATATTATACCGTGTTGAGCTGGGGCGTTTCTAAAGATATGCGGCAGGTGATCTGAATAATGCTGGAGGCTGGTCTAGAAATTAATTTTAATTGGTTGATTCATCAGGGAATCAGAAGTTGTCTAATGATATCATTAGGATTTTACATCTCAATTAGGTTTGTTACTGCCAATAGCAATAAATTTATAAATCATATGTATGTCCATCGATGACTTCAAATTCTGCGTTGTCCATGGTAAATTTCATTGTAGAATTGTCAATTCCTTGGAGTAAGAGGACCAAACATTACTATTATCTTGAATCAGATTATCGTATGGACACATATTTTCAGAACTCCGGTTCACCTACAGGTCCTTCTTCGTATCATTTTTGTTAGGCTTGTATAAAAATAATTTCATAGAACTGATATATGCCTTAGCGGTTGATGCTAATTTGGAAGCTTTTATATGTCTTCCTAAATTCTTTCTCAGTATAAGTTTCTATACGGACGGCTCGGTAATGGAAAGACTTTTTCCTTTAAATTAAAAATTCCTTTCCCAATGAAAGATGCAAGCATTTGGGTTTCAGTTTTGTGAAAAAGATATGCAAAGTTTCAATCCGATTTAACTGTTTTGAACAGAAATGGTACCGTATCATTATTAAAACTATGGATGGTGGATGGTCTTGTATATGTGAAACAATAATATGAATCTTCTATGAAGCTATCAATCGTAACAGTAACGTATCAAAAAAATTTGATTAGGAATTATGATTACTTTATTAGTTCATTATAATTCAAGAGATTTGAATAAATTTATATAGTTTATTTTTAATTTAAATTTAAAAAATTAATATTATATCTTTAAAATTTGCATTTGTTTAACTTTATATTAAACATTTTTTTTATTATATAATTAAAAAATGTATTTCTTTGAGTTTGCTTTGGATAGTTGTGTAATATTTGTTCCTTTCCCACCAACTTTAAATTTTGTATTTTGACAAATTACTTTGTTGAGGTCTTAATTGAATAGACTAGAGCATCAGTAGTATGGACAACCTGTCCCTTGCTTTCCATGTGAGAGAGAAGCAAACTTTATTCCTACATCATTACCCAATATCCAAACATTTTCAATGTAAATTTTTAAAAAAATTACATATATTGATTTAATAAATTTAAATTTAAAATTATTTAATTATTTATAAACATTCACCTACCATATTAATATTTTTATTTGTTTATTATTTTTTAATATTAAGAAGGTTAACGTAATTTTATGCAAACACGTTATCTCATAGTAAATTGCACAACGTTTTGCATATATTTATAAATATTTCAAAATTTTGTAAATAATTATTTTGTTAAAATTTATATTAATATAAAAATTATATATATATATAATATTAGAAATTTATATTTAATTATAAACACATATATAAATTTAAAACTTTTCTATGCTCTCAAACCAAACTAACCAATACTCAAAATGCAAATTCAATTATGAGGAATTGTCTTAAAAAACAAAAAAAAAATTACCATTTTCCATTTACAAGTTATAGTTTGGACATACATCTAATTATGAAAAGAAAAGAAATTTCTAAAGAAAAAAGTTAAGTCAAGAGATCAAGGTGATTATCATTTATGGGAGAACATTATTGGGGCCAAGTCTTGTACACTTAACCTTTTGGAGGTTTGCGACCAAACTCAAGGTGACCTTCAATGTGAAAAAGTGGGCATCGAGGATGTGCATGAAGTGGGCATCAAGGATGACCAAGTAGAAGTATTGGTTGTTTTCAACTCTCTCAATTTCATTTAGGCATGCAATTTCCTCAATTTGACCCTCTTATTTTTCTTTCAGCACCTATTCCAAGAGCATCTTCATTTAATAACATATAGTGATAGTATTAATGTAATGACTATGTCATTCTCAGAAATTTAATTAGCAACTTCAATTTGAATTTCAGAGTTAGAATAGGCTTGGAAGTCATTGGTAGTTAACGATACAAATTCTTGAATTTCTACCTAAATTTCACGTGGAGTAGTAGATTGTAAGCTAGTAGTAGACTAAACTTGAGTTTGAGTGCATGGCCTACCTAAAGGGCCATGACCTCTAGAGCCCCAATAAGAATGCATTCTCTAGTGAGGCATAATATTCGAGAGTAGATAGGTCATGAGACTAGTAAACCCCGAAAGGAGGCAAGGACTCATAAACTATGCTATACTAAGCCAATACAGAGTGTGAATTGAATTAAGCACTCTACTAAGGCTAACGAGTGGACAATGTGAGACCATAACGATGAAGGGGCTAGTTTGAGGAAGAATCTTTGGAAAAAATGTGAAGTCCAAACTAACCAAAATAACCCAAGAGTTTTCAACACCACCAAGACACCCTATGGGTCAAACATATAACTCCACCATGCAAATAAAGTCAGATTAAAAAACTTATAGATGTTGTACATGGGATAATTTACCTCATCTTAAACGGCCCACTAAGCTCTAAGATGTCAAATTTGAAGCTTCACGCTATGTTGAATGACATGAATTCCTAGAGTGGTGTTCCTTTTGACCTATCCCTTGCACTAGTTTCACAGCTCTCCGAAAAGGTGGATTCTATAGGGATCCAGGCTAAGGGGGTTCGATCCTTCATTTACTAGTGAGATAGAAAACCTAGAGCCATGGTAGAAATTTCTCACTTGTGGTTGGGAGTCACTTCTTACGGAACAAACCAAAATCGGGGTACTAACATGAAAGGTGAGAGCACTGAGTGGAAGTGATTTTTTCCATATCAATGTGATATATGTTCTGCCTATTGGAATGTGAGAGTGCATGGGGTTAGATCGCCACACCATCCTTTGTTACTTAATGCAAGCAAAGGAGACAAGGTCATCGGATTATCGCAGACCTTTGCCCCATTTTGCTAGCTCGATTTTCAACACCGTGCTCTAAGAATATATTGCTTTAATATTGTAAATGTCACTTTCATTAAAATATTTAGTGGATCATTGTTTTTTAAAATTTTCATTGTAATTTCATCCTCTTCTTTTGTGTATTGCTGAATTTATTTTAAGTTAATATTCAAATTGTGAAAAAAAAAGCTGAGTAGATTTAATTGATTTGTTCAAACTATTATTTATTAATCTTTTATTTAACATCATTCTAATTATTTTTAAATTTTATAATAATATAGATATATACTTTTTTATGCCCAATGTTCTTTGGTTTGTGAATGGTGCATTGTTAAAGTAGTCCACGTTGTTGTTGTTGTTGTTGTTGTTGTTGTTGTTGTTATTATTATTATTATTATTATTATTATTATTATTATTTATTTTTCCATATGGTTATTATTATTATTATTATTATTATTATTATTATTATTATTATATATATATATATGTATATATATATATATATTTATTATTTATTTTTCCATATATCATTTTAAGAGGAGTGGTTGCAAAATTTAGCTTTGAATAACACTTTACTATGATTTTCTTTAGAAAGGTAATAATTGCATTTTTAATAAGAAAAAAAAATAAAAATTTGAATTACCATCATAATATTATTTTCAATTAAAATAAACAATTTAGTAAAATTTTATAAGACAAAAGTAATTTACATTAAAATATTTAACAAAAAAATACATAACATCCTTAAATTTTTTATATTTGGTAACATAATTTTTTTATTTTATAATGAATATGAAAATTTAAATATTAATATAATAAGAAATTATTAATACTTATAAAATATTAATATAATAATATTTTATAAATTCATAGTTAAACTCTTTCCCAAAGAATTCCAAAAACTTTGTAAAATAAAAATTAAATTTAAAATAAAATTATTTAATAAAAATATCATAACTAATCCTGATTAGATTATTAATCCAGATTAAATTGTTACTCTTGCTTAATTAGCTATATATGTTTATGTGATCAAAATTTTTTGACCATATGTTTAAATCTCTCATATTTGGTTGACTCACCAAGTCACTATAATTGTGTGGCCACACAATGTAACCACAAATTTTGAGTGATCACATAATTGCCATTCAACTTTACTTATATAATGGGGTCAACATCATCCGTGGGGAATTTGGTCAAGCAAGCTTGTGTGGTTGTTAATTTCATTATCTTTGCTTGATATTTCTCTAAAAAGTTTGACTGTTTTTTTCCGTTTACAGAATTCCAATGGTATTGAGTGAGTGATTCACATTATCATGGTTTATATGACATTTTGGGAAATAAAAAGTAGATTGGATGATATCGTCCCATTAATGTTGTGGTTGTACTGGTTTGCTTGTAACAAATCTGAGCCCCAACTACAATTCTGATATATAAGCCATTTTGCCATTACTAAATCATCGAAACATATTGATTGATTTTTTTCAAAAGTAAATTTCCGATCCATGAGATAATCTTAAATTAAATATCTTTCCTAAACTCACTCCAGAAAAAATTTAGGTAATGTGTGTCTTATGGTCTCAATAACATGCGGAAAATGACCTATCAGACTCATATCCACTAAGTTATTATCTTTCAATCCTGGGACAAGGAAATCGAGTAAATTTCCAAAATATCTTTTGTTCTCCACCACATTTAATCAAATCATTTTTGATGTATCATTGTGTTACGAGGGACCACATGCTTATCATCCACAATTCTCCTTATGAAAAAACACCACCCCACACACGAATCATGCAGTGGATCTGTCTTTGTTTATCGCACTATCCAGACGGAACAACCATGTTATCGCCGCTCTCCAGAGGGAACAATAAATCAGTAGCCATGGCTTTTCCTTTATGCGAATCACTGATTGATGATGACCTGACTTCTGTATAATTGCGTGGAGTATGTAGTTGCGTCCTCCAGTTTTCTTTACCAAAATTGTTTGGGAGTAAAATGGACAGCTCAATAGCATCTATTATTTCCGTGGAGTGACATACACATTATCATTATTCTTTATGATGAATATGCTGATATTTATGGTGCCATTCACCGACCACATGCACGTCGTGGTCTGCTATCTTTGATAAATATTGTCGCTCGATGAACGAGCATTCGACTTTGGGTATCGTAAAGCAAAATTTCCCGGGAAAATAATCTATCAATGGATAAGATTGGCATCTCTGTACAAGTAATTTAGTGAATGTCCGTATCTTTGAGTTGAAGATACAAACAACGCTACAGTTATTTGATGTTGCATGCCAATTGCGTGTCATGTATCACTACTGGAACCGTTACATTAAGGAATTTATATGAAATTAAAACAATATAATTTGTTTTATTAATAAGATGTCATATTATGTTTTTTTATTATATCCGTTTGGAGCAATTCCTCGACTCAATAGTTTTATCCGTAAGATCATTGGTACTGCTTATGGATCAAGTTTTATCCGTAAGATCATTGGTACTGCTTATGGATCATTTTGTCGCTGCACACAATCTTAAATGCTATACATTGTCTGTCCAAGTCTCAGGTTATTAAGTGTGTTGTTAATATTGAGACATAAGCGCCTAAAAGCAGAAATGTTAGGTATGCCATAAAGTTAAATGTTCTCCTTCAGGGCAAGAGCTATTTCCAACACTATAGCATATTTATGACGCTTGAAATGCGCCGGAGATAGCCCTTTATAACGCGCAGTTTTTTCTTTTTTTTCTATAGTCATCCGGACGGGTGTTATAAGGGGCTATCTCCGGCGCATGTCAGAACGTCATAAATATGCTATAGTGTTGGAAATAGGACTCGCCCTCCTTCAGCGCGCCACTAGCCGTCACCTCCTTTAATATGATAGATGGTATCCAACTTTAACGATGTGTGGATATCCGTTGAAGTGACCGATTAAATATAACTAGGTTTCCATATTTTTATGGGCAATCTATGTTTCCTTACGTCAATAAGGATTCTGAGTATGGCTAACTATATTGCAATATCATATAGAATTCTAATTTCAATTTGAACGTGAGTAACATGGTTTTTATGAAGTATAAAGTTATTTTGATTATTTAACAAGAAATTATCAATAGAAATAAGTATTAAATGTTTTTATAAACAAATAAATTTGAATTTTTCTTTAATGCTTCACAAAATTTTGGTTATAAATTAATATATTTTTTATCATGAGAAAACTTACAAATAAGTGAATAATAGTGAAAAGGACAAATAAGTAAATAATCGTGAAAATGTTCATGGGTATCAGCAATATATTAAAACAATGTTTTAAGAATCTCATTTGTAACTTAATGTGATGATGGAACATGTAATGGCATAAGATGTGAGTTACAAATAAGTGAATAATAGTGAAAAGGACAAATAAGTAAATAATCGTGAAAATGTTCATGGGTATCAGCAATATATTAAAACAATGTTTTAAGAATCTCATTTGTAACTTAATGTGATGATGGAACATGTAATGGCATAAGATGTGAGTCATTATAAGAAATTGATAGATGGTCCTCTCAAATTAATATGGCATATTAATTATTTTTTAATATTTAGTGGTGAATATTTAGAGAGATCAATATATGATGTATTAGGTTGAATTGTTAACCAGGCAATTTCCATAAAGATGATTTATTTATATTTACAAAAAAAACTAGTGTTATTAATTATTTTGTTATTGTTTCTATTATAAATTTAAGGGTTCTTTTTGGATATTAAATCTCAGTGCTTAGCTTTCTACTCATTGAGAGTATGATACAAATTTATTATATTTAAATTTAAACATAATTTATGATGTGATAATAATTTATGATGTGATAATAGATGAGGGAATAAAATATATTCCATAAATTATAAGGAGTTGGTTCAAGTTATTTACAAGATTTGAAGTGTTTTTAAATTTTAACTTAGTGCAATAAAGAAAAACAAGATTTCTAAAAGTATGAATAAATTCTCACTTGTTTAATAATAAGATTACACTATAAGATTTTGTCATCTTATAGTGTTCTGATCATTGGTACCTTATAAACCACACAAGAGTCGCTAACAACTTACATGATGTACATTTTCTATTGTGCATATCTATATATATATTTCCTTAAGAGATGATGCCCACAAGACCCACTATAGTATCTGGGCTCTGATACCACTTGTCAAGTACCCTACCTCAATATTTCATTTCGCCACAATTCTTTTTTATAACTATAAAAAGAACTTAACACCACACTTGTTATTGTTGGATGGCCATCAAGAATGTTAGAGTCGCTACTCCATGCTTATCAAAATAACTTGGAAAGAATATCAAAGGTATCTCGTTTTGTTTATTACCATTAAAGTTTTTAAATTCATTTGGCACTTTATATTCATTGGCCCTTATATTATATTGGATTGTTTTATATTTGTTGGGAACATTATGATATGTTTGTGCACAGACTCTCATGCAATTATGTTTTTCACGTGTGCATTTCAATAATATGTTACATTAGCTTATTTATAGTTTCTATATGATAGTGTGGGTAGAATTTCCAAGTCGGTTCCACAACCTATGGGTTTGAATGACACTCCAAGTAATATTTGCAATAAAGTTTTGGCCATGTGAGGGTGAGATGGTGGTCCTATGATTCACTTCCACCACATCCTTGCCCATGTGCTCCTGACGTACCTTGGTCATGTCACAACAATCCAACGGTGGATCCAAGTTCTAAATAAATAAATAGTCATCTTTGCACCTCGTTAACCCTGCTCCCTTTTCCCTCATCAAGAGACTTCATTTGCCTCATTCACGCATTTGGTAATGAGGCTGTGGCAGAGAGGATTTCGTCCCCCTTCCACTAAGGTGGTCACAATATACAGTCGCCTGGTGTATCCATCCATGGCTTCATGGTCACAATAAGCATCTGCCTGGTTTATCCATCCCTAGTTTCGTGGCGTACTACCTCACATCTAACTATCTGGAGATTTCCCCCAAATCAATCCTACTTCTTTTAAATATTTCGTGATACACTGTTGTTCAAGTTATTCTCTATTGGCCTTCACATGGTTAGCTAATTTATGAATTGTGTAGGGTTTCAGGCCTCTCCATAATTGCCAAACTCATGCATTTCACTCTAGTGGTAGTGCTTAAACCATTTTATCGCCCCAACACTCAGCTGTTGTTGAGAGTTTTAAGGTAAAACTCCTTAAATTGTTTTGTGGCAACCAATATTTAGAAGCGTTTCTTGTTCAACTTCATTCTCAGGTAAATCTAGGTTTCTTTTTTATATTGTATTCGGTCTCCACATTTTTATTATCTTGTTCATTCTTGGTTATTCTTTCTGAATATGAGTAACATCTTTTGCAGGAGTAACCATGTTTTTCTTGGCAACTCGGAGTGGAAATTGGTCGTTTTCCAAACTCCAGGCTTCTACCCTCAAGCGATTTGCCCCTAGTTTGAATCTGCAGGTTACTGATTTGTTCCCTTAGATCAGTGCATTGATTTTATATTAGGGTTTCTTTCTTTTTTCTGTTCGAGTTACTATTTGGATTTGGATAACCAGATCATTAACCTTGTTCTTGTATACTCTTCATTTGCTCATGAGGTGCTACCCATACTATCCATGGATGACTAAAAATGGTTTCCTATGGAGGGTTTGCATGGATAATCACTAAATCTATCCTCAAATTTGTTTCTTACTTCCTTATTTCTTTACTTATTTCTAGCACCACATTTCTTTTGCAATAACAATGGGTTTTCTAGTATATGTAGGTGGAGCTTCATCACCCTTCACTGCTGCCTACCGTTCCCCTCCAGTTTGGCTTCTATGCTCCAAGAATGACCTTTGTCTCCTCGCAAGTTGGTCCCTTGTTTCACATTAGTAGCCGTCATGGTCAAATTTGGACTCTCGGTTATTCTGAGTGTAATATCAAACTCAAATCCCCGATATGGTGGTTAGAATTCTCAAATTCGTATTGTCTCTGTATTTTCTTATGAATGGCTAGAGCACTTATGGTTGTAATCTGTTGTTATTATTTTTGTTATGGGTAATGATGAGATCTTAACCTTAGTATTTTTTGTAACCAATGACACAAATTTTCACCATGATTCTAGTATGTTAGAATTACAGTATCTACATTATGGCAGTTTGGTTGTTCGTTGTATTATAATTACATTAACCTTCAGATGGTGTAAAATTTCATCTGCTTTCATTTTGAATTGTGTGTGTGTGTGTTTATAGAAATTTCTCCAGTCATATGTATTTCAATGGCTTATAGGGTGTGAATCCCATTCTATGGTGGATGTTCTAACGTTCTGTCAATAATAGCACTCTTTCATTAAATTCATCATAGGAACGTAAATGTCTTCTGATTCAACTTAGTTTTGATTTCGTGTTCTCAACTTATGGAAATGCGTGGTGGCTAAAACTTTCTTTCTGATAGATGATATATTCTAAAATTTAAGTAGAGTCAATTTTGAAATAAAAATCATGTTCAAATGTGTACATATTTATTATCAAAGCAGTCACAACATACTGGTATTCTTTCTAGGTCGAATTGTTTCGGCCGAGAACATGATCCTCCTGTTATGTTGTCCTACTACATATAATATAGATTGATTATGCATTTTACAATAGGGAAATCTACTTACTCACCTAATTTTTTTTTTTTGTTAAATTTTTTCTTTGATATGTGTCTATTATACAAAGTAGTCCTTATCAATACTAATTTTCATGTATGTGTCTGGTACACTTCTCTAGTTAACCTGGTATGGTTCTGTTAGAATTTACTGGTAGACTCTAAAGGGTAGTTACTGCAGGAGTGCAATTCATCGAACAACATCTCATCAAAATATTCTTCTCCTTTTTACCAGTCTAATAATTCCAGCTAGCAACTGCATTTATTATCTCGTTGTAAATTAAAGGAAAAAATTATAAGACAGCCCCCCCACCTTTGAATGTTAATTATTTACTTGGTTTTTTTATACACGATTAATTAAAGTTGTAACTCCACCTACAGAGCTCTGTATATTTGATTTCACCTACTTGTAACTCCACCTACAGAGCTCTGTATATTTGATTTCGCCTACTGGCTCGACACACTGAGTATCCATGCACTCAATACTGTTAGGACTCCACCATCCAATGTATATGCAAGATAACACTACAGTAACTGGCACTCGAGACTGTCTATGTTGAGATCGATTTCCTCTAAGAACCCCACTACGAATTCTGACTCTACACTAATATGTAATCTAATATTGTTCCTAGAGAGGTAATATTTATATCTCCTCACGGTCGAGTTTGATAATGGTACACCAATCAGAAAAATCAAAGTCACAGAAAAGATACTATGCTACTTACCCATAACCATTTGGAAGCTTCAAATTTCACTGCTATCTATTTTTCTTTTAACTATATGTTCTACTACAAATTCATGCAATCACATTTCTTCTATACATCACTGCATGCGGTTGGTACTCATAATTTAACCATAAGAAACAATATATGAAATCATCCATCCTAATTCAAAATATTTAAGTAAATACATGGAGAACAATATAAAATTAGTCCCGAACTTCTAACCGATATCTTGGCTGGAAAATGAAATGTTGGAAATGTTGTTCCTCTCAACCATGAACTAAATCCTTTGGTTCCCTCGAGCGAGAAGCTTGTTCTTTCCTTCAACAACCCCTTGTTGATTCCAAAATCATGTCTCATATACACGATTTTCAGTAGATGTTTTTCTGGTTGTGTCCTGCCTCTCAGGGATTTGCTGATCCCCTTCGCCTAGGTTGTTTCCTCATTTCCTAAAAGAAGTAAAAAATCAGTTTTTTTTCTCCAACAACTAAAAAATCTACTTTTCTCTCCCACGGATTTATTCTCGGAGTATTTATCTTCAACCGAGTGGATAATTATCTGAATATCTAATTTTCATATTCACAAGCTTCCCTTTCCCACATTTCCCAGCTTAAAATATCAATTTTTTATTATAAAAAATGTGATCTACATTAAGTTTTTCTTTTTGTTGGCCCCCAACAAGTTATAACACTAGATTTTGAAACATACGACCATAGAAACATTTACATGAAAAATAGGGTGTTATACTTACTCTCTCAGATCAATCAGATGGCTCCACCCAAGGACCAATGGGGGTATTTTCGTTTCAAGGAGAATGAATCCAATGTTTAGGTGGTTTCAAAGCTATGTTTCCAAGGAAAACATTGCAAGGGTTTGTAATGAATTGTCTTGGTGGTTTATCATCTTTTCTAACAAGCAATAGAATTGCTCAAGTTACCCTATCAAATAGTTTATCAATCATACAAGAAGCACCCATGTGGTTTAATAGCTTATTCAACAAGCATTGTGGTTTGATCCTCCACTAAGACTTCCACTAGCTATTGAGGCTTAGGCACAGAGTCTAGGTCCTTCTCAATGAAATGACAACCCAAATATTTTTATTATTTTATGTTGTTGAATTATTCTATGTTTTAAGGGTTTTTTAGTTAGAGTTAAGTATGAGAATTTCTTATTAGACAATGTGTTTGTTCTCATTTCAAATCCAATTTTTAAATGTATAAATAAATTTAAACACTTTAAAATATTTAAATTGTGCATAATTTACAAATAAAAATTTATTTTATTACATTTATTGTCTAAATTCCTGTTCTAAATTCATAAGTCCATTCTGCAAGAAAAACTTGAAACACTTAAATTATTAGAAATTTACTAATCAAATTTGTTATTCCAACCCATTTCATACAAATTTAACCAAAAAAAAGCCATTTTAAACTTGGCCATTTTCAACTTGACTTCGTGCTGTACAAAATAAAGTAGTGGGCTGTTCATGCTAATCCAACTCAATAAATTAAATATCTTCTGTACTGCACCACGTGAATGATACTTTCGGTATGGGGTGTTCGCACTGATTTATGAAGCCTCAAATCATCCTCAAATGTTGTAATATTTGTTTGATTAAAGATAAAGCTGAGATACACCAAGACTACACAACGTGTTAAAGGGAACAACACTTCTAAACTATTAACCTAAAATATTTTATGCAGAGGGCTAATTTTACACTAGGAAATGATACCGCCATAATTTTTGATCCTTACAATGATGATCTTAGTTTGAGAAATACACGGGGTCCCTGCATATCTGGTCTATCTCAATGCTCTTGTGATCGGTCAGGATGGCGTTGAAGGTTATTGGAAGCAGATTGAAAGAGACGGCACTGGCAGTGATGGCAACCCCGCCTGTCATGCCCCTAGGCCTACGGTAGTCTTTCAACCATACTTGGAGAGGTGCGGCACCACCAAAAACTTTCTTTTCACCAATACTTATGTTCATGGATTACGCCTAACCACTTGTCCTACTTAGTTTGTGTTTATCAACCAAGTAATTATTATGTTTCCTTTATACCAATGAACACCCATACACATTCATTATCATCAACAATTATACATGAAGAACACAATTGCACAATATAAAGGGAGGGGCAACTCTCTGAACAATGAGTCTGCCCGAATATATATTATTAATCAACTTTTCAATATTACAAATCTTTAAGTATACTTGGAAACACCAAGTTTCATACTTAGCCAAATTTACAACTTGCCACGCCTTTGTGTGCCAACCAAAGTTCCTTGCTCGAGCTAGGTGGGTGCACCCTCACCCGAGCTACCAACTGACTCCTCAACTGAACTTCGTTTCGACGGGCGGGCGACCTACCCAAGTCACCCTTCACAACTTTCACGCCGCAGGCGGGTGACTCACCCAGGTCACCCAAAGACACCTCCACGTTTTTCTTTGCACGGCGGGCAAGCGACTCACCCAAGTCTCCACCCACGCCTTCACCCAAACACTGGGCACCTTCACTCGTGCCCTCCCCTTTCCTTCCAAGTTCGCTTGCTACGTGTGGTGCTGCCCAAGGTTGGGTGCATTAGAACTACGCCTTTCTTTGTTGCGGCTAACACTCTTCTTCGCACCTTGCACTTCTACGAAAGACTTGCTCGAATTGCTTGCCAAATGCCTCCAACCTTTGTTCTATTTGTATAGATGGTAGGGCGAGTCGAACTGCCCAAGCGGACTCATCCACCACGTGTTGAATGCCCCTACACTTTGCACTTCGCCATTTGATTGTATGTCGGCCTTCGTTCAAGTTGCTCTAATATATAGGTCGACCCGTGGGTTGAGCCAATGCTCCCCACGCCATATAAACTCCATCGCTTCACTTCCTCATGTGCATTCTTACATTGTAACTTCACACATTTCTGTCCAAGCTCGCACTTCGTTCATTCCAACTCGCTCATCCACCAACATGCTATCGCACTTAATTAGGAGGTCGTGCCGAGAACCGCAGGTCCTTACATCCTCCTCCACCTGAAGTCGTTGTCTTCCTCGACTACATCCCATCCTAGTACTCATCCACCAAGATCATCATCAATAATTGTCTCATCCTTGGTCCATGATATCGACTCCTCCACATATTGCAAACATCCCTAAAACATATGTCGCACCACCATCTCCATCATGCGTCATCCCATCCTGTGAACTGTCCTCCTTCCTGCTTGCCTGATGTCAACATCTCTCTGGTACACTGCTAGCCCCCATGACTTGAACTAGTCAGGTGATCAGTCCAACTGTCACACTCAAATCATAAGAATGTCCATCCTTATGCCTTCACCAGTCTATCTCGGATTATGCCACATCCTGGACTACCCAAGAATCCATCCCATGCTCAGGTCCATGGAAACTCCATCCCATCTGCAACATGTCATGATGCTTAATGCCGAACCATTCATGCACCATCTATCATACCTGTTCAACCTGTTCTAAGGAGTCACTGCCACGAGCAGCTAACAACGAGCCCCTTATTCTATGTCATCTAAGAAGATGTAGAGGGAGTAGAGCTTGAATGCTCACTTTCACTAATAATCTCAATCCATCTATCGGGATTCTCTATCTCCATCCTGTATAGATATGCAACCCGATCCTCCTCATGGACATTCGGTCTCACATAAACCTCCTCATCATCATCATCATCCTCCACTTCTTCTAGCCTTCTTGACAAATCCAAGATACTATCAGATAGTGTCCTGATAACCAATGACTGCTCGGTAAGCTTTGCCTCAACAATAGACAACCGCTTACTCATGTCTTCCATGCGCTTCTCATCCTCCATCTACATCACTGCTAGTTTACAATCAGGCTTTGTCACACCAATGGTTGGAACACCAATGGGTACATCTTCCCTTCCATCGTAAATGTACAGCTTCTTCAAATGTGGAATGATCATAGCATCATATTGTTTCAAGAATTCCATCCCCAGCACAGCCTCATAGTCATCAATCCACACTATAGTGAAGTCGACTTTCTCGGTCCACTCACCTAGTGTTGTGTCCACTCTTTCAGCTATACCAAATACAGAATCACGAGGAGAATTCATTGTCTTCATTTGTGCCTTCATTGGTATAAATTTTAACCCAATTCTTCTCGCAATATCTTCACGCATGAAGTTATGAATAGCTCCACTATCTACCATAGTAAGTATCCCCATACCTCCAATCTTCATCCGAACATACTCCAAGTTGTTCCTTTCAGGATCTCTTCAAAAGACCACTTCCATAGCAGTAGCAGCTCCAAGAATCTGCATCATCCCCATAGAAGGTTCTTCCTTCTTCACATTAGATTGTGCAATAGCAGCCACTTTTGCTCTAGAAGGGCAATTCTTCACCGTATGTGGTTCAACACAAATCCAACACTTCAATGGCTTCTTCATCTTCTCATCCGACTTCGAAGCTTCATTTTTCTTCTTCTCTTTCAGCTTATCGAACTTCTTCTTCTTCTTCTCATCAGAAGTCTCATCATAATGCCTTACCAACCTGTCCGCAGCAGCAAATTTTTCCTCAAGTGTTTTAATCTTCTGCCTCTTCACTTCATTGAGTGCCCAAGGTTTCAATCCAATAATAAAGTTGAACACCTTGTCCCTCTTTGCCATGTAAGGAAGTTCGAGAACCGCACTCGCAAACTCCCACTGATATGTCTGTAGGTTCCTTGTCTGCTTAATAAACTTAATATTCATCCGTGCTTCCCACATTTCATCCTGAGGAATGAAATGAGTCTGCAAAGCTTTCTTCATATCATTCCAAGAAGTAATGTCATCAGCACTGCCATCGGCAATCTGATCCATCTGTCTTCTCCACCACATCTTAGCATCTTTTGTCAGGAATTGAGCAGCCACTTTCACCTTTGTCTCATCATCGGATAGACCCAAGTGTTCCATGTATTGTTCCATATCCCAGAGAAAGTTACCAAGAGTCTTCACACTTCTTGTACCATCATAAGATTCTGGTTCCTTGACTTTCACATGAGACACTCCTCCACCTGAGTTATGTCTCACGGCCTTCTTCAACACCGCGATCTCATCATTTGCACCATCAAGAGATTTCTGCAATTTCAAGATCTCTGCCAGACCTTTATCCCTTGCTTCTCCAATCTCCTTGACTTCAATTTCAAGTTGTGTACACTTAAGATCAGTGTACTCATGCCGAGTCCAGAGTTCATCAAACTCTTCCCTCATCTGCACATGATCCTCTAGTTCCTTCATGACTAGATCCATCTTTGTAGTCCAGTAAGATTCCAATGCCTCCATTCTCTCTAGTATCTTGTTTATGAAAGCCTTGGTCGCATTGTGGCTAGATTCACCCGATACAACACGAGATTCACCTGCCATTTCTGCTTCCTTCTTCCTTCTTTGTGATCGAGTATCGACCATCCACCAGCTTCACCTGTACCCTGCAAACCGAACCAGTTCTTGTTCCACTTGTGTGAAACCAACTTCCTTCACCTGCAAGTACCAGTTTCCACTGCCACCAACTTCCAAGTGTATACACATCTGCATTTCGTCACGATCAACCTGCTCTTCATTCACCAGCTCCAAGCGTGAGCTCTGATACCACTTGTCAAGGTGTGTATCAGCGCTTCACCATCAACCAGGGTATCAGCTATGATACCACCTGTCACGCCCCGAGGCCTACAGTAGTCTTTCAACCGTACTTGGCAAGGTGCGGCACCACCAAACACTTTCTTTTCACCAATAATTATGTTCATGGACTACGCCTAACCACTTGTCCTACTTAGTTTGTGTTTCGTAACCAAGTAATTATTATGTTTCCTTTATGAATGAGCAGCCATACACATTCATTATCATTAACAATTATACATGAAGACCACTGACTACATCGCGGTGCTTAAGAAGAGGGTTCAGGTCATGCAGGCACTCGTAGAATGCTGATAAATTAAAGCGCCGAATCGAAATGCGATATCTAGGTCTAATGTACGCTTGCCAAGTATAAGAAGAAGGTCGCAAAATCTCCCGCTCCATAAACACGCAGGGGGTTGTATGTGGCGTTTCTAAAGATATACGCAAGGTGATCTGAATAATGCTGAAGGCTGGTTTAGAAGATAATTATAATTAGTTGATTCACCAGGGATGAGGAGCTGTCTAATGATATCATTAGGCTTTTATATTTCTATTAGGTTTTGTTACTGCCGATAGTAATATATTTATAAATGATATATATGTCCATCGCTGACTTCAAATTCTGCGTTGTCCATAGTAAATTTCATCGTAGAATTGTCAACTATTTGGAGTATGAGAACCAATTATTACCATTCTCTTCAACCAGATTATCGTATGGATACATATTTTCAGAACTCCAGTTCACCTACAGGTCCTGCTTCGTATCATTTTCGTTAGTCTTGTATAAAAATAATTTCATAGAACTGATATATGCCTTAGCGGTTGATGCTAATTTTCTTCCTATATTCTTTGTTAGGATAAGTTTCTATACGGACGGCTCGGTAATGGAACGACTTTTTCGTTTCAATTAAAAATTCCTTTGCCAATGAAAAATGCAAGCATTTCGGTTTCACTTTCGTGAAAAAAAATTTCGATTGAAAATGATGGTGTACAATGCAAAGCCTCAATCCGATTTAATTGTTTTGAACGGGAAGGGTATCGTATCATTATTAAAACTATGGATGGTGGATAGTCTTCTATATATGAAACAATAATATGAATTCTACAATGAATCTTTGAGTCGCAAGGGTAACACATCAAGAAATTTGATTAGGAATTATAATTTCTTTATTAGTTCATTATATTTCAAGAGATTTGAATAAATTTTTATACTTTATTTTTAATTTAAATTAAAAAAATTAATATTATATCTTTAAAAGATTTAATTGTTTAATTATTTGAGTTTGGTTTGGGTGGTTGTGTGTAATAGTTGTCTCTTTCCCACAAAAATTGAAGTTTAGTATGTTGATAAGTTGTTGTTTAGGTCTTATGTGAGTTTACAATAAGTGTTGGGCTAGTAGAGGCAACCTTCCTCTTGCTGCTTTTAATTTGAGAGGGAAGCAAAATTTCTTAATAAAACAATATTTAATATCCAAACTTTTTCCAATTTTTTTTTTTTAAATTACATATATATTGATTTCACAAATTTAAATATAAAATAATTTTAGAATGATTTGATTAATTTTAAATATTCACATACCATACTAATATTTTTATTTATTTTTTATTTTTTAATATTCAGAATTAGAATGTAATTTTATTTGAAAACATTGGTCCATAATAGATTTCAAAATGTTTTTCATATATCTATAAACATTTCAAAATTTTGTCAATAATATTGTTATTGAATTATATATATATATATATACACACACACATATATATATAAAGACATATATAAAGTTCAAACTTTTGTGTGTTTTTAGTAGTGGTGTGTCAAGAGGAAATTAAACCAACCAACTAATGAAGACAAGTGGCCAATTTCCCAACCCTGAAAAAACTCAAAATGTATATTCAACTCTAGCTAGACTGCTTTTAGGAATTGTCTGAAAAGACAAAAAAAATTACCACATGGAATCTACTAGTTATAGCTAGCCATGCATCTAACTATTAAAAGAAAAGAATTTTCTAAAGAAAAAACATATGTCAAGAGATCATGATGATTATCATTTGTCACAGAATATTACTGGGGCCACATATTGTACAATTAACCTTTTGGAGGTTTGTGACCAAAATGAAGATGAATTTGATGTGCAAGTGGGCATCGAGGATGTGCACAATGTGGGCATCGAGGATGACCAAGCAAAAGCATTGATAGTGTGTGACTCTCTCAATTTCATTGAGGCATGCAATGTCCACAATCTGATCCTCTTATTTTTCTTGAAGCATCTATCCCAAGAGCATCTTTATTTACCAACAAATAGTGATGGAATTAAGGTATTGACTATGTCTTTCCCTAGTATGGACAGGCTCAGGAATTTGACTAGCAACTTTGATTTTAATTTCATATTTAGAATAGGCATGGAAGTCATTGGGGGTTAAAGATAGAAATTTTTGAATTTATGCCTAAATTTTAGGTGGAGTAGTAGAACCTAAACTAGTAATAGATTGAGCTTGAGTTTTAGTGCATCACTCACCCGAAGGGCCATGACCTCGAGACCCCCAACAAGAATGCATTTTATAGTGAGGCATAACATTCGAGAGTAGATAGGTCATGAGACTGGTAAACCCCTAGAGGAGGCAAGGTATCATAAACCATGCTATACTAAGCCAAGACAAAGTTGTGAGTTGAATTAAGCACTTTACTAAGGATAATGAGGGGAAAGTGTGAGACCATAGTGACGAATGGGGTAGTTCCAAGGAGAAGATTTGGGAAAAATGTAAAGACCAAACTAACCAAAACAACCCAAGAGTTTTCAACACCACCAAGACACCCTGTGCATCGCACATATAATTCCACCATGCAGTCAGACTAAAAAACATGCAGAGGTTGCACCTAGGATAATTTACATCATTGCTAATAGCCAACTCAGCTCTAAGATGTCGCATTTGAAGCTTCAAACTTGTTGAATTACATGAATTCCTAGAGTGGAGTTCCTTTTGACCTCTCCCTTGCACCAGTTCTATATCTCTCCCAAAAGGTGGATGTTATAGAGATCCAAGCTAAGTGGGGTCGGGCCTTCATTTACTAGTGAGCTAAAAAACCTAATGCCATGGTGGAAATATTTCACTTGTAGTTGGGAGTCACCTCTAACGTAAGAAAAAAAGTCGGGGCAGAAACATTGAAGGTAAGAGCACTAAGTGGAAGTGGACTTTTCCATACTAATGTGATAGAAGGTAGAGCACTTAGTGGAAGTGGATTTTTACATACTAATGTGATAGATGTTGAGGCTATTGGAATGTGTTAATGCATTGGGTGATATAGGCACACCATTTTTCATTATTTAATGCAAGAAAAGGAAACACGATGGTGGGATTTGCTCCAGAGCTTTGTCCCTTTATGTTTGCTAAATTTTTGACACCATGAACTAAGAATATATTGTTTTAATATTGTGAATGTCACTTTCATTAACATATTTGGTGGATCATTTTTGTTTAAGAGTTTTATAATAATTTCATCATTTTTTTTTCTCAATTATTGATTTTATTTTAAGTTAATATTCAAATTTTACAAAAAAAAAAAAAAATTAGTAAATTTAACTCATTTGTTCCAACTATTATTCATTAATCTTTTATTTAATAATATTTTAATTATCTTTTAAATTTTATTATGATATAAATATACACATTTTTATGCCCAATGGGTTTTGGTTTCACGGTGAAAGGTGCATTATTAAAGCACTCCATGTGACAGGTCACTATATATATATATATATATATATATATATATATATATATATATATATATATATATATATATATATATTATTTAGTTTTACATATTATATAATTTTAAGAGAAGTGATTGGGAATTTAGCTTTGAATAATAATTTACTACAATTTTCTTTAGAAATGTAATTACATTTTTAATAAGAAAAAAAAAAATGAATTCTAGTCATAGTATTATTTCCAATAGAAATAAATAACTTCCTAAAATTTTATAAGATAAAATTATTTTTCATTAAAATATTTTAAAAAAAAATTACATAACATCCTTAATTTTTTAAATATTTCTTAAAAAAAATCTTTTCAACCCTTTATATATAAAATATTTTAAAATTATAAAATTTCCTCAATTTTCTATTTTCTATATTTTGTGATAACTATGAACTTTTAGAGATTCTCATATTTTGTATAGAAATCGTGCTAAAAAATGCTTATATATTAATATAATAATACCATATAGATTAATAATTAAATACTTTCCAAAAGAAATTACAAAAAAAGTGTGGCATAACCATTAAATTTAAAATAAATTTATTAAATAAAAATATCATAACCAATCATTATTAGATTACTAATCCAGATTAAATTGTTCCTCTTGCTTAATTAGCTATATATGCTTATGTGATTAAAATTTTTAACCATATGTTTAAATCTCTCAGGTTTGGTGGACAAACCAAATTGATATAATTCTGTAGCAACACAAAGTAACCACAAGTTTTGAGTGATCGCATGATTGTCATTCACTTTTCCTTATACAATGGAGTCAACATCCCTGTGGTATTTGTTCGAGCATTGCTAATTTCATTATCTTTCCTTGATATTGGTATTTGTTCGAGCATTGCTAATTTCATTATCTCTCCTTGATATTTCTCTAAAATGTTTGATTGGTTTCTTCGTTTACAGAATTCCAATAATATTGAGTGAGTGATTCACATTATCAAGGTTTATATGACATTTTATGCAAAATAAAAAGTAGATTGGATTATACCGTACCATGACTATTGTGGTTGTACCATATCTGAGCCCAAAATACAATTCTGGTATATAAGCCACTTCGCCATCACTAAAACATCGAACATATAAATTGTTTTTTCCAAAAGTAAACTTGTGATCCATGAGATAATATTAAGATAAATATATTTCCTAAACTCACTCGAGAGGAATAAAAAAATGGGTAATGTGTGTCTTTTAATGAAATCAATTTTGATGAAATGGGTAATGTGTGTCTTTTAATGAAATCAATTTTAATCCCTGGACAAGAAATTCTAGTAAATTGCCAAAATATATTTTGTGCTCCACCACATTTAATCAATCATTTTTTATATATCATTGTTCTATGAGGGACCACATGGTTATCATCCACCATTCTCCTTAAGAAAAAAACACCACACCACACACGAATCATGCAGTGGATCTGTCTTTGTTTATCGCACTATCCAGACGGAACAACCATATTATCGCGGGTCTCGAGAGGGAACAACCTAGAAATCAATAAATCAATAGCCATGGCTTTTCCTTTATGTAAATCAGTGATTGATTATGACCTGAAATCTGTTATTTCCGTGGAGTGACATGCCCATTATCAATATTCTCTATAATGAATATACACATATTTGTGGTGCCATTCACCGACCACATGCACGTTGTGGTCACTCAATGAACAAGCATTCCACTTTCGGTATCGTAAAACAAAATGTCCCGGGAAAATAACCTATCATTGGATAAGGTCGGCATCTGTCTACAAGTAATTTGATGTTGCATGCCAATTCACTACTGGAACAGCATGTCAATTGCGTGTTATCACTACTGAAACCGTTACATTAAAGTTTGTTCATCTATATTGCAGGGAATTTATATGAAATTAAAACAAATTCAAATAATGTAATTTGTTTTATAAATAAGATGTCATATTATATCCGTTTGGAGCAGTTCATCAACGCAACCGTAAGATCGTTGGTACTTCTTATAGATCATGTTTCCCTGCGCACAATCTTAAATGCTACACATCGTCTGTGCAAGTCACAGATTATTAAGTGTGTTGTTAATATTGAGACATATAAGCGCCTAAAAGCAGAAATGTTAGGTATGCCCTAAAGTAAAATGTTCTCCGTAAGCGCCACTCAACGTCACCTCCTTTAAAATGACGGATGGTATTCAACTTTAACCATATCTGGGTATCCGTTGAAGTGACCGATTAAAAATAACTAGGCTTCTATATTTTTATGGGCAATCTACGTTTCCTTAAGTCAAGAAAGATTTTGAGTATGGCTAAGTATATTGCAATATCATATAAAATTTTAATTTCAATTTCACAACAGGAGTAAAAGGGTTTCTAATATAATTTTATAAAGTGTAAATTTATTTTATTCTTTAATAAGAAATTATTAAAATATGAAAATAAGTATTACAAAATTTTATAAACAAATCACTTTATTTTTGTAATGCTTTGTATAATATAAATTAATATGTTTTTTACGAGAGAAAAAGGAAAATAATTAAATAATAGTGAAAATTTTAATGGGCATAAGTGATAAACCATCACAATTTAAAATTGCATTATAAAATATGGTATGTACATTAAATTGCATTTATGTATAGAAAGGCTATCATATTTTACATTCATGTATGTAATGAGGAGAATGTATATATAAAAATTACTTGTGGTGCATGCAAACATAATATCAATAGCATCAATTTCTCAATACACCTACATAGGAGGCAGTATACATATACCTTTGTAACTCAATACAAGACCAAATGAGGGTCACTTTCACATCATCACATTCTTAAGAATGTCCAACTTAAGAGTGCACAAAAAGAAACGCTAACAATGTACTTGAACTCTAGTTTTCAAAGATGTTTCCGAAGAGAAGAAATTGTTGGGTAGCTCAATTGAAAAAATTCTAATGGAATGCCATCCTCAATGATCTGTTCCTGGTCAACTTTTGACATTCTCCATTTTTTAACTTTCAATTTTTTTTATTGAACTTCTATCAACTTTATGTGTGTTGCACACACCAAGTGACTACATTGACAACTTATGACATCGGGTTGATAGTATTGAAAGTAAACATTACTCACCATTTGACGAGTTTTTTTTGGAAAAATTAGTCTTTCAATATAATAGACCCTCTTTCATATATAAAACCATTATCATCATAGTCTTCCAATAACTTCATCTTTCGTTCAGTGCACCCCATCAAATAATACTTGACATTTTCTATGTTTCTAATGTGTGCAACTACAAGAAAAACATCTCATGCATAAGAAAACAAGTGTAAATTCATATCATAATTAACATGAAATTATATTTATCAACATGGACTTGATTTTATTATCTATTTATAGATCTCTATATTTTAACTATTATCTAGATACTTAACCCAATGATTTTAAACACACACACACACACACACATGTATATATCCTTTGAAAGCAATTGAAATGCTACCTTCTCTAACAAGATCAGAAACTCGGTCACGTTCACATGATACTATAATCCCATCTGATTCCATCTCTTCGAAGATGGCAACTAGAATATTGCCCTTTGTATTTAGTTTTGTATGTTCCCAAGATTTTACATACATATTATTTTCACAAACATCGTTGGATTGTGTGTCCTCTATTCAAAGAGAACAAAAATAGGAATATTTTCTTTTATCAAATGCAAACAAATTTTTGTAATCTTTTGTTTAATTGAATGCAATTTTCGAGTCTCTTTTACTGTTTCAACTTCATATGTAATCAATCTATCTACATCTTGGAATCTAATATGCCAAAAAAACCTATAGTTAATTCAAACAAGAATTTATATATGTTATTTAAAATACAATTTATATATCAAATATAATCATCGTGATATTCGTTAAACTATATAATTTATAAATGTTTAAAATTAGAAAATTAAAAAATTATCATGTATCAAAACTATATACAAGTTAATTTATATATATGCACATACCATTGTACATCCCTTGATGGGTTAGTCTAATGGCTTAGTGCAGCAACACACAATTGAACAACTTATTGAGCTGAGACAAGTTGTTTTGTAGAGTGGTCCATTTGATATCTTCGAAGTGCTCGTTTTATACATGCCCCTGCACCATCATGTTCTCCATTTCCATGAAAAGTCTCAAAGAAATTCCAACAATGCTTAATGTGGGTTTTCTTATGAAGATGAAATCCAAAAGAATGACCGTGAAGATTTGAATTGACCTGCACATCCATCTGACCATATCCAATGTTCATTGAATTTTATTCCACGACCATTCAATTAGTCATAAATCTTATCCAAATAATCTTGTACAAAATGTGTATCATGTGCATGATCATCATTGATATAAAGTTGATATAATTTAATAACATATTTATTCTCACTCGTGTTTTCTATATGATCAACATTTTGTTCAGCATGTCTCTACACAATATGGACAACCATATAGAATTGGTCATAATGATAATATTCACTTTGTATTTCATTTTGTGCAACAAATGTGTACTTCTTTGCGAAATCAACTACTGACAAAATGCTCCCTGGTGGAAAAATTTCATGGTATTTTTTCAATTGTAAGTCCTGCCATCGAGATCTACGTGAATGCTTGGTGTAGCTATAAATTTATGTCTCAAATTTCTTTAAAAACTCTATCACATAAATTTCTTCTTCTTGTAAATCAATCCTGTAAGCACTTGTACTATTATTTGAACTAATTGATGTATGGATATATTCATATCTCTTCCATTTCACTTTTGGGTTAGACAATGATTGATCATTTATATCAATAAAATATTTATTGTGAAACAAAGTCAAATTTCCACAATGATCAAAGTTTTTTACCACTAGCGCATTTCTTTAGGTAAATAATTCATGAATTTCTCTTACATATAGAATTTCAGATATGAAATCATGGATAATAGAAGGAGTAGGTCAATTTTTCCAAAATGTTTTACCAAAATTAAGGAAGGTGTCATAATTGAAATTCCACATGATAATGACAACAAGAATTGATGTGGTGTCTAAGATATCTTTTGCATGTTCTTCATACTAGTTTAATGTTATTCTTCGTCGCAACTAATGGGACCAGCCCTATTGTACCCCGTCAATTATTAAATGTGTGATTTGTGATAATATCCAGCGGTTGATTTGCGTTATTGTGTGATTAATGTTTTGGTACTAGCTCTTAATTGTGAGGGGGACACATGTCCAGTCCTTGGGCTCTGCTCTCCCACCTTTACAATACACTCCCGAAAAACCCTAATCCCTCATTTGGTCACTATGCCTGACATTTCTATGTTCTGCCAAGAGGGTTTGGTACTCTGGTTTCGTTTGCAGTTGGTGAGGGTACAATGGCTCTCTATCTACACACCTTGGTCACGAATCCCGCTCTTGTAACCAAGGGTTTTGGTTATGTGTTAGCTCTGGTTGCAGTCCTCTGTTCACCAGTTCTCTAAAGGGTTTTGAAGCTCAGCCCTCTAGATGCCAAGTCTTAGGCTTCTGCAAGTTTCTTTCTCCATTTAGATGGTGGCGTTGGCTACTTCTTTGATGGCTATGTGGGTGCTATTTGACTTCGTAGTCACTTTGATTTTTATGATTGTGCTTGTGGTTATAGTTTTGTTGAAGCTTTCGATTTTCTGTGCAGTTGTTTCACTGTATAACTGTCGATTTTTCAAGTGTTTCAGGCCACAGTCGTGGGTTGACCCAGCGCTTAGCTTCTCCTTAACAAGTTTGCACAGGTAAGCCCTCTATCTTTGATTCATGACACTGCTCTTATTTTCTGTTAGTACTGAGCTTTTTCGCTCCTTGTGAGTAGGGTCCACTCTACTAGCTGTGACCTGGTCGAAAGATCTCCTTCTCCTGCGCCAACTCAGCTCCTCTGGTAAGTTCCAACTCTGTAAACCCTTACCCCTATCTTTCTGCTTCAGTTTCGGAATGTAACTTCTATTTGTTGATGGTTGGCTCTTGGTGGTTGCAGGTGGATGTTGAGCCATCCTGGTTGTTGGTCTCGGGTCCTGTTGCCCACACGTTGGAACGGGTAGGGTCATTCCATGTTGCTTTGTTTGTTTTCTTGTCTCGACACTCTTGCTGCCTGTTGGTTGTCTCTGGTCTGTGGTCGAGGGCTTCAGCCTCTCTGTTACTGGATTTATGTCTGAATGCCTTCGAGCCTTAAAGAATTTTGTAACTTATGTTTGAACGTTGTTTAAGTTATTAGTTGGGGTTTCGAACCACGGTCTCGTTGTTTGGTCTTTACAGTTTACAATCTCATCCTTAACTTGGACTGTAAATATTTTTGATACTTCTATGTATATGTTTATGCAAAGATTTTGAAAGGAAAAAGAAAATATATTTATATATTCTGGTACCTGTAGATGTATGCGGCATCCTTGTTGTGACTGTGTTTATTGGTTCTATGAAACCCTCCGTCGATGTGTGATTGTAGTCTTTGCCAGGTTCTTTATGTACTGAGGAACTATAGATGTTGGTTGTAACTGTATTTGATTCCTCCGCCAGTTATTTCACCCTCGTATATGTCGTTGATTCTTCGATGAGGCCCTCTGTTGTTTCACTGAATTTGACTTTCTCGGTGGATGTTAAGAAAAACTAAATTGCTAGTTCTCTGTGGTTATTATGGAACACACTCAGTTCTTAATTAGGAAGAAATTAATATGTTTCTAAAATGGAAATGGATTCAGATTCTCTCTTAAAAAATGCTTTTATGTTTCTATTCTTTTCATCTATGATGGAATCATTACAGTTTTTGTTTTTTTCCTTTTTTAAAGGATTACTATACAATTACTTAAAACTGTCAGCAGTTACATATGGTTATTCATGATAACTGTTCATTTCCTTTTATATAGATTCTAAAATTAACCTACAACAGTAAATTTAAAAGCAAACGTAATGAAAATAAAAACAGTAGGCTTAGATGGTCTTAAACTTTCCACAACATCCTAAATGGTATTAACTGAAAGAATTAAATGACTTAGAAAACTAGTTGTGAACCTTTCGAGTCTGCTAAGACAAATACTCTAGCCTTGATCTCCCCTAGCTGGATGATCCTGCATCAGGCTCACGGGGTAAAAAAAAATTCATGTCTCTCGTCCATGAGCTCCTCGACTGAATACCCTATATGATGTATCTGTCCTGCGTCAAGTCATGAACTGTCCTCACTAGGACGATTCTTCCACTTGACAAGGTACTGTAGGTACTCTTTTCTTCAAGTCCACCTGGCCACTTGTGTATCAAGGATTTTCTTGATCTCAAGGGGCTGAGCTAAAGGCATTTGCCTCATCTAAAAACTACTTCCTTTCTAGGTATCCCAATTTGGTCTTGCCAAACTGTCGTCTTCAGTACTGGAAGTGTATGGAAACAGATCTGCCATGTTAAAGATAGGCGATATGCCTATTCTTGGAGGTAGTTGCAATTCATAGGCATTTGCAGAAAATTAACGTAAAATTTTGCAAGGTCCAATTTTCTTAAATTTCAATTTATTGTATTCACCCTTAGGGAACCTTCCTCTATGCAAATGTGCAAGGACTTGGTCCCCTACATTAAATTGCCCCTCCCGCCATTTCAGATCTGCCTGCTGTTTATACCTCTGACTGATGTCCTGTAACTTTGAATTTACCTGCTCATGTAGGTCATTAATTGCTCTTGCGAAATCTTCCCTGTCAGCACTCCTTCTTTCCAACTGTTCCAGATCTTGTAACTCATGCACTCCACGAGGATGCATTCCATACAAGATCTGAAAAGGACTATCTCCCGTGCTTCAATTCGGTGAATTGCTGTAAACAAATTCCACTTAAGCAAGTACATGATCCTACATCCATGAATTTTCTCCAACTAAGCTCCGTAGCAGGTTTTCCAAGTTCTTGTTTATCACCTCCATTTTCCCATCGGTCTGTGGGTGATAAGCGGAGCTGAAATTCAACTGTGTTTCCAGCTTTTTCCACAAGGTGCGCCAGAAATTCCCTGTGAATTTCACATCCCTGTCAGAAACAATGGACTTGGGCAAGCTGTGCAGTATGACAACTTCAGTGAAAAACAAGTGTGCTAAGTGAGTGGCATCACTAGTTTTCCTGCAAGGGATGAAATATGCCATTTTTTAGAACCGGTCCACTACCACCATAATGGAGTCCTACCCTCGTTGTGTTCTTGGCAGACCCAAGACAAAGTCTAGGTTGACTGAGTCCCACGGTTTACCTGGAATAGGCAGTGGTGTGTAGAGTCCCGTGTTTTGACTGTGTCCTTTTGCCAATTGACACACTTTACGCCTGGTGACATATAGCTGCACGTCTCTTCACAGCTTTGGCTAGTAATAAAAATGATTGAGGTGATCTAAGGTCTTATCAATGCCAAAGTGTCCAGCTAGACCTCCGCTATGTTTTTCTCGAATGATGTTCTCCCTCATTGAACATTCGGGAATACATAGTTGTCCTCCTTTAAATAGCAACTCCTCCTATAAGTTATAGTTCATCCATGGACTATTATTCATCAACAAGGGGTTTTGGCAGGCTTCATAAGCCTCCTTGAAATCTGCATCTGTCTGATACAAGTCCTTCAGGTGTTCGAAACCCAACAACTGTATCGTGCTCTCCTATAAGAGTAAAACTCTTCTGCTTAACTCATCTGCTACCTTGTTGGCCTGTCCACTGATATGCTTCAATACAAACGTAAAACTCTGCAAGTACTCAACCCATTTCGCGTGCTTGTGGTTCAGCTTATGCTGCTGCATAAAATACTTCAATGCAGAATTATCAGAAAATAATACAAACTCATTACTCAACATATAATGTCTCCAATGCTTCAATGCTTGGATGATAGCATAAAACTCCTTGTCGTAAGATGTGTATTTCTGCCTACTTTCATTTACTTTTTCACTGAAGTAAGCCACTAGTTTGTCTTCCTGGCTGAGTGCGGCTCTAATGGTCATACCACTGATATCACAACAAACTTGGAAAAGTTGGTTAAAATCAGGTAATCTAAAGATTGGCCTTTTAGTGATCTTCTTCTTCAATATCTGGAAGCTTTTCTTTGCCGCTTCAGTCCAATCGAAAAGTTGACTTTCCTTTTTAATGTTGTCCAACATAGGTGCATAGATCCCACTAAAATCCTTTATAAACTTAGATAGAAAGTCCCACTAAAGGGTCCATTTTCAGCTCATTTTGAAATCACAAAACCCAAATAGACTAATTCCTTCTGAAAAAAGAACATTTTTTCAAATTTATCAGCAACTTATTTTTCTGTAATTTCTCCAACACATATCTAAGATGTTGAAAATGTTCTTCTCTGGTCTTACTGAAAATCAATATATCATCAAGATATACAATCACGAATTTCCCAATGAACTCTTTCAACATCTCGTTCATTAGGCGCATGAAAGTGATAGGGGAATTACTTAACCCAAATGGCATCACCATCCACTCATATAGACCTTCATTGGTTTTGAAAGTTGTTTTCCATTCATCCCCTTCTCTTATTCTGATCTGGTGGTATCCACTTTTTAGATCTATTTTCGAAAAATATGCTGCTCCACTCAAGCAGTCCATCATGTCATCCATTCGTGGCAATGGGAACCTGTACCTGATGGTAATCTTATTGATGGCCCTTGAATCAGTGCACATTCGCCACTCTCCTCCTTTCTTGGGAGCTAAAACTGTTGGAACTACATAGGGACTTAAACTTTCCCGTATCAATCCTTTGTCCAGCAATTCCTGTACCTTCTTCTTGATCTCTTTGTTGTCCTTAGGACAAATCCGGTAAGCAGCCTTGTTTGGTAAACTAGCTCCAGGTATGAAATCTATGTGATGACTGATGCTTCTCTTGGGTGGTAACTTATCTGGTAAATCATCCACCACAATGTTTTTGAACTCCTGCAACATATCCTGAATTTCTTCAGGTAAGTCTGAAATTTCAGTATTTAACAGCACTGTTCTCGGCCTCCTTACAACAGCATACTTTATCTCATTATCTTCAATCTGCTTCAAAAATTATTTTCCTCCCACCAGTAGCGCTTTGGCTCCACTATCTTTTGATGTCTCTTCTTCCTTGATGGGTACAAGCATATGCTTAATCCCATCCTTGACAAACTTATAGCAGTTTTTCTTTCCATGATGAACTACTTTTCGATCATACTACCATAGTCTACCTAGAAGAATATGACACACGTCCATAGGCATAATATCACAAGTTACCTTGTCCTTATATTTTCCAATATGGAACTCAACCTCACACTGTTCATCAACTAGCAGTTGTTGTCCTTTCTGTGACCAAGACACCTTATAGGGAGTGGGGTGCTTTAGCCTTTTCAAACCCAACTTCTCCACCATATTTGTGGCAACTAGATTATTAGTGCTTCCACTGTCTATAATTAGTTTACAACATTTCTTGTGTGACTTACACATAGTCCAGAATAATGCCTTTCTTTGGGTTTGGTCAGTTATCTCCTTTGTCTATTTTAGCAGTACCTTATTCAAGACTAAGGCCTCTCCTGTCTCTGGTACATTCTCTACCTCCTGGGGTGGTGCCTCTGCTTCCTCTGTTTGAGCAACATATGCTCCTCTTGGTCCAGCCTGTTCACCTTCAGGACACTCATAGGAATTGTGCCCCCACTTGTGGCACTTGTAACACTGGATGGCAGCTCCTCTACCTCTACCACTACCCCTTCTACGTTGGTATGGCCTTCCTCCCCTAGTGCTACTTTCCTTTTCTGTTGTTCCTGAAGTCTTTGAACTGCTACCTTCTTCACTGTGGTTGGAAGTTCTACCTCTGCCAAAGGATTGTCCTTTCCCTCTGCCAGATCCACGTCCTCTTCTGGAATTTTGTCTCCTAGTAATCTTCTCTTCCGCCTTCAAGGCAATCTAATAGGCTTCATCTATAATTTTTGGGGAAGAATACTTATCTCGTCCAATATCTCCAGCCTTAGGCCATTTACAAACCTCGTTGTTTTTTCTTCGGTGTCCTCCATGTAACCTACTCTCAGGTTCACCCGATAAAATTCTTCGGTGTCTTATTTTATAGTCATTCCCTTTTGCTTTAGATTCTACACGTGTCGGTACATAGCAATCTGATAATCTTTGGGCAAAAACTTACCCTTCAGTTTGGCTTCCATCTTGGTCCAATTTTTAATAGGTTTCTTATTCAATCTCCTCCTCTCTGCTTGTACACTATCCCACAATAAGGCTGCATGCCCTTTCAACTTGGTGGCAGTGAATTTAACTCTTCTATCTTCGCTAATCTCCTCATATTCAAAGTACTTGTTCAACTCATTGATCCAGTCCAAGAATACATCTGCGGAAAAACTACCATCATAGGTTGAAATCTCAGGCTTTGGCTTACTACTAGCCAACAAAACTGACTTTAACAACCTAATTTCAAGTCCTTCCTCATCTAATCCATCTATCATAGCTTCAGTTTCTTCCTCACTGTTGTCTCCTCCGTCCGGATCCCTTTTCCTTCCTGCTTCTACTACCGCCAAATGGGAATTCAGGATCCTAATCTCCTCTCTCAATCAATCATCTACTACTCTTCAAATAGCTCTTCCACAACCTCATCTTCCAACTTCCATTTATAAAAAAACTTAATCCTGCTCTGATACCAAAATGATCGGACCAACCCTATTGTACCCCGTGAATTATTAAACCTGTGATTTGTGATAATATCATGAAGTTGATTTGAATTATTATGTGATTAATTATTTGGTGCCAGCTCTTAATTGTGAGGTGGAAACCTATCCCGACCTCAGGCTCTGCTCTCCCGCCTTTACACTACACTCCCAAAATACCCTAATCCTTCATTTGGTCACTGTTCCCGACATTTCTCTGTTCTGTCGAGAGAGTTTGCTACTCTGGTTTCGTTTGCAGTTGGTGAGGGTTCGATGGCTCTCTGTCTGTACACCTTGGACACGAATCCCTCTCTTGTACCTGAGGGTTCTGGTTATGTGTTAGCTCTCGTTGCAGTCCTTTGTTTGAAGGTTCTATCAGGGGTTTTGAAGCTCAGCTCTGTGGATGCCAAGTCTCAGGGCTCTACAAGTCTCTTTCTTCATTCGAATGGTAGCACTGGCCACCTCTTTTATGGCTCTGTGGATGTTGTTTCACTTCATGGTCGCTTTTATTTTTAAGATTGTGCTTGTGGTTATAGTTCTGTTGAAGCTTTCGATTTTCTGTGCAATTGTTTCACTGTATAACTGTCAATTTGTCAATTGTTTCAGGCCACGGTCACAGGGTGACCCAGCGCTCAGCTTCTGCTCGACAAGTTTACACAGGTAAGCCCTCTATCTTTGATTCATGACACTACTCTGATTTTCTGTTAGTACTGAGGTTTTTTGCTCCTTATGAGTAGGGTCCACTCTGGTGGCTGTGACCTGGTTGAAAGCTCTCCTTCTCCTGTGCGAGCTCAGCTCCTCTGGTAAGTTCCAACTCTGTAAACCCTTATCCCTATCTTTCTGCTTTAGTTTCGGAATGTAACTTCTGTTTGTTGATGGTTGGTTGTTGGTGGTTACAGGTGGATGTTGAGCTATGCTTGTTGCTAGTCTTGGGTCCTGTTGCCCACATGCTGGAACGGGTAGGGTCATTCCATGTTGTTTTGTCTTTTTTCTTATCTCGGCACTCTTGCTGCCTACTGGTTGTCTCTGGTCTATGGTCAAGGGCTTCGGCCTCTCTATTATTGGCTTTATGTCTGAATGCCTTCAGGCCTTATAGAATTTTGTAACCTATGTTTGAATGTTGTTCAAGTTATTAGTTGGGGTTTCGAACCACGGTATCACCGTTTGGTCGTTATAGTTTACAATCTCATCCTTAACTTGGATTGTAAATATTTTTTATATTTCTGTGTATATGTTTATGCAAAGATTTTGAAACGATAAAGAAAATATATTTATATATTCCGGTACCTGTAGATGTATGTGGCATCCTTGTTGTGATTGTGTTTATTGGTTCTATTAAACCCTCCGTCGATGTGTGACTGTAGTATTTTCCAGGTTCTTTGTATACTCAGGTACTGCAGATGTTAGTTGTAACTGTATTTGATTCCTTCGCTGGTTATTTCACCCTTGTATCTATGGTTGATTCTTCCATGAGGCCCTCTATTGTTTCACTGAATTTGACTTTCTCGGTGGCTGTTAAAAGACTCTAAATTGCTAGTTCTCTATGGTTATTATGGAACACACTCAGTTCTTAATTAGGAAGAAATTAATCTGTTGCTGCAATGGAAATGGATTCAGATTATCTCTTAAAAAATGCTTGTATGTTTCTATTCCTTTCAGCTATGATGGAATCGTTACAATTTTTTATTTTTTCCTTTTTTACTGTACAGTTACTTAAAACTGTCAGCAGTTACATATGGTTATTCATGATAACTGTTCATTTCTTTTTATCTAGATTCTAAAATTAACCTACAACAGTAAATTTAAAAGAAAATATAATGAAAATAAAAACAGTAGGCTGAGACAGCCTTAAACATGCCACAACATCCTAAATGCTATTAACTAAAAGAATTAAGTGAGACTTAGAAAACTAGCTATGAACCTTTCCAGTCTGCTGAGATAAATACTCCAGCCTTTATCTCCCCTAGCTAGATGCTCCTCCATCAGCAACACTTCCCTTACTTTTGGTGAAACATGTGAATTTTTCATCCAATACATCCCTTGCTTTTGGTGAGATGAGTGAATTTTCCATCCAATATTCATATATTATTTTTTAACACCTTCTCCAAGTCTATCTTTGTATGGTTTCTACAAATAGCTTTCCAACAAGAGATCTCATAATTTACATCTATTTGCAATCAAAATTTTGAATGTCTGTGCAATGTTTTTTGCAATGTCTCTAATGATTTCGCCATAGATTTTACCGAACAATTTTCTTTAGTGCTTGATGAAAAAACTGCTATTTTTATTGCTCTACATGCATATATATTACTTTTCTTTTTAGATATTCCAATTTATTTTAAAGCACTATTCATATTTTGAATAACACTTTCCTTCACCTTTTTATATTTCGTTGATTTTCGAATACCCAATAGAGTTGTAGCTAATTTTAAATTCTTTGATGTTAAGAGACCTCTCGAAATTTGAGCTTGAACTATCACATTTTCATCTTTGAAGAACTTATCAATAATGATCTTAACATGATCTCGTATAACATGGTAAATTTTTTTATCTCCATATGTTTCAGCGTCAACACTTTCTAACATCGCATCATTGATATTGATTTTATCTATACATATGATAATTCAATGTAAATGTGTATAAATATTCATTAAAAAATTAAATTAAAAATTAGAGTTTGAATGAAATTGAAATTAATAAATATGTATAATTTCAATAATACACATCACATATATATACATCCCTAATGGTGATTCAACTTCTTCACTTGAATCTCTTTCAACATCATCAATCATTGGTTCATTATATTTTTTACTTTGTCTTTCAACATTTTCAATCTCATCATGAATGTTATGAGGAATATCTCTCTCTATCTACATTGTAAAATATTTTTCAGATTACTTCTTCAAATAAAAACTAAATTTCATAATACACTATTTAAATTTTAAATATCATTTACAATATTTACCTTTACACACGTGTTTCAACTTTTACATATTGATTTTCCCTTTCAATATTTAAGTGTTCTTCCTTCTTTCTTTTTTAATAGTTTCTCCAGTATTCTATAGGAGCGTCAATGTCTCTTATTCAATCATATTTTTTCTTGTAATTTCATTGATTTCCCATGATAATTCAATCTATGTAGATTTTTAAAATCAAACCCAAAAAAGTCAATTTCAAAATCCTACAAAAAAAAATCACTATAAAAATTTCAGTCCAATAGACTTACCTTACAAAAAATCACTTTAAAAATTCTGTCCAAAAAACTTACTTTAAAAATTAAGCCCAAAAGACTCACTTTAAAAATTTAGCCCAATTTTTTTTTTTTTTAATTCACCTCAAAAGATTTAGTTTAAAAGTTCAGTCCAAATGAAGAAAGAGTGCAAAAATAATGTTTCGGCTTAGTTTATTTATATCATTTGGGTCAAATGTTTTTTTTGGAGGGTCACATCATTTCATTTTTGTGGCTGATGGAAAATATAGAAACATTTTCAGCTAACCTTTTAAAAAAATTTCGCTGAATTAATTTTCCGCTTATTTTAACAGGCATCGACAAAAAACACAAGTTCGCCCAAACTACTTTAACCTGCAACTCTAGAAAAGCTCATCTCTCGTCACCTTTCTCCAAATTTGGAATGGTTAAACACCATCAAATTTGGTGAATTTATTTTCAAAACCAATACAAACAATTGCAGAATTGAATCTACTTTTACTAGATATAAATTTTATGGAATTTCATCGATATTTGCTAATTTTAATTAATTTTCTAATAAAATGTGTGCAAATATTTTTTGAAGGTCATTATGATTTAGTGAAATCAAAATTCTCTATCTTTCAAAATACACTGTACAAAAGCATGAAAAATTTATGGTTCAGTACATTGGTACAACTTCTGTAATAAGTAGTTTTTATATTTTTAGTTTTTAACTATTATATTGAGAAACTTGATGCTAAGCTAAACATCTTCAAAGTCTCCTATTTTTCCATATTGGTTAAATTCAAAAAATTCTAGCAATTATGATGTGTATTAGTTGGTTTCATAGATATAACGATATCAAAGTAGAGTCTATCTAGATTGTTGCAACACATTTTTTTTCAAAAACACCAAGTTAAAAAAGAATACACGAGTTACAAAAATCATTTATTTTTTTGGATCCCTTGATTTTTAAAGAACGCAGAGTCAAACAATTGCTAGGTTGACATATAAAATGTGAATAAAACCATTCTAAAAAATATGTAGGAGAAATCTAATAAAATTTCTCACAAGTTTTCTTTTTATTGTAAAATGAAATTCTAAATAAAATAATTTATTTAGCTTGCTGAAAGTTGAAGAACTTCTAAAAATGATATTTTTCTCTCAAAAAAGGGCAAAAAGTGTAACCCAACTTCAAATTTTCACCCTTCAGTCTCAAGTGAAAAGAAAATATTTGGTGGGAAGATGTAAGCATGTTATAGGCATGAGAATGTTGAAGCATTGGTATGATAATTCAAGTGCAATACTGAGTTCAAGGATTATCGGAAGGGTAATCATAAGACTAAATGATAATGGCTTGAGAAGCGAGGTAGATCTAAGGATGTAGGTGAGAAGGCAAATGTGGCTCCATGTAAGAATTTTAATGTAGTTGAGAGAGGACATGGGTCTCAGCCTGTGGAACAATAGATTAAAGTAAATGGAAGAGAGTCATTGCGGTGTTGAACCTATGGTGGAGATCATCGCAAGAAGGATTTCCCTTTGTATTAAAGTACTGCAATGGATGTGTGGTAGGCCTTAGATATATAGTGCACATGAAGCACAAAAAATTATGGGTGTAGGCTAGTAAATTTCCTGGATCTATGTAGTAGTTGATAATAGTTAGGTCAATCATTAGGCATCCATCATTGAGTCAGAAGTGGAACAAGAGGGAGAGTTCCAAGTAGAGCCTCAATGCATCCTTTAGCTAAATAAACTCATGCTCAAAAATCGAGTAATAGAGAAAAGTAATGTGCAAGGAAGCACATTCAGGCCAAGAAGTCTACATGGTAGATGGTCACTCGGATGCATGAATAATAGTTAGTTTCTAGTTATAGTTAGTTTTGCCAACGAAATTGGAATCCCTTGGGAGAGGATATGTGTATGCATTTAGCTACTGGGAAATGGTTTGGGTAAAATAGGGAAATGGTTTGCGTACAATAGGGAAAGATACCTAATATTTCTTTTATTTATTAATACACTAAAAATCATCGGGTTGAGATTTCAATAATAATTCTTCCATAGATGTTGAGGAAGGATCGGGTTGAGATTTCAATAATGCACTCTTTGAAGCAGTAGAAACCAAGGAGGTTGAGTCATGGTGTCTGTTGAAAATTTTCTTTTGGTTCTTTTGTTTTTGTGCTTGATTTGTTGTTTTGATTATGAGTGGTGCATGGCCATGCCACTCTTCTTATTGTGTTGTATTGTTATTTTATTTTCCTTGTTTTCGTTATATTTCCTTATTGTTATTTCCTCTAATGTATTGATGGTATTGGGAATTGGTTTGGGGAAGAGAAAAGTTAATGGAGCTCAAAGAGAGTTGAATGTAACCAAATAGGTAATGTAAGACCTAGATGAAGCCCTATTCATGAATAAGGGGCAGCTGAAGGAAAGAATATGATAGTCGGTTTAACTGGTTGGGTCCATAGAGGTAAATAGACATTGGCAAGAGAGTCATGAGAAAGATAACGAATAGGGATAGTATATGGATGAGGTAATAAATGCCTTCGCTATGCCCAGAATTTTTTTTCTCAATGTTGTGCATGATTTTCAAGGATAAAGGAAGTTATCTTAACCTTAACCTTATGAACACTGGTAATTGTGTTGTGATCATGAATATGGTAATGTATATATATCTATGTATGTATGTATGTATGACAGTGTCTGACATGGTCGTCACAGATTTTTCTTCTATAAGAATGATTATTTTATGCAGGTGAATGGCATGAAAATGTCCTTTTCTTATGAGGAATCAAGTGGGAAGAGTAGCCCTAGAAGATATATGATGTTAGTATCATGTAAGTATGATTTTTATATTATGTTCTTATAAGTATTCCTATGTTTATGTTATCGTAGGAAATGTTGAAGTATATATAAGTGGAATGAAAGCAATGTGATATGCGACATTTTGGGACAAGCATGGAAAGTGAAAAAAGCCACATACCTGATATTTGGGTTGTGGATGAATGCAGTAAGGCATATGAAAGAAACTAGAGGCAAGGTTTACTAGTAGAGATAGTGTGGTCTCTGGATGTGTAATAATACTGTTGTGTACATGTGGTATTATGTCGTTTGTATTGTGTAGTTGTTATATTGTGTGTACATATATGTGTTGATTTGTACACTGTGTATGTGTATTTGTATGTGTATGAGTTGTGAAGGGGTTCCATTCTCTGGATCCCTAGAGGTTGTGGATTGGGATAGGATCTTTGGAGCCCATAACAACATCGTTTCCCTAGAGGTTTTGCGCTGGATTCCTGTAATATTTTTGGTTCCCTAGGTGCTATGGATTGGAGTCTTGAATAACTTGGGATCCCTAAAGGCTATGGGTTGGGATAGGATACCTGGAGCCCTATATAGCGTTGGTTCCATGTAGGTTGTAGGTTGATATATAAGTCTCTGGATCACTATACACCTTGGGAAAAGGCTAATATTTCGTCGTTGATATTGACGGTAGGAGTGGTATAATCTTTGGATACCCTTGTTGTTGATATTGAGGGTAGAGGTGGTATAGTCTCAAGATACCCTTGTTGTTAAACCTACATATGGAAGAGAAGGAACTAGGTTCTTGTGAGGTATGGCAACCAATTCATTGTGTGTATGGAAGGGACAAAGAAAAAGGAAAAATAAAAGAATAATTTAACGATAAGTATCAACATTTTATTTCAGTTTTAATTATGCACATAATCTATGATTTTGATTTATGATGGTTTCTAAGCTAACTAGATGTGAAATGTTTAAACATGATAATTCATCAAGGATCTAATTTGACTTGATATGAAAGGAGATAAACAAAATTGCAAGGGTAACTTGTTGATGAGCTACCAATGAGGTATGATTTTAACTTATTACAATTTCTTTTGAATCTAATGGAAATTATGTGTGTGGTACAAGAAAGCATAAAAATGTTCAGTTCCATGGTTCGAACTAGCTGAAATAATGTTAGCAACAACAATAAAAGGAATCAAAACATGAAATAGTAAGATGGAAAAGAATTAAATAGCAGGGCCATTTTGGGACACTTGTACTGAATTGTGTCCATTGATTTCCATGAGCATGCTATGGTCAATATGATGGTTTTGAGGCGGGCATATGGCTTAGCTTTTGGACCTTCTAGTGCGAGGAAACCTTTCTACATGATGGATCACTCGAGGGATAGGAAAGTAGAGAGGGGGATGTTAGGGAACATGGAAGGTGAGTGACTACAAGGAAGGGGGGGAACGCATTTCCTGAGGGACTGGGAAGTAGAGAAAGGAAGGATACGAAAAAAAAAAAAAAAAAAAAAATTTGTCATTAGCATTTCTAGATGGAATGAGAAGCACATTGGGAGTGTGCTAGGAAACAATGAGTTAGTAATTGTTCATTGAGAGAACATGTACTGCAAGCATTGTAGCACTAGACATTGGATGTAGATTTTGGACTTCCTTAAAGGGAAGTGAATCGTAGTATTACTTTGAGCATGGAGGTGTGGGCCTCTCAATTCCCTTGTTGATGATGTAGGTATTGTATGCTTTTATTCATTGATTAGAGAAAATGTGCATATGTATATATATGTATATTATTGTAAATATTGTATCGAGCTATGTTTACAAAGCTCCATATGAAATATGATTAATTTCTAGATGAAGTAAATGTGCATAAGTAAATGTGTTTTTCATTCTAAATGCCACATCTAGTTATGTTATAAATATCCATAACTAGTATGTTTGGTTGTTCATAAGTGTCACTGAGCACCGAGGACAGTGTTCCCCCAAGGGGGAAGGGCTTTTACAAACACTAACTTAATGTTTCATGTAAATAAAATAAAACCAAGGTCATGGGACATGTATTTGAAGTTGAATTGCGGGTAAACATTATAGTGAGCATCACTTGAAGTTTATTAATGTCTATGGAAATTGGAAAATGAATTGACAAATGAAAATATGTAATAAATGATATTTAGGAAATAAATGTAAATAGGATAAAAGGAAGGTGAAGAGACAAAAATATCCATGCAAGGGAATTAGAGAGAAAATGAAGGAAATGGAAAGATAAAGGAAAAAGGAGAATACGAGTCTAGAGGTCAATGATAAAAAAGCACCTTAGAAACAATTCAAAACATCTGCTCTACTTTGGACTAGTTTTGAGAAAAAGGAGGAGTAACCACCTGGAAAATCAAGTAAGAAAAGAAAGGGTGTGGAAGAGGAAAAAAGTTAGTTGTGTATTCTAGGTAAAAATTTGCATGTCAGATTTAGCATGTTGGAATTCGAATGCATGGTGGATTCATTAGTTTATTATTTATGTTTGCAATCATTGGCATGGGATTAATTTAGATTGACAATCATTTCAGCTTTTCCCTTCTACTTCATAGATAGTCAAGGTGTTGTGTGTTCCTTTTCTGGGTTTAATATTTAGATGTCCGATAGACTTGGGTCTTGGTTAGGATGGTGTTGGTACAATTCCCAAGGGTCAAGGGTGAATATGGGATTTATCCTAAAACTCTTGACGGATGGGTAGACACAAGAGAAATCCTCTAGAGTTGGTGAAGGAATTGAGAGACATCCAAACTTGTCCAGCGTTAGTAATTTTTGGACAGGTTTAGTTGAAATCAATGTGGTTGAGGGTTGAGTTGGTTTGGCCTCCAGAAGGCCTAGTCAGTTCTACTTTGGGCTGACCCATATGATTACACATTCATGGTTAGAATATGGAATGAGGGTGATTGGATGAACTGGAGATTTTGTTCATCCCAATCCATATTTCAATCCATATTTGGGTAGTACATTGAAGTCGTTGACCTAGTTGGTTTTTTCATATGCTAATATATAAACTATTTTATTATTGTCATTGATGAGCACATGTATCAATTATTATGTTGATATTATGGTTGGTTTGTTATGGATTCTATCTTGGTTATATGAATGGCTATATTATGTTCTCTTACTATGGATCTTGTTCACGATTTGATAAGTTATTGAATGGTTGACGAATGCATATGCTAACAAGGGTGGTTGCAAGTAGATTGAGAGGGAATCGATCCTATAATACTAGTAATTACCCCATTAGTATTGTAGTTGCATCCCTTATTAATATTGATGTGCCCCTATTATCCCCATATTGTTATTACTGTGCCCCATAGAATCCCTCTATTGTTATTTTTGTGGCTTTATATTATTATTGTTAGGTCGGCTGGGTTATATTGTGACTCCTTAGACTCCTATATATAGAAACGAGGTTTTGTCATTTGAATCATCCAAGAATTGTTCATTTATGTAATGTAAAGGAGGTTTCCCCCTCGAATAGGGTGAATTCTAAGTCGTTGATCTATCTTTTCTATCTTTTCTTGAGCTGGTTTCATAACATTTGGTATCCTAGCTTTAGATTCTAGGGTTTCGCTGCTCCAAATAGGTCATCGTGGCATTTTCGCTATAACATTTTTCTGCGACATTTCAGAAACTAAAAAAGAAACCATTTGAGAAGACATCGCGCTGAACCTCGAATATGAATTGCAAATATTTTCACGCTGTATTTGCAGAGATATGATTTGAGGAAGTTGGTCTTTTTGCAGACTCCTAAATTACATTCCAAACAAGTGACCTGGGGAAAATCATCATAACTTTCTCTCTAAGAATCAGATTGAAATTTCATAAAAATCTATAGAAAGAGGATGGACTGTAGTTTCTTGTAGATATTTTTCAAAGCCAAAGGTTGAAAAAGTGACTCATGATACGTCGTACAATTTCGCTCTACTGAACTAGTCTATAATCAAGTCATTGTGGGAGATTTCGCATAACTCTTCCTTGGAGAATCCAATTTGGGTCAGACTAGTGGCATTGGAAAGAGGACACAGAGGGATATTGTAGGTCACAATTTCAGAACTGGATGATCAGAAAGTATAGAGATACATCAGAGGCAATATCGAGCTCCTACAAAGTGAAGAAAGGTGTGTAGATTTTCTTAAATTTTTGCTTAAGCTTGGTTTGAATATTTATTTTGAAGGAATTCAAAGGGTATAGTAGAGCATTATTATCGGTAACTGATGCCCCGAGGAAAGAAAGTGAAAAAACCTAGTAAGCAACCTAAAAGCTCTAGCATGACTGATGAAGAAGAGGAAGAAATGCTACATGATATATCAAAATTACAAGAACAAGTGCAACAAATGTCACTCTCACAAAAGCTAACAGAAGCTAAGATAAATGACGTGGAAGCTAAGATGAATGGCATGGAAGCTAATATGGACAACTTGAATATAGATTTGAACACAGATTTGAAGACAGGCATGGCAGATTTGACAAATTTTCTACAAGAAATACTTACTAATGGTGAAAAGGTAGTAAAGGAAACTCATGATGCGAACAAAAGAAATGTTAATCATGATTTCTTAGACTCTAATGTGGGATCGAAGACCCACCATATTCCAAAAATAAATATCAGGAAGTTTGATGGCAAGGATCCCGCAACATGGATATTACAAATGGAGCAATTTTTCGATCTCAATAATTTGCAAAACACACAAAAGGTACGTATTGCAACTTTATATTTGGAACCAAATCAGTTTTTTTGGTATCAATGGCTTTGCTCTCGTAAACAAATTATCACTTGGGCAATTTTTACGGAAGAATTGATAGGACATTATGAGGATACAAAAAGAAACACTTTTTTTAGCCAATTGATAAGTCTCAAACAAAAGGGTTCAATAATGGAGCACATTGAGGTCCAAAAATTGAACATAAGGGTAAAAAATATTCAAGAGGAGCATAGGATTGATGTGTTCATAGGGAATTTGAAGGATAATATCCAACATGATGTTCACCTTTGGGAACCTAATTCATTAGAGAAGGCATTTAGGTTAGCAAGAAAAATGGAAAGCAAAATTATGACAACCAGGAAGCATACCACTCACAACTATAAAGATGGAAGTGTGGTTGCCCCTAGTCTTCCACAACCTATAAGGTTGTCACCACAACAATTGGAAGAAAAAAGAGTAAAAGGGCTTTGTTACAATTGTGATAGCAAATACACTAAAGGTCATAAGTGTGCTGAGAAGAAAGTATTCTACATAGATTGCGAAGAGGAAGAAGAAAAGGAGCAAGAAAGGTCAAAAGAACAGGATATACTCCAGGAACAAAGCCTAGATAAAGAAGAAATGAATCTGACCATATCTTGTAATGCATTGGAATTACCACTACTCAAACCATCAAGATAGAAGGACAAATCAAGAAGAAAAAGGTAGTAGTGTTGATTGATTCAGGAAGTACCCACAATTTTATTCATTGTAAGGTAGAAAAAGAATTGAATTGCTTCTTATATCCAGCACCAAAGTGTCAAGTGATGGTTGCAAATGGAGGAACAATAAATTGCTCTGGAAAGTGCCATAATATCAAGCTATCAATGGGAGAATATGTATTGACAAGCCCAATTCTTTCCATTCCAATGGGAGGTGCTGATGTTGTACTAGGAGTCCAATGGCTATAATCATTGGGTACAATAGCTTTTAATTTTCAAGAACTTTTCATGAAATTTTCTGTGGAAGGAAAGGAAGTTGAATTAAGGGGTATTGCAGGGAAACTGGGAAAGATAATTAGCTCTAATGGTATGACAAAGCTTCTAAAAAAGGAACAAAGGGGTGTAATTGCACAATTATGTTCGCTAGATGTTTCCGCATTGAAATCATCTATTTCTCCATATCTCCAAAAAGTCTTGGACAATCATTCCAAGGTATTTGAGACTCCCAAAGGTCTCCCACCTATTCGTGATCATGATCATGCTATTCTTTTGATTCCAGGAAGTGTTCCTCCAAACATCAATCCATACAGATATCCCTATGCCCAAAAGAGTGAAATTGAATGTATGGTTGCAGAAATGCTAGAGGCTGGTATAATTCAACTGAGTCAAACTTCTTTCTCTACTCCAGTAGTATTAGTGCACAAGAAGGATGGATCATGGCGCATGTGTCCGGATTATAGGGAGCTCAACAAGCTCACTATTAAAGATAAGTTTCCCATTCCCATCATTGATGAATTACTGGATCAATTGCATGGATCAATTTACTTCACCAAGTTGGATCTTCGTTCAAGATATCATCAAATCAGAATGAAGACTGAAGAAATTCCGAAAACAACATTTAGAACTCATGAGGGTCATTATGAATTTTTATTCATGCCTTTTGGCCTTGCCAATGCACCTTCAACATTTCAAGGTTTGATGAATTCCATTTTCAAACCATTCCTTAGAAAATTTGTGTTATTATTTTTTGATGATATACTAATCTACAACAAGTCTTGGAAGGATCATGTTGAACATGTTTACATGGTGCTACAACTATTGGAGGAGCAAGAATTATATGCAAAAGGATCCAAATGTTTCTTTGGAGTACAAGAGGTGGAACATCTGGGTCATATTGTATCTCATGAACGAGTTAAGGTATACCCTAGCAAAATTAAAGCCATCAAGGAATGGAAAAACCCCACATCCATAAAGCATCTGCGAGGATTTCTCGGGTTTACAGGGTATTATCGCAAGTTTGTTAAGAATTATGGGAGAATAGCAGCACCTCTAACAACATTATTGAAGAAAGTTGCATTTTCATGGATTCCAAAAGCAACAAAGGCCTTCAAACATCTTAAAGAGGAAATGTGCCAAGCACCAATCTTAGCTACACCGGACTTCACAAAAACCTCTATTGTCGAATGTGATGCTTTAAGAAATGGAATTGGTGCCATTTTAATGCAAGATGAAAGACCCATTACTTTTTAAAGTCGTCCAATCAAGGGAAAGTTTTTACACAAAGTTATTTATGAGAAGGAAATGTTGGCAATATTCCATGCACTTAAGAAATGGCAACCCTACCTAATGAGAATACACTTCAAGGTAAGAACGGATCATAATAGCCTTAAATACTTTTTAGAACAAATATTATCCTCTGAAGAGCAACAAAAGTGGGTCACAAAGATGTTGGGTTATGACTTTGAAATCATCTACAAAAAAGGGAAGCAAAATGTGGTGGCAAATGCACTCTCAAGAAAGGATGAGGATGTGGAAGCATTGTTGTGTTCCATTTCTATTATCCAACCAGATTGGATAAACGAAGCAAGGTAGGAATGGAAGAATGATGAAGAAGTGTGGGCACTTATTCGTAAGTTACAACAAGATTCCAATATGTCTAATACATTTAGCTGGAAAAATGATTCTTTATGGTACAAAGATTGCTTATACCTCTGTAAGAATTCCCAACTAAAACAAAAGATTCTTATGGAATTGCACACTTCTCCCTTAGGAGGGCACTCAGGATTTTTAAAAACTTACCACAGTGTTAAGAAGGATTTTTTTTGGGATGGCCTTAAATTGGATATTCAAAAATTTGTGGCGGAATGTTTGGTTTACCGACAAAATAGAGTTGAAACAATTAAGACACTGAGTGTATTACAACCTTTATCCATTCCATGCCAACTTTGGGAGGAGGTTTCAATGGATTTTATCACATGTTTACCCAAGTCTGAGGGAAAGAGTGTCATCATGGTGGTAGTTGACAGACTTACCAAGCATGCACACTTTTGTGCATTATCACATCCATTTAAAGCCAGTATAGTTTTTACTGCATTTATGGAAACAATTCAAAAGCTACATGGAAACCCAAAGATTATTGTAAGTGACAGAGATCCCATTATCACTGGAAATGTTAGGACAGAATTATTTACTTGTCTTGGTACTCAGTTAGCTCATAGCTCATCTTATCATCCTCAATCTGATGGGCAAACTGAGATAGTAAACAAATGTTTGGAAGGATATCTTCGTTGCTTTGTATCTGATAAATAGACACAATGGGTCAAATGGTTGCCTCTGGTTGAATGGTGGTATAACACTTCCTCCCATACAGCAACAAAAATGACCCCATTTATGGCACTTTATGGATATCAGCCACCATCCATCACATCATATTTAAGAGAAAATTCTAAGGTTCAAGCAGTGGAACATCACATCGAACATCAACAACAAGTCCTCCAACTCTTAAAGGATAACCTCGTGTTGGCACAGAATAGAATGAAACAATAGGCAGATCAACATCGCAGTGAAAGAAGTTTTGATGTAGGTGATTGGGTATTCCTACGCTACAATCATATAAGAAAATGTCCCTCAAGCAAACTAAGAAGGATAATAAATTATCACCAAAGTATTATGTCCGTACAAGGTGTTGCAAAAGATTAGTACTATGGCATACAAATTGGAGTTTCTTGCAGCTTCTCGATTGCACCCAGTTTTCCATGTTTCATGTTTAAATAAGGTTATAGGCGACAAGCTCCCAGTTCAAACAATATTGCTAGAACTTGATGAGGAAGGAAAAATTATATTGGAACGGGAAGCAGTGACAAAAACAAGAACTCGACAGCTACGAAATCGATCAATTTAGGAGTATCTTATCAAGTGGAAGAACTTATCTGCTGAAGATTCCACATGGGAGGATGAAAATTTTGTACAGAAGCATCCAAAACTACTCAAGCATTGAGGACAACACTTTTTTTGAAGGAGAGGTGCATGTTGGGTCCCTATAATACTAGTAATTACCCCATTAGTATTGTAGTTGCATCCCTTATTAATATTGTTGTGCCCCTATTATCCCCATATTGTTATTACTGTGCCCCATAGAATCCCTCTATTGTTATTTTTGTGGCTTTATATTATTATTGTTAGGTCAGCTGGGTTATAGTGTGACTCCTTAGAATCCTATATATAGAAAGGAGGTTTTGTCATTTGAATCATCCAAGAATTGTTCATTTATGTAATGTAAAGGAGGTTTCCCCCTCGAAGAGGCTGAATTCTAAGTCATTGATCTATATTTTCTATCTTTTCTTGAGTTGGTTTCGTAGCAGAGATCATGACCAAATATGCATTCATGACCTATAGCTTCTATGGTTACCATAAGTTTGATGAAATGTTTATTGTGTTACTAGCATGTCTTGAGCAAGATCTAGTGATAGTATTGATTGTTTAGACTTGTTGTCACATGAGACTTGACTCTAGAAACTTCTCATAAATTCTAAGCAGTTGCTTGTAGGCCAACCCTGAAAAAGTGGCATAGATCTCAACACTTCATGAACAGAACTTAAAGATTTCTCTCATAGACTCATGGAAGAAGGAATTGTGGGTGCAGTTGGAGCCTTCAACCCGCATGCACAATGTGTCAAGGGTTTGGTTGGGAGGTAATGTTTTTGAAAAGATGTTCCAAGTCACGGATTGGTCACAAGTGGTGGTTGTGAGACTCCTGAGTGATTTGGTGTTTCTATTAGGTGACAATAAGAGTTATAGTTAGTAGGTTCCACTTCCTTAACTGGAACTTGGAGGTCAGGTCATGCCATAGTAACTCCTCATTCATGTTTACCCTGGCGAGTTCTTAAAAGCAGGTAAATGTGGGGTGTGGTGTTAAACCATAATAAAATATATCATATACCTCGAGGGACTTCAGCTCTCTAACCAACCATAGGCCAGCTACACTACAATCTCTCTCACAACCATCCATCCCTAAGTTCAATCTAGAGTCTGAGGGGGTTATTGCTCAAGGGACAATTGACATGGATGCTTGGTTAAACACTCATGATATGTAGTCCACTATCTAGGTTGTTTATCAAATTCCCTCTAGTTGTAAGCACCACAATGGCTCTCTTATTGTCAAACACCCTACTTCAATATTTCATTTCACCAAAAAAGATTATTTTATAAAAGATAACAAGAACTGAACTCCACACTTATTATTGTTGGATGGCCACCAAGAATGTTAGAGTCATTGTTCCATCCTTATCAAATTACCTTGAAAAGGATATCAAAATAGCTTGTTTTGGTCATAACCATTAAAGTTTTTACATTCATTTGGCACTTTATATTAATTATCTTGTTATATATTCATTGGCCCCTATATTATATTGGCTTGTTTTATATTTTTTGGGCACATTATGATATGTTGGAACCTTAAGCGTTATGCTATATGTTTATGCACAAACTATAATTTAATTTCCATTTTTCACCTATGCATTTCAATACTATGTTACATTACCTTATTTCTAGTTTCTATATGATAGTGCGGGTGGAATATCTAGGTGGGTTCCATAATCTATGTGGTTGAATGAACTTCCAAATCATATTTGCAATGAAGGTTTGGCCATGTGAGGGTGGGATGGTGAACTTATGCGCGTTTGCCACCACATCCTTGCCCATGTTCTCTAGACGTACCTTAGTCATGCCACAACTATCCAACGATGGATCTAGCTTCCGGATAAATCAACATCATCCTTACACCTGGTTAACCCTACTCCCCTTTCCCTCATTCAGAGACTTCATTTGCCTCATTCACGCATTTGGTAACGAGGCTGCACCAGAGAGGGTTTCATTCATTTTCCACCAACATGGTCACAATCTACAACCACCTAGTGTATCCATTGTTGGAAATAATACTGAGAGGGGGGGTGAATCAGTATTATCAGATCAATCAAACCTTTTCAATGCTCAGAAACATATACGCTACTTCAGTTAAGTAAAACAGCGTGTACACGCTACTGTGACTAAATAAAACAGCGTATAAGCAGAAAACTCATAACTTAGTTAGTTTATTCTTCAGTTAAGTTCATCAGGACATTATTCAGCACATTAACAGTAAGCAGATGCAGTATAACAGAACGGATCAAAAGCCACACACATGAACACCAAGATATAAGGTGGAAACCCAATGTGGGTGAAAACCACCTGCTGCAAGTTATCTCTATCTTTCTTTAAGAAACTTCAGTTTACAATCTTTTGTACTGGTGCAGCCTTATACCAGTACGCAGGCTACAACCTGCAGAAGGCTACAACCTTCTCTCGTTCTCCAAACTTCCTTGGAAGGGAGCTCCAACCCCCTTTGTTCTTGTACTAGCCAAGATACTAGTACGTAGGTGCTGACCTACAATCTTCTTTTCTTCAGGTATCACCTTTCATACATTTTCAGACTTGAATATTCCTGAAGCACAACATTACAATCTGAAGACCACAATTCATTCAATTTCCACAACAGATCATTGAAGCATAAAACAACCAAACTCTGAATCACTGAACCACTGAACCCTGTCAATCACCAGTTACCAGAACACAGAGCAGACTACAGAACTCTGCAATAACTGTCAGACCCCACTGTAAACCCAAAAACAAGCTTCAAAAGATATACGCTACTTCAAGGAGCCAAACCCGCGTATACACGCACTTTTACCGAAGCCAACCTGCGTACAGATCTAAAAATAAACTTTCTCAATTTGCAGCTGTACCAGACATTAGTTAGACCCAGAACATAGCATTGCGACAATATGCAGATCTAGAAATAAGCATAATCAACCATATCATGATAGTGCATTTCAAACCATTAGATCCCGATCTATCCTTAGATCTAGTCTTCCATCAACCAATGTGATCTCTCCTTGGCTTAGATCAAGCAACCCAGCACCTGCAAATCAGATCTCTTTCACTCTTAGATATTCAAGCCCTTGTCGAAAGATGATTTTGCCTAATGATCTTCTTCTCCTTATATAGTCTTAGGCCTAGCTCAATACCAAGAGCCAAAACCATAGTAACACAATACCATCAACTTCAAAACTAGGGATCGACACGCCCGTCGAGACACAATGGTCCGAAATCATAGGCACAACTTCCAAGGACTAACCACCATGGACCAAAGGAACCTTTCCACATACACGCGCTTTTTATGAATCGAACTAGCGTGTACACGCGACTTGGGCTTAACGAAACGGCGTGTATGAGCTTCCTTGGCATGCTGTACTGAGATCTGTCTTCTGATTAAGATGTCATCACTTGTACCAACCTCTGAGCACCTGTACCATCCTCTGAGTGAGTTGCCATCAAGGACAACACTTGAATCATAATGCCAACAATCTCCCCCTTTGGACTTGATGGCAACCACCACACCAAGTCACTCTCCCCCTTTGACATCAAGAGCAAAGGGCTGTGCTCCCCCTGAGGACATGCTGATACCTCTGCTTGGCTGTGCTGACTCGTGCTCCCCCTGACAGTAGGCCAGATCTGAAAAAGATGTTTTTCAACAAGAACCAAGATTTATACACCATAAGGGACCTTCCTATCACCAAAAGACTCAATACATACATCCATACTCCCTACCAAGAGGGGACATATCAGAAACAACCAATTATATTACAGCATTCATCCCAGGCATAGTGGGGAAACCAACATAGGCCGTTACATGACCTTGACACCATAAAAGAGATATGACAAGAGAGATACATGACATAGAGACAACAGATCTAGACCAAGACTTAGGAAAGACACCAGCAGCATCAGATAAACAGCTTGTTAGATCAGCAACCAGAATTTCTTTCTGAGCTCCTTCTCCTGAAACCAACAACCAAAACATCTGAATGCCAACAATGCTTTATGAGACTTTTGAGCTGCTCCCCCTGAACCTGTGCCTGTTGCACTCCCTGAAACTGTGCGTGAAGAATTCTGACATTCCTATTGCTGTTCAGAACTTCAGAGTTTTCCCTTGCTGTTCAGAACTTCATATACGCGTTTTATCCTGTATAAAACAGCGTATGTACGCGGATATTCTTTCTGCAACAAGCGTCCAGAATACACGCGACTTACCCGACATGAATCCGCGTGTATACGCTCATATCCCTTCCGTAACCTGCGTATACCAATTTTTTCTGTAGAACAAACAATCTTCAACAACAGGATGAAGCATCAACTACTCCCAGCTTTTGTCTGAGATATTCAAAAGTTTCCTTGGGCAGTGGTTTTGTGAGAATATCAGCAACTTGCTCCTTAGAAGGAACATACTCCAACTTGACCTTCTGCTCAAGCACTTGTTCCCGAAGAAAATGGTACTTGATTGGTATGTGCTTGGTCTTTGAGTGCATGACAGGATTCTTTGAAATGCTGATTGCACTTGTATTATCACATAAGATAGAGACAGGTGGAGTGCAAGTGATTTGAAAGTCCTGCAAGGTCTGCATCATCCAAAGAAGTTGTGTGCAACAAGATGCTGCAGCCACATATTCTGCTTCAGCTGTAGATAAGGCAATCGAACTTTGTTTCTTGCTGAACCAAGATACTAATCTGGAACCCATGAAGAAAGCACCTCCACTTGTGCTTTTCCTATCATCCACACTTCCAGCCCAATCTGCATCTGTGTAAGCATGAAGAGTGAGATCAGTATTTCTAGGATACCATAAGCCATAGTTTTGGGTCCCTTGAAGATATTTGAAGATTCTTTTGACTGCCTGAAGATGAGTTTCCTTTGGGTTGGCTTGAAATCTTCCAACCATTCCTACTGCATGTGTAATATCTGGTCGGGTACCTGTCAAATAAAGCAAACTCCCAATCATGGATCTATAAGTGGGTTGGTGAACTGCTGCTGATTCATCATTTGCACTGAGGCTGCATCCTGTAACCATGGGTGTACATACTGGCTTTGACTCTTCCATGCCATACTTCTTCAAGATCTGCTTGAGGTATTTGGTTTGAGACAAGAAGATACCTCCTTCATTTTGTTGGATTTGCAATCCAAGAAAATATGTCAATTCTCCAAGAAGTGACATTTCGAATTCTTTCTGCATAACCAAGGCAAAGTTTTGACTCATGGTCTCTTCATTGCTGCCAAAAATAATATCATCTACATAAACAACAAGGATTAGCAATTTGTTATTTTCAACTTTTATATAGAGATTGCTATCTGCTGATCCTTTTGAAAAGCCTTGTTGGTGAAGATATTTGTCCAACCGATAGTACCAAGCCCTTGGAGCTTGTTTGAGCCCATAGAGTGCCTTTTTCAATCTGCATACAAGGTTTGGATCATTTCCAAGAATGAACCCATCTGGCTGCTCAATATATACTTCTTCTTCTAAGTCTCCATTTAGGAAGGCTGATTTCACGTCCATTTGAAATACCTTGAAGTTTTGAAAGCTTGAGAGAGCAAGGAACATTCGGATGGCCTCTAGTCTTGCCACAGGAGCAAAGGTCTCTTCAAAATCTATTCCTTCTTGCTGTGCATACCCTTTACAAACAAGTCTGGCCTTGTTTCTAATTACTTCTCCATTTTCATTTAACTTATTCTTGAAGACCCATTTTGTTCCTATTACATTCTTATCTTTTGGTCTAGGAACTAATTCCCAAGTGTTGTTCCTTTCGATTTGCTCAAGTTCTTCATCCATTGCTTTGACCCAACATTCATCTTTGCATGCTTCTTTCACATTTTGTGGTTCAATGGAGGAGAGTAGAGCCAAGTAGCTTGAAGCTTCTGCAAGTGTCCTTCTTGTTTGTACTCCTGCTTCTTTCTGCCCCACAATCTGAGTTTCTGGATGATTCTTTTGGACATATCTGGATGGAGTCTTCTCTTCTATTCTTGTCTGCTCCTCTGGTTCTTCTTGAGATTCTTCTTCTTCTTGAGGTTCTTCTTCTTCATCATTTCGCCTTTGAGAGTAACCTTCATCTTCTTCAATGTCTTCATGATGAACTTGCCTAGGAATATATCCCTTCTCATCAACCACTATATCAATACTGTCAACAATTCTGCCAAGTCTTTTATTGTAGCACTTGTATGCTTTGCTATGTGGAGAATAACCAAGAAGAATGCCCTCATCTGCTCTAGGTTCAAGTTTGCCAAGTTGCTCATCAGTATTCTTAATATAACATTTGCTCCCAAAGATTTTGAAATGCTTCACGGAAGGAGTTTTACCACTCCAAAGCTCATGAGGTGTTTGAGTGCTGTTTACTCGGACATTTGTTTTGTTAAGAATGATAACAGCAGCATGTGCAGCTTCACCCCAGAAGGTTGCAGGAGTACCTGATTCATCGAGCATAGCACGAGCCATTTGTTGGATAGTTCTGTTCATTCTTTCCACAACCCCATTTTGCTGAGGAGTTCTAGCTGTAGAGAATTCTCTTCTTATCCCATGTTCATCGCAGAAATCGAAAAATTCATTTGATGTGAACTCCCCACCTCTGTCAGATCTGAGGCACTTAATTTTGTGTCCTGATTCATTTTCAGCCAATGCTTTGAAGGATTTGAATTTTTCGAATGCTTCATCTTTGTGCTTCATAAGCCCTAACCAAACAAACCTTGAGAAATCATCAATGAATAATATCAGATATTCTTCTCCTCGAGGTGTCCTTTTCCTAAATGGACCACATACATCTGTATGGACTAGCTCAAGAGGCAAGCTAGCTGATCCTTCCTTTTCTGGAAAGTTAGTTCTGGTTTGCTTTCCAAACTGACAAGATTTGCATATAGTGTTGTCTGGAATTTTGATATCTGGAAGATCGCGAACTGCCTGATATTTGCATGCTTTTCTTATTTGTGAGAAGCTTAGATGTCCCAACCTTCGATGCCATAGCCAGTGCTCTTCATCCTTGCTAAGATAGCATTGTTGTTGTCCTTCTTCAAATATGTACAGATTATTTGGAGTTCTTTTGCCTTTGAGAACTGTTTTACCTGTATCAAGATCACGAACAAGACATCCATTCGATCTGAAAATAACCTCGGTTTTTTGATCACACATCTGACTGACACTTAGAAGATTATGCTTCAATCCATCAACATACAAAACATTTCCAGCCTTGACCTTTTCTTTCAAAGGAGCAATACCTTTTCCTTTTATAGTTGCAGGAGTATCATTTCCAAAAGAAACTTTCTTTCCCTTTTCTAAAGTAGAATAAGATTCAAGTTTTTCTTTATCACCTGTCATATGTTTCGAACATCCACTGTCAATGTACCATAGATTTTCCTGTCCTTCTGCATAAAACGCTATCCCACATCTTTCTGTCTGAGGTTCTTTTATTCTCCATTTTTTGGTGCTCGTGGCTTGTTCCTTTTTCTCCTGAAACCTGCTCCTGCATTCAGATTCTTTATGACCAAAATTATTGCAAATAGAACATTCAACTTCATTTTCAAGAACCGAAAAGTTGTTATAGGTCCTCTTTGTAATCCCTGTCATACTTCTTTGTTTTTGAGCTTCCCTAGTCATGATTGTTTTATATGCAACACATTGAGCTGCTTTGTGACCAAAGTTATGGCAAGAAAAGCATTGTCCATTGAAGAAGCTTCTGCGGTTATTGAATCTACCAGCCAACTGATTGTAATTTCTATTTTCATCTATTCTTGTGCCAAACTGAGAAGATTTTACCTGTGGTTGGTTGTAGCTTTTGTTCACCCTTAAGAAGGATTGTCCCTGATAGTTTCTGTTTGTAATTCGTCCCTGCTTTACCTGATTATCTTCATTGTTCTTCTGCTCATTTCTTCTTGCTGCATCAAGATAACTCTTTGAGGTGGATGCTTTAGAGGTTTCTCCATTATAGCCCAAACCTGTCTTGTTTAGAGGAGACCGCTGCACATTGATAATCTCATCCAAAGTTTCAGATCCTTTGACAAACTTAAGATTAATAGCTTTTGTTTTCTCAATTTCTTTTCTGAGACCAACAATTTCACCTTCTAGTTTTTCAAGATGTTTTTCCTTTTCATCAATTTGAAATTGCAAAGTATCAATGATCACACTCTTTTCTTCTATGCATCTCTTGAGTCTAGTAATTTCATTATAGAGATTATCCACATCTACAGCATCCTCATAATCATCATCTTCAAATGCCATTAATAGCTTATATTTATTACCTTGTTCATCTTCATCACTGTTTGATAAGCCATCACTATCTTCATGGGTGTAGTAGCTTTTCTTATTTGCACTTTGTTTCTTATTCCATCTAGCAGGTTCTTTTCCTTTATCTTTATTAGGACATTTTGCAGCATAATGACCTACTCTTCCACAAGCAAAGCATTTGAAAGGTAGCTTACCTCTGAACCTTCCAGCACCCCTTTGAAGATTTCTGACAAAATTTGATTCTTCTTCCTCTTCTTCTGGAACATGGCTTGCCTCATAGTAATCTTCTTTTCCTGATGCCTTAAAAGCAGCTTCCCTTCTGTCTGATGGACCTCCCTTTCTCATTTCATAAGCAGTTAGAATTCCATGTAACTGAGACATAGTGAGAACTTTGAGATTTTCCTTTTCTTCTATTGCAGATACTTTAGATTCAAACTTGGGGGATAATGATCTTAGAATCTTTGAAACTACTATAGTCTCTTTTATTTCTTCACCCAAATTTTTCATACAATTAACAATCTCGTCTACCCGAAGAAAATAATTTGCCACACTTTCATCATTATACATCTTGAGAGTCTCATATTGAATCCTGAGAGTTTGAAGTTTAGCTTCCTTTACCTGTTCATCTCCTTCATAGCTAGTGATCATTTTGTCCCATATCTCTTTTGCTGATTTGAAGTGCATGACCTTCATGAATTCTGTTTGGGATATACTTCCTAATAGAGTACTGACTGCTTTTGCATTTGTTTCATATGTCTTTTTCTCAGCTGGATCTGTAGGAGTAGCTGAAGGAAAAGCATAGCCTGTTTCTACAATGTTCCAAACTTCTGTACCAAGAGATTGAAGATATGCAGTAACTCTTACCTTCCAATAATTGAAATTTGTTCCATCAAAAACCAGTGGCCTGATTGATGCTTCTTTCTCGTAGTTGCTCATGATGAATGATCTACCTTCAAGCGATCAAGCTTCCCTGAAGGACCCGCTCTGATACCAATTGTTGGAAATAATACTGAGAGGGGGGGTGAATCAGTATTATCAGATCAATCAAACCTTTTCAATGCTCAGAAACATATACGCTACTTCAGTTAAGTAAAACAGCGTGTACACGCTACTGTGACTAAATAAAACAGCGTATAAGCAGAAAACTCATAACTTAGTTAGTTTATTCTTCAGTTAAGTTCATCAGGACATTATTCAGCACATTAACAGTAAGCAGATGCAGTATAACAGAACGGATCAAAAGCCACACACATGAACACCAAGATATAAGGTGGAAACCCAATGTGGGTGAAAACCACCTGCTGCAAGTTATCTCTATCTTTCTTTAAGAAACTTCAGTTTACAATCTTTTGTACTGGTGCAGCCTTATACCAGTACGCAGGCTACAACCTGCAGAAGGCTACAACCTTCTCTCGTTCTCCAAACTTCCTTGGAAGGGAGCTCCAACCCCCTTTGTTCTTGTACTAGCCAAGATACTAGTACGTAGGTGCTGACCTACAATCTTCTTTTCTTCAGGTATCACCTTTCATACATTTTCAGACTTGAATATTCCTGAAGCACAACATTACAATCTGAAGACCACAATTCATTCAATTTCCACAACAGATCATTGAAGCATAAAACAACCAAACTCTGAATCACTGAACCACTGAACCCTGTCAATCACCAGTTACCAGAACACAGAGCAGACTACAGAACTCTGCAATAACTGTCAGACCCCACTGTAAACCCAAAAACAAGCTTCAAAAGATATACGCTACTTCAAGGAGCCAAACCCGCGTATACACGCACTTTTACCGAAGCCAACCTGCGTACAGATCTAAAAATAAACTTTCTCAATTTGCAGCTGTACCAGACATTAGTTAGACCCAGAACATAGCATTGCGACAATATGCAGATCTAGAAATAAGCATAATCAACCATATCATGATAGTGCATTTCAAACCATTAGATCCCGATCTATCCTTAGATCTAGTCTTCCATCAACCAATGTGATCTCTCCTTGGCTTAGATCAAGCAACCCAGCACCTGCAAATCAGATCTCTTTCACTCTTAGATATTCAAGCCCTTGTCGAAAGATGATTTTGCCTAATGATCTTCTTCTCCTTATATAGTCTTAGGCCTAGCTCAATACCAAGAGCCAAAACCATAGTAACACAATACCATCAACTTCAAAACTAGGGATCGACACGCCCGTCGAGACACAATGGTCCGAAATCATAGGCACAACTTCCAAGGACTAACCACCATGGACCAAAGGAACCTTTCCACATACACGCGCTTTTTATGAATCGAACTAGCGTGTACACGCGACTTGGGCTTAACGAAACGGCGTGTATGAGCTTCCTTGGCATGCTGTACTGAGATCTGTCTTCTGATTAAGATGTCATCACTTGTACCAACCTCTGAGCACCTGTACCATCCTCTGAGTGAGTTGCCATCAAGGACAACACTTGAATCATAATGCCAACATCCATCCCCTTTTTTTGTTGTCATAATCAACATCTGTCTTGTGTACCCATCCCTAGTTTCGTGGCATGCTACCTATCATCCAACTATTAGGTGATTTCCCCAAATCCATCCTATTGCTTTTAAATAGTTCATGCTACACTCTCTTGTTCAGGTTATTCTCTGCCTCCCTTCATGCATTTAGCTAATTTATGAGTTGCACAAGGTTTCAGGCCTCTCCACCATTTCCCATCTCAGGCATTTCGCTTTGGTGGCAGCGCTTCAACCATTTTATCACCTCGGCACTAAGCTATTATGGAGAGTTTTAAGGGAAATCTCCTTAAATCTTTTCATGGCACCCGATATCTAGAAGGATTTGTGGTTCAACTTAATTCTCATATAAATATGGGTTTCTTTTTTCTATTGTATTAGGTCTCCTGTTTTTTACTATCTTGTTCATTCTGGGTTGTTCATTCTGAATATGAGTAACTTATTTTGTAGGTGTGACCATGTTTTTCTTGGTGACCCATAGAGGAATTTGTTGGTTTTCCATACTCCAAGATTCTACCCTCAAGTAATTCTCACCCAGTTCAAATCTATAGGTTACTGATTTGTTCCCTTAGCTCGGTGCATTGATTTAATTTCAAGTTTTTTTTGAGTTCGTGTTAATGTTTGGAGTTGGATAGCCATGCCATTAACCCTGTTATTGGTTTGTGTGGCATATAATATTTAGTTTCTCTTGGGGTTCTACCCATATTATTAATAAACGCATAAAAATGGTTTCCTATGGAGGGTTCACATAAGTAATCACTAAATCTGTCATAGCATTCATTTCTTACTTCTTTATTTTTTTGATTAACTGTAGCGCCACATTTATTTTGGAATGACTTTGGGTTTGATGGTATATATAGGTGGAGCTTCATCGCCCTTCACTGCTACATGTCTTTCCCCTCTGATTAGGCTTCTATGCTCTAGGATTGACCTTTGTCTCCTTGCAAGTTGGTCCACTATTTCACAGTTGTGGTCGTCATGGTAGAATTTTGACTCTCGGTTATTATGAGTGTAATATCACACTCAAATCCATGATATGGTGGTTATAATTCTCATTTTGGTAGTATCACTATATTTTCTCATGAATGGCCATAGCGCTTATGGTTTTTATCTGTCGTTATTATTTTTGTTAAGGACAGTGATGAGGTATTAACCTCAATCTTTTTTATAAGCAATGACACAAATTTGCACCATGATTCTAGTATGTTAGAATTACAATATCTACGTGATGGTAGTTTGGCTGTTCATTGTATTATAATTACAGTAACCTTCAGATGGTGTAAAATTTTGTCTCGTTTAATTTTGAGTTCTGTGTATATATATATATATATAGAAATTTCTCGAATCATATGTATTTCGATGGCTTATAGGGTGTGAATCCCCTTCTATGGTGGTTGTTCTAACTTTTTGTCAATAATAACATTCTCCCATTAAATTCATCACAGGAACATAAACGTATTTTGATTCCACTTAGTTTTGATTTCGTGTTCTCAACATATGGAAATGTGTGGTGGCTAAAACTTTCTTTCTGGTAGATGATTTATTCTATAATTTAAGTAGAGTGAATTCCAAAATAAAATTCATTTTCAGATGTACATATATATTAATGAAGTGGTCACTACAGACTAGTATGGTTTCCAGGTTGAATTCGTTCGGCTGAGAATGTGATCTCCCTCCTATGTTTTCCTACTGCATGTAATATAGATTGATTATGTATTTTACAGAAGGGAAATGTACTTACTCGCCTGAATGTTTTTTTTGTTAAATTTTTTCTTTGATCTCTGTCTATTACATATAGTGGTCATTGTTAATAATCATTTTCATGTAGGTGTCTGGTACAATTCTCTAGTTAACCTTGTATGGTTCTGTTAGAATTTACTGATAGACTCTAAGGGTAGCTACTACTAAAGCATAGCTCATCGAACAACCTCTCATTGAATTATTCTTCTCCCTTTTACCATTATGATACTTCCACCTAGCCACTGCCTTTATTATCTCGTTGTAAATTAAAGGAAAAATGTATAAGAAAACCCCCCTTTTGCATGCTAATTACTTACTTGGTTTTTTTATACACGATTAATTACAATTATAACTTCACCTATAGACCTCCATATATTTGATTTTGCATACTAGCTGCACACACTGAGTATCCATGCACTCAGTACTATTGGGACTCCATGATCTTATGTATATGCAACATAAAACTATAGTAACCGCTACTAAATATTGTCTATCTTGAGATCGATTTACTCTAAGAACCCCACTATGTATTTTGAATCTACATTGATATGCAATTTAATACTGTTCCGAGAGAGGTAATATTTATATCTCCTCATGGTTGAGTTTGATAAGGGTACACCAGTTAGAAAAATTAAGGTCATAGAAAATATACTATGCTACTTACCCATAACTGTTTGGAAGCTTCAAATTTCACTGCTATCTATTTTTATTTTAACTATCTACTCTACTATATATTCATGCAATCACATTTCTTCTATACATCATTGCATGCAGTTGGTACTCATAATTCAACCATAAGCAACAATATATGAAATCATCCATGCTAATTCAGAAATTTTTAAGTAAATACATGGAGAACAGTATAAAAATAATAGCAGTTGTGAAATTCTAACTGATATCTTGGTTGGAAAATGAAATGTGGAAAATGTTGTTCCTCCCAACCATGAACCAAATCCTCTGGTTCCCCCCGAGCTAGAAGCTTGTTCCTTCCTTCAGCAACCTCTTGTTGATTCCCAAATCATGTCTCATATACATGATTGTCAGAAGATGTTTCTCTGGCAATGTCCTACCTTTTAGGCGCCTGCTTGTCCGCTTAGCCTAGGATGTTTCCTCTTTTCCTTAAAAAAGTAAGGAAATCAGTTTTTTTTTTCTTCAACAGCTAAAAACTATGCTTTTCTCTCCTATAGATTTATTCCCTCGGTATTTATCTTCAACTGAGTGGATAATTATCTAAATATCTAATTTTCAGATTCACAAGCTTCCCTTTCCCACATTTCCCAACTTAAAATCTCAATTATTTATTATAAAAAAATATTATCTACATTCAATTTTTCTTTCTGGTGGCCCCTAGCCAGTTATAACACTAGTTTTTTAAACATATGACCATAAAAATATTTACATGAAGAGGAGGGTGTTACAATTTCCCCCTCTCAAAATAACACTATCCTCGGTGTTCAATTTATTATTGCATGTCCAACAATTTTTACTTAAAAAAACCTGGGTATGCTTCCTTCGTAGAATCCTCCTTTTCCCACGTAGTCTCCTCGGAGGTAAAGTACTTCCATTGTACTTTAACCTGAATGATGATTCGGTTCTGAAGCACAATCTCTTTCCAATACAAAATATGGAGTGGTTTGGGAAAGTAGTCTCCTTCAAGTTCCACCTATATCACATTCCAGTAAACCACATGAGAATTATCATGGACATATTTTTTTAATAATGATAAATGAAATACATTATGCACTTTAATATGAGCAGGAGGAGCTAGCTACTAAACTACAGGTCTAACTCTATCCAGGTAGTCAAAGAGTCCATAGTAACATGGGGCCAATTTATGACAAGTTTTGGTTCAGAGTGTGCTCTTCAAGGTTTTACCTGCAAAAATTCATGATCCCAAACTTTTAATTCCTTATGCACACATTTCTTGTCTGCATAGTTGTTATGTCAGTCTTGAGCTGCTTTGATGTTCTAGTGGATTATCCTCACCCAATGTTCCATTTCCTGCAATGCATCTAGTCCTAATAGTAGCTTATCCTCTTGTAGGTTCCAACTAAGAGGCGTATGACATTTTCTACCATACAAGGCTTCAAAAGGACTCATTTTAATGCTATCTTGGTAGCTATTGTTATAGGAAAACTCTGCTAAATGCATAAAATATTCCCATTTCATAGGTTGGTGCATGACATACATTCTCAAGATATCTTCAAGGATCTGATTTGTTCTTTCTATTTGGCCATCTATTTGTGGGTGATATGAGGTACTGAATTTTAGTTGTGTACCCAGTCCCCAAAGAGTGCCTTCGATAACTTGGAAGTAAACTTTGGGCCTATTATGATACAATGGCTTTTGGTACTCTGTGAAGTTTAAAGATGTCCTGCATAAAAACACTAGCTATTTGAGTGGTCTTACAAGTGGACGATACAGGTATAAAATGAATGGCCTTGATCAACACATCCACTACTTCCATAATAGAGTCATGTTGATGTTTTGTTCAGGGTAATCTAGTATTAAAATCAATAGAAATGGTTTCCTATTCTAGTCTGGTATAGGTAAAGGATCCAAAAAGCTCGCAAGATGTTGATGTTCCACTTTAATATGCTCGCATTCCATGCATTTATTTAATATTTTGCTACATCCCTTTTCATGCCTGGCAAAAATATTTTTTTTCTTAGTGCAATCAACATTTTCTGGTATCCCAGATGGCATGCATAGGGTGTCTTGTTGTACTCATCTAATATTGTTTGTTTCAATGTACTCTCATTGGGTACATATATCCTCTTTTGATATGTAAGTTATTTTTCCATAGTTTCCACATATCCAGATACCCCTGTTTGCTGCATTTTCTGCTGAAGTTCCTGATACTGCGGATCTTGGTTTATAACCTATTTAATTTGCACCACAATTTCTATGTTTCATTTACTAATAGTCACTCCTAGTACAATATGAGGATGTCTACACAAGGCATCCACCAAATTATTCTCCTTCCCTTGAATATGCTTAATTTCAAAATCAAAGTCATTAAGGAATACTAGCCACCTTGCTTCTCTAACATTCAGATCTGGCGAACTGGAAAAATATTTTACACTGAGGTGATCAATCACTAAGGTAAAATTCCTTCCCAAAAGGTAATGTCTTCATGTTTTAATTGCATGTATTACTGATTCCAATTCCAAGTCATACATGGCATAATTCTTCTCATGTGATTTCACTTTTTTTTATTCATAAGCTATCACGGCATTATCCTACATCAACAATCCCCCCATCCCTTCCAAACATGCATCTGTACATATTTTGAATGGTTTAGTTGGATGTGCAATTTTAAGCATATGTGTTGTGGTCAACAATATCTTCATCCTATCCAAGCTTTCATCGCACTTTTCTTTCCATTCAAACTTCACCCCCTTTTTCTACAAGGAAGTGATGGGATATCCTAGTTTAGAAAAAGCTTCTATAAATTGATGGTAGTAACTTTCAATCCCCATAAAGGAACACACTGTTGATACATATTTGGGTACCAGCTAGTTCATAATAGCTTTGATTTTCTCTAGATCCACAACTAATCCTTCCTTGGAAATAATATGCCCCAAATACTCAATTCTATCCTTGTAAAATTCACACTTGTTGAGTTTGGCATACAATTGATGCTCCCTTAAGTTTTGGAGTACTATTCTCTAGTGTTCTTTATGGTCTTCCTCATTTTTGGAATAAATATGTATGTCATCTATAAACACTAATATGAATTTATTCAAATAGGGATGGAGTATGCTATTCATCAGACACATAAATGTTGTTGGTGCGTTTGTGAGGCCGAAAGGAAACACCACAAAATCATGATGATCATATCTAGTTCTGAAATTTGTCTTGTATATGTCTTCATTCTTGGTTCGTAGCTGGTGGTAACTAGTTCTCAAGTTAATTTTTGAGAAGATGATTGCCCCTCTCACATGATCGAACAAATCATCTATTCGTGGCAGTGGATATTTGTTCTTAATTGTTAACTTATTTACCTAGTGGTAATCAATACACATTCTCAAACTATTGTCCTTTTTCTTAACAAAAAGTATTGGTGCTCCCCATGTGGAGACACTAGATCATATATACCCTTTATCAAGTAATTCCCATAACTACATTTTAATTCCACTAATTCTAGGGTACTCATTCTATAGGGTTCTCTAGACACTTGAGCTACCCCGGGTACCAAGTCAATGGTAAAATCTATGTCTCTATGCGGGGTAATCCTGGAATTTCTTCCAGAAAGACATCTTGAAATTCTTTAATCATAGGTAGACTTCTCAATGTTTCTTTGTCTGTCAGTTACTCATTAGTTTCTATTTGTACCAAATACAGTTGGAATCCTGTCCTAGCACTCCTTTTTAACTATAATGTTGTGATATGATGGACTGACACCTTTTTTGGTTTCCCTGTGATTAACCAATTCTATCCCTTTGGATCTACACATTGAACTGTTTTTTCTAGGTAGTTTATGACAACACCCTACTTCTCTAACCAATCCATGGCTATTAGTATGTCATACAATCCCAAAGGAAGAATATTCATATCTATTGTTGTGAAATAACCATTTATATTAATACAACACTATTTATTTTTACTTGTGACTCGTCTCTTGGTACCAGTCGCTAATTGGACCAGCTAGGCATTCCTAAAAATTTCATTTTTTAGCTTACATTTTTCTACCATTTGCGGGCTAATATAACTCATAATAACTCCAATATCTACTAATACAGAAAGAATATGGTTCAATATAGTACCTTCAATTTCAATGACGGGGGACTAATGCTCAGCTTACCTATCTTCCAATGTCATGCTAATTCTAGGAATGTTCTGAGCCATGTCATTAACAGTTGATGCTTCCTAAATGGTCTAAATATTTTAGACCGATCTGGGGTTATGTGGATAGTCTATGAGTAAATGTGTCTCCGCACAACCCAAGAACATTAATGCTTCCCTCTTTGGTGCCACCATTCCTCTTACTATTTAACTCCATAGGCTTTGATCCTGTAAAAGACTGTGTTGGGAGAGTGGCATTCCCTCGACCAACCTTTCTCTTTTGGTGATCTTTGCCAAAAAAATTCAGGTAAGGAGAACTGTGCTTCTTAAAACTCCCTATTGGTTTAGTTTTATCCTTATTATGCCAAGGCTTTCCATTATATTTCTGTTCCTAAACTGTTGGTAAAACAACCAATCTTTCCTCACCATTTCGTCTATGGTTTTTGTCTGATCATACTCAATTCGATTCTTATACGAAACTAGTAAAAATTTTAGAAACCATTGTATCCTAGCCTTTTCCTCCTTAAGATAAGGTACATAGCGCAAAAACTTAGTGAACTTTGTCAGAAATTCATCCATGGAGAGTTGTCCCAGCTTCATCTCATGGAATTCTTTGGCACGATCATCATAATAATGTTCACATAAATAATGGGCCTTAAAATTATTTTGAAATTCTTCCCAGGATACAGTCTTCTCTTCTAACTGATGTATGCTTTTGACCTCTTCCCACCACAAGGTAGCTTTCCCTTACAACAAGTAAATGGCCAACCGAGCCTTCAAATTTCTCTCATATTTGTACAGTTGAAAATATTTGATCAAGTTTAGTAACGAGGACTCTACATCTTCCTCCTTTTTCCCATTAAAGGATCGGGGTTTAATCTTCCTAAATTCGCCATGTAGCTCAACCTTGTTTTTTCCGTTTAGTGCCTTTGGTGATGTTTGATCTGACTCCCCTCCACTTTCTCATTTTTCAAATTCTGTTTACCCTTTTTTTCCATTTTTTTCCTTCCAGCTCGACACTTTCATAAGTGGATTTGTCATCCATTCTCAGATCATCTTCTCCTATTCTTCACTAGATATCATTAATTTCTCATTACTGCTTCTTAAATATAATATTTCCTATTGCAGACTCTTCACCTGGCCCACCAGGTGGGAGGGAATTGAAGTAATTCCTTCCCTTAATTCAATATACAACTCTTCACCCTCCTTATTCGTTGGAGGCATGTATTTCATCATCTTGCAGTGTTATGATTGTTGGTACCCTATAAACCACACAAGAGTTGTTAACAACATACATGATCCACATTTTCTACTGTGCATACATATATATATCTATTTTTTTCCTTAAGAGATGATGGCCACAAGGCCCAATGTAGTATCTGGGCTCTGAGACCACATGTCAAATACCCTACTTCAATAGTTCATTTCACCACATTTTTTTTTTATAACTATAACAAGAACTTAACTCCACACTTGTTATTTTTGGATGGGCACCAAGAATGTTAGAGTCATTGTTCCATCCTTATCAAATTAACTTGGAAAGGATATCAAAGGTCTCTCGTTTTGGTTATTACCATTAAAGTTTTTACATTCATTTGGCACTTTATATTCATTGGCCCTTATATTATATTGGATTGTTTTATATTTGTTGGGAACATTATGATATGTTGGAACCTTAAGCACCATGTTATATGTTTATGCACAGAGTCCGATGCATTTTATGTTTTCCACATGTGCATTTCAATACTATGTTATGTTACCTTATTTATAGTTTCTATATGATAGTGTGGGTAGAATACCCAAGTGAGTTCCACGACCTATGGGGTTGAATGACCTTCCTGATCATATTTGCAATAAAGGTTTAGCCATGTGAGGGTGAGACGGTGGTCCGATGATCGATTGCCAACACATCCTTGCCTATGTGCTCCTATGATACCTTGGTCATGTCACAACTATACAATGACAGATCCAAGTTCTAGATAAATCAATAGTCATCCTTGCACCTAGTTAACCCTACTCCCTTTTCCCTTGTCAAGAGACTTCACTTCCCTCATTCACGCATTTGGTAATGAGGTTGCGCCAGAGAGGGTTTCGTCCTTCTTCCACTGAGGTGGTCACAATTTGCAGTCGCCTAGTGTATCCATCTGTGGTTTCATGGTCACAATAAGCATCTACCTGGTTTATCCATCCCTATTTTCCTAGTGTACTACCTCTCATCTAACTATTTGGTGATTTCCCCAAAATCCATCCTACTTGTTTTAAATTTTTCACGCTAAACTGTTGTTCAGGTTATTCTCTATCGTCATTCATATGGTTAGCTAGTTTATGAATTACGCAGGGTTGCAGGCCTCTCCACCATCTCCCAACTCACGCATTTCGCTCTGGTGGCAACACTTCAACCATTTTATCGCCCCGATACTCAACTGTTGTTGAAAGTTTTAAGGGAAATCTCCTTAAATTGTTTCGTGGCAACCAATATTTAGAAGGGCTTCTTGCTCGCCTTCATTCTCATGTAAATCTGGGTTTCTTTTTAATATTGTATTGGGTCTCCACATTTTTATTATCTTGTTCATTCTCAGTTATTATATATGAATATGAGAAACTTCTCTTGTAGGAGTGACCCTCTTTTGCTTGGTGACCTGGAGAGGAAATGGTGTCTTTCCAAACACCAGGCTTCTACCCTCAAGCGATTTTCCCCTAGTTTGAATCTACAGGTTACTAATTCATTCCCTTATAGCGGTGAATTGATTTTGATTTTAGGATACCTTTTTTTTAGTTCGGGTTACTATTTGGAGTTGGATAACCAGACCATTAACCCTGTTCTTGTATACTCTTCATTCTCTGCTGGGGTGCTATGCATACTAACCATGGCTGCATAAAAATGGTTTCCTGTCGAGGGTTCACATAGGTAATCACTAAATGTATCATCAAATTTGTTTCTTACTTCTTTATTTCTCTTCTTAATTGTAGCGATACATTTCTTTTGCAATGACAATGGATTTGCTAGTATATCCAGGTTGAGCTTCATCGCCCTTCACTGATGCCTATTGTTCCCCTCCAATTTGGCTTCTATGCTCCAAGATTGACCTTTGTCTCCTCGTAGGTTGGTCCCCTGTTTCACAGTTATGGTCGTCATGGTCAAATTTGGACTCTCAGTTATTCGAAGTGTAATCTCATAATCAAATCCACGATATGGTGCTTAGAATTCTCAATTTCGTAGTGTCTCTGTATTTTCTCATGAATGGCCAGAGCACTTATGGTTATAATCTGTCGTTATTGTTTTTGTTATGGATAGTGATGAGGTCTTAACCTTAGTATTTGTTTTGTGTGGAGCATGATTGTTCACAGGTCTTTGTTTCAGCCGGATGTATACCCTAGGAAGTTTGTACACCCCTCCACGCGGGGAGTGTGGGGGGGACTTGTCCCTCCGCGGTGGTCTGAGGGGGCCGATCCCCCCCGGCTAGGGGGTCCTGGGGCCAGCGGTCCCCTGGTGGTGTTTTGGGGGCAGCGCCCCTGAAGCTAAAAACAGATGTAAAGTTGCCTTGTAAAAATATAGTAATTTCTAGTCAATCTAGGCCGTTCATTAGTCGGATGATCTGACGGTAGAACTTATGTTTAGTTTAGGGTTTTTTGACCTAGAAGGAAACCCCTCTCTTTGTATGAGGGCATTGTATTTGAGGTTGTGTAATAGATGTGTATTCGGTGAGTGAAAAACAGAGAGGTGAGACTGTGAGAGAAAACAGAGGATATTACAGCGGATCTGCTGTAGGTTTTGTCTCTTCATTTTGCTGGATAAGAGAAATGAAGGACTAGCTGTTCGAGGTGGACGTAGCCCAAATTGGGTGAACCACGTATATCTGTGTCTCTCTTATTTTATGCGTTTACTGTGTTTATATTTTTGCAATATTTTATGTGTTCCAATGCTCCGTAATATATAATTTTCTAACAACTGGTATCAGAGCCGAAGGTCTATTTGGCTAATAAACTTGCAGGAAAGAAGGGTTCCTCGTTCAAGTGGGAGAAATGATAGAAGATGGTAAGTTTAGGGTTGAGAAATTTAACGGCCAAAACTTCTCACTGTGGAAGATGCAGATGGAAGATTATCTATATCAGAAAGATCTATACCTACCATTGGGCAGAAAAGCAAAGATGCCAACGCGTATGAAAGATGAAGAATGGAACCTTCTCAATAGAAAGGCACTCGGAACAATACAGTTATGCCTCGCAGCATTGGTCGCCTTCAACACTTCGAAGGAAACAACAACAAAGGGTTTGATTAAGACGTTGGAGAAACTATATGAAAATCCCTCGGCCTCAAACAAGGTATTTCTTATGAAACAGTTATTTAATATGAAGATGTCGGAAGGTGGATCTGTTGCAGACCATTTAAATGATTTTAATACTATTACAAGTCAGTTATGTTCTGTAGGGGTAAACTTTGATGATGAAGTTATAGCTCTGTTATTCTTGTGCTCATTAACAAAAAGTTGGAATGCTTTGGTAATGGCCATTAGTAACTCTATTTCTGGATCTAGTACTTTAAAGTTTGATGATGTTGTCGGTGCTATCCTTAGTGAGGAAATGCGACGGAAAAGCTCCGGTGAGACATCGGGAAATGCTTTGAGTGCAGAGTTTAGGGGAAGAAAATGGAAAGAGGAAAGAGCTCAGGATATCGCAGTAAATCAAGGAAAAGCAGATCCAAGTCCAGATCAGGGATAGTGTGCTAGAAATGCAGAAAGAAAGGACACCTAAAGAAATACTGTAGATCTCTGAAGGGAAAAGAAGGAGATGCACAACAAGAAAACAATCATGAAGAAAATGTGACAGGTGAGGTGTTACAAGATGCTTTGATTCTTTCTTTCGAAAATATTACTGATTCCTGGGTGGTAGATTCAGGGGCCTCATTCCATGCCACACCTGATAAGAAATACTTTCATGACTATGTTCAAGGAGATTTTGGACAAGTTCGTTAGGGTGATGATAAACCCTGTAATAAGAAAAATTTGATTTCAATAGGGCAGTTAGGCGGTGAAGGTTGTGTGACAACTTTCACAGATAAAGCTTGGAAGGTCACCAAAGGAGCCTTGGTAATAGTAAAAGGCGAAAAGGTTGGTACATTGTATTTATGCAATGGTATTTCTAACTATGTTAATGCTTTAACTTCCAAAGGAGCAGATGCAGCATTATGGCATCATAGGCTCGGACACATGAGTGAAAAGGGGATGAAGGTTCTTCACTCAAGGAATTTGTTGCCGAGTTTGAAGAATGTTGATTTGGACTTCTGTGAGAATTGCATTTATGGAAAACACAAGAGAGTCAGATTTCTCAGAGTTGGGAAAGAAAGGAAGAATGAAAAATTAGAGCTTGTGTATACAGATGTATGGGGACCTGCTCAGGTATCATCTCTTAGTGGCTCTCATTATTATGTTACTTTTATTGATGATGCAACTAAAAAAAATTGGATTTATTGTATTAAGAATAAATCTAATGTATTTGATACTTTCAAGAAATGGAAAGCTTTGGTTGAGATTGAGACAGGAAAGAAATTGAAGTATCTTAGATCAGACAATGGAGGTGAATATTGCAGCAAAGAGTTTGATAGGTACTGTTCAGAGCATGGAATTTGGAGAGAGAAGACAGTTCCAAGATCACCACAAGAAAATGGTGTGTCAGAAAGGATGAACAAAACAATTACGGAGCATGCAAGGTGCATGAAATTGCATGCAGGATTGCTTTTACAGTTTTGGGCAGATGTTGTAGATACTACTGTTTATCTAATAAACGAAGGGCCTTCAAGTTCCTTGGATGGTGGTGTTCCAGAGGAAGCATGGAAAGGTAAAAAGGTAAACTACTCCTTTTTAAAGCTTTTTGGTTGTGAGGCCTTTGTCCATATTGATAAAGAAACTAGAACAAAGCTTGAGGCAAAGTCAAAGAAATGTACCTTTATTGGATATGGTGTTAATGATTTTGGTTATCACTTATATGATTATGAAAATCACAAAATCATTAGGAGCAAAGATGTAATATTCAATGAAAATGTCTTGTATAAGAATCAGTTGCAGGAAAAGAAACATGAAAAAGAAAACAAGGAATATGCAGTCCTTGATGAAATCACTAAAAAAGTAAAGGTGCCTAAAAATAATAATAATCAACAACCACAACAATACCAACCACCACAACAACAACATGCACCCCAAACACTTGAAAGTGGTGTTAGAAGATCTACCAGGATAAGTATACCCCCTGAACGATACTCTCCTTCATTATATTATTTATTGTTGACTGATTCTGGTGAACCCGAATGTTATGAAGAAGAAATGCAGGTTGAAAGAAGGAAGAAGTGGGAGGTAGCCATGGAAGAAAAGATGGACTCATTAATGCATAACCAGACTTGGGACTTAGTCAGGTTGCCTGCAGGAAAAACTACATTATAGAATAAATGGGTTTACAGGCTAAAGGAAGAAGATGGAGGAAAATAGAGGTACAAAGCTAGACTTGTGGTGAAGGGGTTTGCACCAAAGAAAGGTATTGATTTTGATGAAATATTTTCTCCTGTTGTTAAAATGACTTCAATCAGAACTATTTTAAGTCTTGTAGCAACGCAATATTTGCATCTTGAGTAGTTAGATGTAAAGACAACCTTTCTCCATGCAGATTTGGAGGAAGAGATATATATGCAGTAGCCACAAGGATATGAAGTGAAAGGGAAGGAGAAACTAGTGTGTAGGTTGAAGACGAGCTTGTATGGCTTAAAACAGGCTCCAAGGTAGTGGTATCTAAAATTTGACAAGTTTATGTCTAAACAAGGTTACACTAGATGTCACTCTGATCATTGTGTTTATCTGAAAAATCAAAATGATGGCAGCTATATTATATTGTTATTGTATGTAGATGACATGCTTGTTGCAGGGTCTAACATGCAGGAAATAAATGTGCTCAAAATAAAATTGGAAAATTCATTTGCAATGAAGGATTTGGGAGCTGCAAAATAAATCCTTGGTATGAGAATCACTAGAGACAAGAAAAATCGCAAGTTAACATTGTCTCAGAATGAGTACATACAAAAGGTGTTGAAAAGATTTAACATGCACAATGCAAAACCAGATAGTACACCTTTTGCTAGCCATTTCAAACTTAGTAAGGAAATGTGCCCAAAGACCCAAGAAGACATGGATTATATGTCTAAAGTTCCATATGCTACAATAGTTGGAAGCTTTATGTATGCAATGGTCTGCACAAGGCCTGACATTGCACATGCAGTGGGAGTTGTAAGTAGGTACATGAACAATCCAGGAAAGGAACATTGGATGGCAGTAAAATGGATTCTCAGATATTTGAAAGGTACCACAAATCAAGCATTATACTTTGGTGGTTCAAACATTTCTTTACAAGGATATGTTGATGCAGATATGGCAGGTGACAGAGATAACAGGAGGAGCACTACAGGATATGTATTCACTGTTGGTGGAACAGTTGTCAGTTGGGTTTCAAAAATGCAAAGTGTTGTTGCACTTTCAACAACAGAAGTAGAGTATGTTGTTACTACAGAGGCTAGTAAAGAAATGAATTGGTTACAAAGGTTTATGGGTGAATTGGGTAAGGAGCATGATATGGGCACATTATACAATGATAGCCAAAGTGCCATTCATCTTGCAAAGAACTCAACTTTTCATTCCAGGACTAAACACATATATCTCAAGTACCATTTCATACGATCAGTGTTGGAAGATGGAGAGTTGAAGGTGGAAAAGATACACAGTAGCCAAAATCCTGCAGATATGCTAACAAAAGTTGTAACCAAGAAGAGACTGAGAATATGCTTAGTTTCAATTGGTCTTCAAGGATGACGATGAAGATGAGAAACAACGAGGCCCAAAAAGGAGTCATTGTCCAGCAAATGGAGCAGCGGTGGAGTTGCTACAATCATTCTCCAAGTGGGAGATTGTTTTGTGTGGGGCATGATTGTTCATAGGTCTTTGTTTCAGCTGGATGTATACCCCAGGAAGTTTGTACACCCCTCCACGCAGGGGGGTGCAGGGGGCCGATCCCCCCATCTGGGGGGTTTGGGGGCCAGCGGTCCCCCGACGGGGGCTCGGGGGCAGCACCCTCGAAGTTAAAAACAGATGTAAAGTTGCCTTGTAAACATATAATAATTTCTAGTTAATCTGGTCTGTTCATTAGGCGAATGATTTTACGGTAGAACTTATGTTTAGTTTATTGTTTTTTCCCTAGAAGGAAAACTGTCTCTTTGTATGAGGGCATTGTATTTGAGGCTGTGTAATAGATGTGTATTCAGTGAGCAAGAAACAGAGAGGTGAGACTGTGAGAGAAAATAGAGGATATTACAGCGGATCTGTTGTAGGTTGTGTCTCTTCATTTTGCTGGATAATAGAAAGGAAGGGCTGGTTGTTCGAGGTGGACACATCCCAAATTGGGTGAACCACGTATATCTGTGTCTCTCTTGTTTTATGTGTTTTCTGTGTTTATATTCCTGCAATATTTTATGTGTTCCATTGCTCCGTAATATATAATTTTCTAACAGTATTTTTTGTAACCATTGACACAAATTTGCATCATGACTCTAGTATGTTATAATTACAGTATCTGCGTGATGGCAGCCTGGTTGCTCATTGTATTATAATTACGTTAACTTTCATATGGTGTAAAATTTTGTCCAGTTTAATTTTGAGTTTTGTGTGTGTGTGTGTGTGTAGAAATTTCTCCAATCATATGTATTTCAATGGCTTATAGGGTGTGAATCCCCTTCTATGGTGGTTGTTCTAACGTTCTGTCAATAATAGCATTCTTTCATTAAATTTATCATAGGAATGTAAATGTCTTTTGATTCCACTTAGTTTTGATTTCCTGTTCTCAACTTATGGAGATACGTGGTGGCTAAAACTTGCTTTCTCGTAGATGATTTATTCTAGAATTAAAGTAGAGTCATACACACACACACACACACACACACACACACATATATATTAGCAAAGCGATCACAACAGACTGGTATTTTTTCTAGGTCAAAATATTTTGGCCGAGAACATGATCCCCCTCTTATGTTATAAACCTACTTACTCACCTGATTTTTTTTTTGTTAAACTTTTTCTTTGATCTGTCTCTATTACACATAGTGATCCTTGTCAATAGTCATTTTCATGTATGTGTTTGGTACACTTGTCTAGTTAACTTGGTATGGTTCTGTTAGAATTTACTGGTAGACTCTAATGATAGTTACTGTCGAAGTGCAATTCATCGAACAACCTCTCATTGAATTATTATTCTCCTTTTTACCAGTCTGATACTTCCAGCTAGCAAGTGCATCTATTATCTCCTTGTAAATTAAAGGAAAAATTTATAAGACAAACCCCCCCTTCGAATGTTAATATTTACTTGGTTTTTTTATACACGATTAATTAAAGTTGTAAGTTCAACTACAGAGCTCTCTATATTTGATTTCGCCCACTGGCTCAACACACCAAGTATCCATGCACTCAATACTGTTAGGACTCCACCATCCTATGTATATGCAAGATAACACTACAATAACTGGCACTTGACAATGTCTATGTTGAGATCGATTGCCTTTAAGAACCCCAGTAGAAATTATGACTCTACACTAATATGAAATCTAATATTGTTCCTAGAGAGGTAATATTTATATGTCCTCGCAGTCGTGTTTGATAATGGTACACCAATCAGAAAAATCAAAGTCACAAAAAAGATACCATGCTACATATTCATAACCATTTGGAAGCTTCAAATTTCACTCCCATCTATTTTTCCTTTAACTATATGTTTTACTACACATTCATGCAATTACATTTCCTCTATACATCATTGGACGCAATTAGTACTCATAATTCAACCATAAGCAACAGTATATGAAATCATCCATCCAAATTCAAAATATTTAAGTAAATAAATTGAGAACAATATTAAAGTAATATGAGTCCCAAACTTCTAACTTATATCTTGGCTAGAAAATGAAATTTTGGAAATGTTGTTCCTCTCAACAATGAACCAAATCCTCTGGATTGCCTGAGTTAGAATCTTGTTCTTTCCTTCGACAACCCCTTGCTGATTCCCAAATCATGTCTCATATACACGATTGTCAGCAGATGTTTCTCTGGTAGTGTCCTACCTTTTAGGGGTCTGCTTATCCCCTTAGCCTAGGTTGTTTCCTCATTTCCTAAAAAAAAAAAAAAAAATTCTCCAACAGCTCAAAAATCTTCTTTTCTCTCCCATAGATTTATTCCCTCAGTATTTATCTTCAACTCAGTGGATAATTATCTGAATATCTAATTTTCAAATTCACGAGCCTCCCTTTCCCACATTTCCTAGCTTAAAATATCAATTTTTTATTATAAAATATGTGATCTACATTCACTTTTTCTTTCTGCTGGCCCCCAACCAGTTATAACACTAGTTTCTGAAACATATGACCATAGAAATATTTACATGAAAAAGAGGGTGTTACACATACTCTCTCAGATCAATCATATCACTGGACCCAAGGACCAATGGGGGTATTACACATTTCAAGGAGAATGAATCCAAATTTTAAGTGGTTTCAAAGCTATGTTTCCAAGGAAAGCATTGCAGGGGTTTGTAGTGAATTGTCTAGGTGGTTTATCATCTCTTCTCACAAGCAATAGAATGGCTCAACTTACCCTATCAAAAAGTTTATCAATCATACAAGAAGCACCCATGTGGTTTAATAGCTTATTCAACAAGCACTGTGGTTCAATCCCACACTGAGACTCCCACTAGCTATTCACGCTTGTTCACACAGTCTAGGTCCTTCTCAATGAAATGACGCCCAAAACCTCAAAGCACCAGCTCAAGGAAATTCAAGTCCAATTCAATTTTTTTCAGTGTGTCTTCCACTAGCTCATTTTCTCTAGGGTCTTATTCGAGGTTGAAACTTACACACCTATTGATTTTATATTTCATGTTTTTATTAGTTTATGTTGTTTAATTATTCTATGTTTTAAAGTTTCTTTAGTTAGAGTTAAGTATGAGAATTTTTTATTAGATAATGTTTTTTGTTGTTGTTTAAAACCCAATTTTTGTATATACAAATAGATTTAAATACTTAAGATAATTAAATTAGACATAATCTGCAAATCAAAATTTATATTATTACCTTTATTGTCTAAATTCTTGTTCTAAATACATTAATAAATTCTGAAAAAAAAAAGAAGCTTGAAACACTTAAATTATTAGAAATTTACTCATGAAATTTGTTATTCCAACCCGTTTCACACAAATTTAACCGAAAAAAAACCATTTTAAACTTGGCCATTTTCAACTTGCCTCCGTGCTGTACAAAATAATTCCGTGGGCTGTTCATGCTAATCCAACTCAATAGATTAAATATCTTCCGTACTGCACCACGTGAATGATACTTTCGGTATAGGGTGTTCGAACTGATTTATGAAGCCACAAATAATCCTCAAATGTTGTAATATTTGTTTGATTTAAGATAAGGCTGAAATACACCAAGTCTACGACAACGTGTTATAGGCAACAGCACCTCTAAACTATTAACTTAAAATATTTTATGCAGAGGGCTAATTTTGCACTAGGAAATGATGCCGCCATAATTTTCGATCCTTATAGCGATGACCTTAGTTTGAGAAATACACGGGGTCGATGCATATCTGATCTATCCCAATGCTATTGCGATCGGTCAGGATGGCGTTGAAGGTTATTGGAAGCGGATTGAAAGAGACGGCATTGGCAGCGACGGCAACCCCGCCTGTCACGCCCCTACACCTGCGGTGATCTTCCAACCGCTTGTAGCGAGGTGCGGCACCATCGAGTGCTTTCTTTTTAACAATACTAACACCCGTGGACTACGCCTACTTCAACATGAACATACTTAGCTTATGTTTTTGCAACTGAATAAAGAATTATCCTTTATACTTTAGTGAAGACCATTCTCAATTATTAACCATGAACAATAAACCGAGAACATCAACAATAAGAAAGTACAAAGGGAGGGGCAACTCCCAGAAAGTCTGCCCAACAATATATTATAATAGCTTCTTCAATATTACAACACAAGTAATGCTTGGCAAACTCCAAGCCAATACTTAGAATAATTTTACAACAAGGCATAGAACAACCTTTTACATCATTTTATGCACCTTCGCATAAGAAGGAGTGCTCACCCGGGTCACTCGTCCTTCCTACCGAATCCTGCATAAAATTGCACTTGCAACTTGAACCTTCGCACCTCAAACCCCAAGGTACTTCCACCTCGCACTTAGGCTGGCCTACGCATGAGGTATGCGTATCCTCCTCCAAAACTGCGCAAGCCTTTTACCTCTGTGCGTATGAGATGAACGAAGATGAGTTGATTCGAATGAGGAGCAGCCTTCCCATATATATACGCTTCACATCATGCGTACTCACTTTAGGCCGACCACTTAACTTATATCATGAAGCCCCCACATTATATTTTATGATGTCGGCTTGGTTATAAGTCTTATGCCCACGTCCAACACATATAAATCTTCGTGCGCTCACATAACACATGCGTACATGACACTTAGTCATTTTTCGTGCAGCCGTATCGTCGCAAGTTTTGTCGCAATGGTGTCACTCTTCTACCGCAGCTCGTCGCAAATGCGGTTGTTGCGCGCCCATCGTGCGCCCGTCGTGCGTTCGTGCCCGGCGCCCGTCGCACCATCACCCGGAGGCCTTACATTCTCCTCCACCTAAAATCGTTCTCGTCCTCGACAACATACCATCATCCATGATGTTGACTCCTCCACATAAGGCAAACATCACTGCAACATATGTAGAACCACTGTCTCCACCATGTCTCGGCCTAGTGACCAACTGCCACCAAGCTCACCATACCAAAGTATGTATCTCCACGATCCATGCCCAGGTCCATGGAAACTCCATCCATCTCATCTGCAACATGCCATCATCAATCATACCTGCTCCATATGCTTGAGGACTCACTGCCATGAGTAGCTAACAATGAGCCCATATTCTTACTCATCTAAGAAGATGTAGAGGGAGTAGAGCCTGAAGGCTCTCCCTCACTAATCAACTTGATCCATCTATCAGGATCCTCAATCTCCATCCTTTGTAGATAAGCAACCCGATCTTCCTTCTGGACATCCAGCCTCACATATACTTCATCATCGTCATCATCATCTTCCACCAGCTCTAGCCTTCTTGTTAAGTCCAAAATGCTATCTGAAAGTGTCTTGATAACCATTGACTGCTCCACAAGCTTTGCCTCAACAGTGGACAACCACTTGTTCACTTTTTCCTTATCCTCCATTTGCATTCTCCCACTTTACAATAAGGTCTTGTTGCACCAACGGTAGGCACACCGATGGGAACATCTTCCCTTCCATCATAAATGTAGAGCTTCTTCAAATGTAGTACAATCATAGCATTGAATTGTTTCATAAACTCCATCCCTAATACAGTTTCGTAGTCATCAATCCGCACTATAGTGAAGTCCACCTTTCCGGTCCATTCACCAAGTGTAGTGTCCACTTTCTCAGCTATACCAAGAATTTCCATTGGAGGAGAATTCACTGTCTTCATTTGTGCCTTTTCCGGTACAAACTTCAGCCCAATTCTTCTTGCAGTATCTTCTCCCATGAAGTTGTGAGAAGCCTCACTATCCACCATAGTGAGTACACTAGTACCTCCAACCTTCATTCAAACATACTCTAACTTGTTTCTTTCTGGGTCTCTCTTAGAGACTACTTCTGTAGTAGCAGAAGCACCAAGTATCTACATCATCCCCACAGAAGCATCATTACTCTCATCATCAGACTGTGCAACCGTAGCCACCTTTGGTTTAGAGGGACAATTCTTCACCGTGTGTGGTCCTGCACATAACCAACACTTCAAAGGGTTCTTCATTTTCAGGCCATCCTCCGATTTTGAAGCACCATCATCCTTCTTCTCTTTTGGCTTTTTGGTCTTCTTCTTCTTGTCATCAGAAGTTTCCTCAAAGTGATCCACCAACCTATCAACTGCAACAAAAGCTTCTTCAAGTGTTCTAATCTTCTGTCTCGTCACCTCGTTGCGTGCCCAAGGTTTCAATCCCATAATGAAGTTGAACACCTTGTCTTTTTCTGCCATGTCATGAAGTTCCAAAGCTGCACTTGAATACTCTTGCTGGTAGGCTTGTAGGCTTCCTGTTTGCTTTATGTACTTGAGTTTGGTCCTTGCTTCCCATGTGTCATCATGAGGACGGAAGTGGGTCTGCAAAGCCTTCTTCAAGTCTTTCCACGAAGTGATGTCATCAGCACTGCCATTGGCAATCTGGTCCTCTCCTTCGCCACCACATCTTAGCATCCTTTGTCAAGAACTGAGTAGCTACCTTGACTTGTGTCTCACCATCAACCAGGTTCAACCGCTCCAAGTACTGCTCCACGTCCCACAAGAAGTTGCCAAGAATTGTTGCCTTCCTTGTTCCATCATAAGATTCCAGTTCCTTGACCTTCATATGAGGCATTCCTCCAAATGAATTATGCCCCATGGCCCTCTTCACAATCATAAGCTCATTCTTTGTATCTTCAAGAGTCTTCTTCAAGTTCACGATCTCTGCAAGACCTTGATTTCTTGATTCCTCGACCTCTTTGACTCTTTGTTCAAGTTGTGCACACCTAAGATCAGTGTACTCATTTTGTGTCTTAAGCTCATCATTCTATGTTCGGAGTTCATCGAGTTCTTCTTTCCAAGAAATCTCCATATTCTCTATCTTTTCCACCACCTTTTCAATGAACCCAATAGTAGTATCCTTCTCATCATGACTAGACCCAGCCTGAGACCCAGCTGCCATTTCGACCAGCTTTTTCTTCCTTTGTGATCTAGTCTCGACCATTCAACAATTCCACCGAGTATCCTGCAACCTGAACCAACCCTTGTTCCACTTCGTGTGAAACGGCTTCCTTCACCTGCAAGTACCCTTATCACTGCCACGAGCAACCTTTGCTCACCAGCTCTGACCGAGCTCTGATACCAACTGTCACGCCCCTACACCTGCGGTGATCTTCCAACCGCTTGTAGCGAGGTGCAGCACCACCGAGCGCTTTCTTTTTAACAATACTAACACCCGTGGACTACGCCTACTTCAACATGAACATACTTAGCTTTGGGTAGTTGTATAATATTTGTTCCTTTCCCACCAACTTTAAATTTTGTATTTTGACAAATTGCTTATTTGAGGTCTTAATTGAATACACTCAGAGCTGAGGTAGTATGGGCAACCTTTCCCTTGCTTTCCATGTGAGAGAGAAGCAAAATTTATTCCTACATCATTACCCAATATCCAAACATTTTTCAATTAGATTTTTAAAATATTACATATATATTGCTTTAATAAATTTAAATTTAAAATAATTTAAAATTCATTTAATTATTTATAAATATTCACCTACTATATTAATATTTTTATTTATTTATTATTTTTTAATATTAAGAATGTTGACGTAATTTTATGTATAGTAGATTGCAAAATATTTTTATATATCTTTAAACATTTCAAAATTTTGTCAATAATAATTTTGTTGAAATTTATATTAATATAAAAATTATATCTATATATATATATATATATATATATATATATATATATATATATAGATATAGATATATATAATATTAGAGATTTATATTTAATTATAAACACATATATATAAAGTTAAAACTTTCCTATGCTCTCAAACCAAACTAACCAATACTCAAAATGCAAATTCAACTCTAGCTAGTGTTCTTTTAACGAACTGTCTAAAAAGAAAAGAAAAAAATACCATGTGCCATGTACAATTTATATTTATAGTTGGACATACATATAACCGTGAAAAGAAAAGAAATTTCTAAAGAAGAAAGACAAGTCAAGAGATCAAGGTGAGTATCATTTGTGGGAGAACATTATTGGGGTGAAGTCTTGTACACTGAACCTTTTGGAGGTTTGCGACCAAACTCAAGATGACCTTTGATGTGAAAAAGTGGGAATCAAGGATGTGCACGAAGTGGGCATCAATGATGACCAAGTAGAAATATTGGTAGCTTTCAACTCTCTCAATTTCATTCAGGCATGTAATTTCCTCAATTTGATCCTCCTATTTTTCTTTCAACACCTATCCCAAGAGCATCTTCATTTAATAAGAAATAGTGATAGAATTAATGTATTGACTATGTCATTCCCTAGTGTGGACAGGCTCAGGAATTTAATTAGCAACTTAAAAATTTGAATTTCAAAGTTGAAATAGGCTTGGAAGTCATTGGTGGTTAAAGATACCAATTCTTGAATTTCTGCCTAAATTTCACGTGGAGTAGTAGATTGTAAACTAGTAGTAGACTGAGCTTGAGTTTGACTGCATGGCCTACCTAAAGGGCCATGACCTCTAGACCCCCAATACGAATGCATTTTCTAGTGAGGCATAACGTTCGAGAGTAGATAGGTCGTGAGACTAGTAAACCCTGAAAGGAGGCAAGGACTCATAAACCATGCTATACTAAGCCAATACAGAGTTGTAAATTGAATTAAGCACTCTACTGAGGCTAATGAGTGGACAATGTGAGATCGTAGAGACAAAGGGCGTAGTTCGAGGGAGAAGCTTTGGAAAAAATGTGAAGTCCAAACCAACCAAAATAACCCAAGAGTTTTCAACACCATCAAGACACCCTACGAGTCAAATATATAACTCTGCCATGCAAAGAAAGTCAGATTAAAAAACTTATAGAGGTTGCACATGGGATAATTTACCTCATTCTGAATGGCCCACTAGGCTCTAAGATGTCATATTTGAAGCTTCACACTATGTTTAATGACATGAATTCCTCGAGTGGTGTTCCTTCTGACATGTCCCTTGCACTAGTTTCAAAGGTCTTCGAAAAGGTGGATTTTATAGGGATCCAAGCTAAAGGGGTTTGGTCCTTCATTTACTAGTGAGCTAGAAAACCTTGAGCCATGGTAGAAATATCTCACTTGTGGTTAGGAGTCGCCTCATACGCAACAAACCAAAATTGGGGTAGTAAAATGGAAGGTAAGAGCACTCAGAAGAAGTGATTTTTTCCATATCAATGTGATATATGTTCAGCCTATTGGAATGTGAGAGTGCATGGGGTTAGATCTCCACACCATATTTTGTTACTTAATGCAAGCAAAGGTGAAACCGTCGTGGGATTATGGCAGAGCCCCATTTTTCTAGCTCGATTTTCGACACCCAGATCTAAGAATATATTTTTTTAATATTGTATATTTAGTGGATCATTGTTGTTTAAAAGTTTCATTGTAATTTCATCATTTTCTTTTCTGTACTGCTAAATTTATTTTAAGTTAATATTCAAATTGTAAAAAAAAAAAAGAAACTGAGTAGATTTAATTGATTTGTTCAAACTATTATCCATTAATCTTTTATTTAAGATCATTCTAATTATTTTTAAATTTTATAATAATATAGATATATACTTTTTTATGCCCAATGTTCTTTGGCTTGTGAAGGGTTCATTGTTAAGGCAGTCCATGTGAGTGGTCATTATATATATATATATATATATATATATATATATATATATATATATATATACATTTTTATTATTTATTTTTACATATATCATTTTAAGAGTAATGGTTGGAAATTTATCTTTGAATAAGACTTTACTATGATTTTCTTTAGAGATGTAATAATTACATTTAAAAAAATAAATAAATAAATAAATTGAACTCATGTCATGGTATTATTTTCAACCAAAATAAATACTTTACTAAAATTTTATAAGATAAAAGTAATTTATATTAAAATATTTTAAAAAAAAATACATAACATCCTTAATTTTTTTAAATATTTCTAAAAAAATTGTTTCCAACACTTTATATATAAAACCTTTCAAAATTATAAAACTTGCTTAAATTTTTTATATTTGGTAGCATAATTTTTTTATTTTATAATGAATATGAAAATTCAAATATTAATATAACAAGAAATTATTAATACTTATAAGATATCAATATAAAACTTCCTTAGCCCCAAGAGTTAGCTCAATCGGTCAAATCAAGTGCCTCGCCAATGGGAGGTCACAGGGTCGAATCCCAAAAGCTCTTGGGGTCAGGTCAGTAAAGAGGCCGAGGGGTGTTGTCAGCGTTGAACAACCCTGGATGTAGCGGCTACCCACTGACCCTGGGTATCCGTGAACCAAAAGTGAAAAAAAAAATCAATATAAAACTTCCTTAAATTTTATATATTTGGTAACATAATTTTTTTATTTGAATATGAAAATTTAAATATTAATATAAGAAGAATTTTTTTTTTTTGTAAGCAAAGGTGAGATTCTTCATTTCTATTACCGTAAAATAGGAAACATAAACATAATCATATGGGCCGGTCTCAACCCGCCCCAAAGGGAAACCGGGTTTCTTGACCACCTGAGATTCTTAACAGCCATCCAAAAATAAAATACCATCAGTCTTTCTACCCATGCTATATATCCCGTTATCCAAAAATAGAAACCCATCAGTCTTTTTTCCCATATTACATATCCATCTACCTTTCCTACAGTGAAACAGAATATGATTTGAGTCATGCAAAACTAGTATATCTAAAGAAAACTAAAAGCAAAAAACCTCTTTTCAGCTGCTCCATCTGCTACTAGGTCCGAGTCTCCAGATTTGCCTCATTCTCCCTCTTAACACCCATACCACCGGCTTGAAGAAACTTCAGGATCTCATCCATCTTCCTATCTTGCATCATTAAGGTGACTTGAAGATTTTTCAGCTCTTTCTTCATGACAGGTATACCCTGAGCCATTTCTACCATTTCCAGGGCTACCTGTTCAAGGGCTTTAGCTAATAATCTTTTCATGCCCCAATAGACATGCAAAGATTGTTTATATAATGTCATCATGCCTCTGGTATGTCCTGGATCAGGCAGATATGTCTCCCAATCCTCCAGTTCTGACCCTGATTGTTCCTGCAATGCTTCCTCTTCCAACTGTTCAATAATTCTTCGAATGTTTGGATGAGTATGCTGATGATAAGCCTCTTCTGCCTCCTGCAGTTTCTTTTTCATATCTCTCTTACCGCGTTTCCTCCCTCTAGCCTCACTTCCCATTTCTTCCTCACACTCAACTCTTGCTGTCCTACCCCCTCTGCCTCCTCTCCCACTGAGACTCCCTCTGCCCCACTAACTGGCGCCTTCCTTCTTCTGCCCGCGCCCTCCCCGTCTCCGCCCTCGTCGGCCACCCACTTGTCTCTCCCCCTCTTCCTCAGACTCCTGTTCTTCCTCCCGGTCGTCGGCCTCATTCCTCTGTCCTTTTCCCCGCTTATCAAGACCTTCTTGTCCACGCCGGGGTTCATCATCCACAAGGTAATCCCGTATGTCAAACTCCGTTTCTGAGTCATCTGAAATGGTAAGCATAATCTTCCGAATGGTCTCCTCTACCTGGTTCTTACCCTTCGCCTCTCGACTGACCTCCTTACTCCTCGTCCAGCGTCCTACATCCCTGTCTTGACCCTCCGCCATTTCCTCTTCCTCCGCTATCACCGAAATCCTCTGACTACTCTTCCCTGCCCGACAATTCCCAATTGATCCCCAACTCCAATTCAATCGCATGCATGCAAGTCTGAATGCATTGCCAATCCGCCACCTTGGGTTCCTATAGCTTCGATGCCTCTCAAAATCGTCATTACTCCGCGTTCCATATGTATTAACATAAGTGGATTCAATCGCCATCAGTCTGACGGAGTGTCCTCTCATCCTCGGTACCCAGTCCCAATCTCTTCTTGGAATGATCAATGGGGCGTTGTGGTTATGACTCCAAGCGAGCTGAGTGTTAATGCCATCCGCGCGAACCTGCATACTCTTCCCACCATCATGAGCTATAGTACATGTGTCCCTGCTTGCCATAATTCGTAGGTAGTTATGGATTCCCCGCTGGCACCGTCGCATCATGTAAATCCCGGTTTAATATATCGGTTAACTCTGCCCACCGCGGATCGTCCTTTACTAACCTCCAGCTACTATCGATCCGCCTATCCCCTCCTCCGCTTCCCCAATTCGCCATAAGGTCCGCTGCCCTGTTTCCATCGCGTAAGACATGGTAAATAATCGTGTATTCAATTCCCCGCAGCAATCCTTCTATGTCTTTTATTATGCCTGCAGTCCGCCAACTGCTTGCAACATGGTCCCAACACTTACCATCCCGTAATTTTCTCAACATGTCAATCACAATCCTTGAGTCGCCCACAATCTCCAAATTCGAATATCCATTTCTAACCGCAATGCGTAATCCTTGGTAAACAGCCCACAGCTCCGCCTCATTGTTCGTCATATCGCCCCCAAAATCCGCATATATCCATCTTGTAGCCCCACTGCTATCTCGAAAAATACCGCCCAGACCTGCTTGGCCGGGGTTACCTTTCGAGGCCCCATCAAAACTTAGTTTAATCCTTCCTTCTCCAGGCAAACTAAAATGCTTAGGACTCTGCACTCCACCTAGGGGTCGTTCCTTTGTATTCGGGTAGATCATTGACATATCAAGATTAAGTTTCGATACTATTTGCTGCTCTTCCGGAGTCAATTTCCAGTCCTGTTCATCCCAAACTTCAGATAACACTGTTTCCTTGATTGACCTACAGACTACCTCCCAAATGCTCGATTCCTCCCTTCTTTTATCTTGAAAAATTCGTCGATTTCGCTCTTTCCAGGTTTCCCAAACTGTAAACCCCACTGCCAGCGTCCATATCCTTCGTACCACCTTACTTTGGAAATTACCTTTGCCCCATTGGAGCAATGTATTCCTATGATTCTCTGGATCCCTATTTGTTTGTCCAAATAATACCCTGATCTCCTCCCACAACCCTCGAATAAATAGGCATTTGTTCATGATATGCTCCTGAGTCTCAGCTTCCTTATTACAAAGATAGCATTTTGATGGCCCATTCATACCTCTCTTCTGAATATTATCCCATGTCAATATCCGCCCTCTACACACCAGCCAAACAAAATACGTTACTTTAGGCCACCACTTACTTTGCCAAATCTTTTTCCATTCCACTGGATCCTCCACTCTTTCCTCCCTTGTCGCCCAATAATATGCCTCTTTGACTGTAAACATACCCTTCGTTGCCTTCCCCCATCGAAGAATATCCTGACCATCTCTGATTTTAATTTTTCTAGAGTCTAATTCCTTAATATACAGCTGACCGATCTCTTGACTGATAGTGTTATCGAATTCTTCTGGTCTTTTCCAGACTCGCCATAAGTCATTCTCTGCTCCAGCCTTCCAATAATCCCTTACATACTGCAGTCCTGCTCTTTGTGCCCCTTGTTGAACTATATGCAAATTAGGGATACCATTCATGTGAACCCGCTGTTGCCATCCTTCCTCCCAAAACCATGCTATGCTGCCATCTCGGATTTCCCAGAAGAAATATATAAGATATATTAATACTTATAAGATATATTAAATTCTTTCCAAAAGAAATTACAAAACTTTGTAAAATAAGAATTAAATTTAAAATAAATTTATTTAATAAAAATATCATAACTAATCCTGATTAGATTATGAATGCAGATTAAATTGTTACTCTAGCTTAATTAGCTATATAGGTTTATGTGATCAAAAAAATTTGACCATAGGTTTAAATCTCTCATATTTGGTTGACTCACCAAGTCAGTATAATTGTGTGGCAACTCACAGTAACCACAAATTTTGAGTGATCACATAATTGCCATTCAACTTTCCTTATATAATGGGGTTAACATCATCCCTGGGGAATCTGGTCTTTGATCGAGCAAGCTTGTGTGATTGTTAATTTCATTATCTTTGCTTGATATTTCTCTAAAAAGTTTGATTGTTTTTTCGTTTACAGAATTCCAATAGTATTGAGTGAGTCATTCACATTAGCAAGGTTTATATGACATTTTATGGGAAATAAAAAGTAGATTGGATGAGATCGTCCCATTAATGTTGTGGTTGTACTGGTTTGGTTGTACCATATCTGAGCCCCAAATACAATTCTGGTATATAAGCCATTTTGCCATTACTAAATAATCGAAACATATAAATTAATTTTTTTCAAAAGTAAATTTCCGATGCATGAGATAATCTTAAATTAAATATGTTTCCTAAACTCACTCGAGAAAAATTTTAGGTAATCTGTGTCTTTTGGTCTCAATAACATGCGGAAAATGACATATCAGACTCACATCCACTAAATTAGTATCTTTCAATCCAGGGACAAAGAAATCGAGTAAATTTCCAAAATATCTTTTGTGCTCCACCACATTTAATCAAATCATTTTTTATGTATCATTGTGTTATGAGGGACCACAAGCTTATCATCCACCATTCTTCTTATGAAAAACACCACCCCACACACGAATGATGCAGTGGATCTGTCTTGGTTTATCGCACTATCCAGACGGAACAACCATATTATCGCCGCTCTCCAGAGGGAACAGTAAATCAGTAGCCATGGCTTCTCCTTTATGTGAATCAGTCATTGATTATGACCTGACTGCTGACTTCTGTATAACTGCGTAGAGTATGTAGTTGCGTCCTCCAGTTTTCTTTAGCGTAATTGATTGGGAGTAAAATGGACAGCTCAATAGCATCTATTATTTCCGTGGAGTGACATGCCCATTATCATTATTCTTTATGATGAATATGCTGATATTTGTGGTACCATTCACCGACCACATGCACGTTGTGGTCTGCTATCTTTTATAAATATGGTCGCTCGATGAACGAGCATTCGACTTTCCGTATCGTAAAGCAAAATTTCCCGGGAAAATAATCTATCATTGGATAAGATTTGCATCTCTGTACAAGTAACTTAGTGAATGTCCCGTATCTTTGAGTTGAAGATACAAACGACGCTACGATTACTTGATGTTGCACGCCAATTGCGTGTTATATATCACTACTGGAACTGTTGCATTAAGGAATTGATATGAAATTAAAACAATATAATTTGTTTTATTAATAAGATGTCATATTATGTTTTTTTATTATATCCGTTTGGAGCAATTCCTCGACTCAATAGTTTTATCCGTAAGACCGTTGGTAGTGCTTATGGATCATTTTTTCCCCTGCACACAATCTTAAACGCTATACATTGTCTGTCCAAGTCTCAGGTTATTAAGTGTGTTGTTAATATTGAGACATAAGCGCCTAAAAGCAGAAATGTTAGGTATGCCATAAAATAAAATGTTCTCCTTCAGGGCCACTAGCCGTCACCCCCTTTAAAATGACAGATGGTATTCAACTTTAACGATGTGTCGACATCCGTTGAAGTGACCGATTAAATATAACTAGGTTTCTATATTTTTATGGGCAATCTATGTTTCCTTCCGTCAATAAGGATTTTGAGTATGGCTAACTATATTGCAATATCCTGTCTTCATCCCTCCCATTGGAGGTCTTGTCCTCATCCCCCACATTCACAAGCTTTTCAATCAAGCAGTCAAGCAAGCGTTCCCTAAACCTTGAACTGAGAGCCTCATTATCCCTACTTTTAAAAGTGGGGATACAAATAACCCCTCTAATTATCGAACAATTATGATCAGCCCTCTCTTAGCCAAGTTATATGGTAGTATTTTGGAAAAGAAGTTAAGCATATGGCTTGAAAGTGAAGGTAAGCAGGCTAAAGGCCAAGCAGGTTTCAGAAGGCATCACTCAACAACAGACCACCTTGTTACGCTTAGGATCATTGCGGAGGAATGTCGTAATGATAAATCCAAATTATTTTGTTGCTTTGTGGACTTTAGAAAGGCTTTCGATATGGTTCCTAGATACAACCTTTGGAATAGATTAGAAGAGCTAAAGGTTCCTCTCGAGTTGAGAGCTGCCGCTATAAGGTTATACGAGAATGTAATTGCCAAGCTAAAGAGCAATGAAGGGTGGTCGAAAGATATTAAGTGTAACATCGGAGTTAAACAAGGTTGCCCCCTCTCCCCTACCCTATTTGGCATTTACATGGATAAGCTCGAAGGCTATTTAGAGGAAGCAGGATGTGATGGCACGATCTTAGCTGGGATAGTCGTCATCCTTCTTCTTTATGCTGACGATATTGTTCTTTTGGCAAGGTGCCCATCTGATCTTAATAAGCAACTCAGGCTTCTTAAGGATTTCTGCTCTACCATGGGTATGACTGTTAACACTGACAAAACAAAAGTTATGATTATCAAATCCAAGAAGGACACTTACACTAATTTTATGTATGACAATAATAACTTGAAGGAAGTGTATTCTTACAAGTACCTAGGAATTGATATTCATCACAAGCTCAATTGGAACCATAGCATTGAGAAAAGGATTAATGGGGGGTGGAAAGCTTACTTTGGTCTTGAAAATAATTGTAAAATAGCAAACCTTGTAATGTAGGATAAAAAGAAGTTCCTCTTTGAAACTTTAGTCACTCTTGTTATCTTATATGGCTGTGAGGTTTGGGGTTGCAGCATCTCCAGAGAATCATGGAGAAATATTGAGCAAATCCATAAGCGTTTTATAACTTATAACCTGAAAATTAAAAGTAATACACCCTATCCTATTCTCCTTATAGAAGCAGGTCTTTCCCCTATTGAGAGTCTAGCTATGCTTAGGTTTCTGTTGTACAAGCACAAAATCAGTAACATAGACGATCATAGACTTCCTAAACTAGCTTTAAATTCTAGCCAAAACCACCTAAGGCTCAATTGAGGGTGGCATAAAGACACAAGGGCCTGGTTAAACTATTGGGAAATGAACGAAAATGATGCATTGCAAAACATAAATAACATTAAAGATATTGTTACTTCTAAGTTCAAAGGAAAAATGTGGTGTGAAAAAGACTTAGCGGCTAAAAGAAAATTAAGTTATTATAAGAAGGTCATCAATCCCACACTAGAAGATCAAAAGTATCTCTCTATTTTAACTAGCTCAAAGAAGAAAATTAATATAGCAAAGATTAGAACGAATTCTCATGAGCACCATAGTGAAACAAGTCGTTGGGCAGTTCCTAAAACGCCATGGACGGAAAGGATCTGCCATATATGTAAGAATAGGAACATCGAGGATGAAAACCACTTCCTCTTAGAGTGCCCCGCGTATAACCACATTAGATCTTAGTTTCACAATCTTTGTTACAATACTCACCTTCCTAGCCTTTTACAATGTCAAAATTATAGTGAGCTCGGGAGGCTTCTCTCCAAGCTTTTTGAGCATAGGAATAAAATCTTAAATCAAAATAAATAATTTGTTTCTCTATGTTCGATAGACCATTATTTGGTCTCAATGGACGTTAACCATCATCATCATCATCATCATATAGAATTCTAACTTCAATTTCAACGTGAGTAACATGGTTTTTATAAAGTATAAAGTTATTATATTATTTAACAAGAAATTATCAATAGAAATAAGTATTAAATTTCTTTATAAATAAATAAATTTGATTTTTTTTAAATATTTCACAAAATTTAGTTTAGCTTTAATATAAATTAATATATTTTTTATAACGAGAAAAAGGACTAATTAATAAATAATAGTGAAAATGTTCATGGGTATAAGCAGTATACTAAAACAATGTTTACGAATCTCATTTGTAACTTAAAGTGATGATGGAACATGTAATGGCATAAGATATGAGTCATTATGAGAAATTGATAGATGGCCCTCTCAAATTAATATGGTATATTAATTATTTTTGAATATTTAGTGTTGAATACTTAGAGAGATTTATTTATATTTAAAAAAAAAATAGTGTTATTAATTTTTTTTGTTATTGTTTCTATTGTAAATCTAAGGGTTTTTTTCAATGTTAAATCTCAACGCTTAGCTTTCTACTCATTGAGTGTATGATACAAATTTATTATATTTAAATTTAAACATAATTTATGATGTGATAATCAATGAGAGAATAAAATATATTCCATAAATTATAAGGGATTGGTCTGAGTTATTTACACGATTTGAAGTGTTTTATATTTTAATTTAGTGTAATAAAGAAAAATAAGATTTCTAAAAGTATGAATAAATTATCATTTGTTTAATAATATGATTACACCATAAGATTATGTCATCTTATAGTGTTCTGATCACTGGTACCTTATAAACCACACAAGAGTCATTAACAGCTTACATGATGTACATTTTCTATTGTGCATATATATATTTCCTTAAGAGATGATGCCCACAAGGCCTAGTGTAGTATCTGGGCTCTGATACCACTTGTCAAGTACCCTACTTCAATATTTCATTTCACCACATTTTTTTTTTGTAACTATAAAAATAACTTAACTCCACACTTGTTATTGTTGGATGGCCACCAAGAATGTTAGAGTCGCTGGTCCATCCTTATCAGATTGAAGGAATATCAAAGGTATCTCATTTTGGTTATTACCAATAAAGTTTTTACATTCATTTGGCACCTTATATTCATTAGCCCTTATATTATATTGAATTTTTTTATATTTGTTGGGAACATTATGATATGGTAGCACCTTAAGTACTACATTATATTTTTGTGCACAGACTCTCATGCAATTTATGTTTTTCACCTGTGCATTTCAATACTCTGTTACATTAGCTTATTTATAGTTTCTATATGATAGTGTGGGTAGAATTTCCTGGTGGGTTCCACGACCTATGGGGTTGAATGACACTCCTGGTCATATTTGCAATAAAGGTTTGGCCATGTGAGGGTGAGACTGTGGTCCTATGATTCACTGCCACCACATCCTTTCCCATGTGCTCCTGACCTACCTTGGTCATGTCACAACTATCCAACGACGAATCTAGGTTCTAGATAAATCAATAATCATCCTTGCACCTGGTTAACCCTACTCCCTTTTCCTTTGTCCAGATACTTCATTTGCCTCATTCACGCATTTGGTAATGAGGCTGCGCCAGAGAGGGTTGCGTCCCCCTTCCACTGAGGTGGTCATAATTTGCAGTCCCCTGGTGTATCCATCCATGGCTTCATGGTCACAATAAACATCTGACTAGTTTATCCATCCCTGGTTTCGTGGCGTACTACCTCACATCTAACTATCTAGTGATTTCCCCCCAAATCCATCCTATTGCATTTAAATCTTTCATGATACACTGTTCTTCAAGTTATTCTTTGTCGCCCTTAACATGGTTAGCTAATTTATGAATTGTGCAGGGTTTCAGGCCTCTCTGCAATTTCCCAACTCACGCATTTCGCTCTAGTGGCAGCGCTTAAACCATTTTATCGCCCTAGCACTCGGCTATTGTTGATAGTTTTAAGGGAAATCTCCTAAAATCATTTCATGGCAACCAACACTTAGAAGTGTTTCTTATTCAACTTCATTCTCAGGTAAATCTGGGTTTCTTTTTAATATTGTACTGGGTCTCCACATTTTTATTATCTTGTTCATTATTGATTCTTCTTTCTGAATATGAGTAACTTCTTTTGCCGGAGTAATTGTGTTTTGCTTGGCGACCTGAAGAGGAAATTGGTGGTTTTCCAAACTCCAGGCTTCTACCCTCAAATGATTTTCCCCTAGTTTGAATCTACAGGTTACTAATTCGTTCCCTTAGATCAATGCATTGATTTTATTTTAGGGTTTCTTTATTTTTTCAATTCAGGTTACCATTTGGAGTTGGATAGCTAGATCATTAACCTTGTTCTTGTATACTCTATTCACTAGTGAGGTGGTACCCATACTATCCATGGATGACTAAAGATGGTTTCCTATGGAGGGTTCGCATAGATAATCACTAAATCTATCCTCAAATTTGTTTTTTACTTCTTTATTTCTTTACTTAATTGTAGTGCTGCATTTCTTTTGCAATGACAATGGGTTTTCTAGTATATGCAGGTGGAGCTTCATCGCCCTTCACTGTTGGCTGTCGTTCCCATCCAGTTTGGCTAATATGCTCCAGGAATGACCTTTGTCTGATCGTAGGTTGGTCCCCTATTTCACAGTAGTGGCCGTCATGGTTGAATTTGGACTCTTGATTATTCTGAGTGTAATCTCATACTCAAATCCCCGATATGGTGGTTAGAATTCTCAATTTCGTAGTGTCTCTGTATTTGCTCATGAATGGCTAGAGCGCTTATGGTTGTAATCTGTCGTTATTGTTTTTTTCATGGATAGTGTTGAGATCTTAACCTTAGTATTTTTTGTAACCAATGACACAAATTTTCACCATGATTCTAGTATGTTAGAATTACAATATCTACGTCACAGTTTGGTTTTTCATTGTATTATAATTCCATTAACCTTCAGAGGGTGTAAAATTTCGTTTGTTGGAAAATATTTCATGAGACCAAAATCTATCATCTCAAATTCTTTCACCATGGCTACTTTAAATTTATCTAACTCAAAATCACCTATAAAAATCATGTCATTGACATATAAATAAACAATCAAAATTTATCCATCCTCATATATATATATATATATAATTTTAATATAAAAACTTTTAAAAAAATCTTTATATAAAAATTAAACTTTATATAATACACTTTATTAAAAATAAAAAAAAATTTATTAAAAATAAAAAAACCCTTTTAAAAATGCTCATGTGAAAAATCCTTTCAAAAAATATTATAGAATCCCTATTACAATTTTCATGAAGAACTTATGAAATCCCATGTGTCTGTTATGAAACTCTTCAAACCACCTTCGAAAAAAACAAGTCAACATACGCAGACGGGTTTAATAAACTGTGGGACCCACGTTTGAATTAACACACGGTTTTCGGGAGAATAAAAGAGATACGACATACGGCTTTAATAAACCGCGTGATATGCGCTGCGACCCTAGCAACAACATAAATTTGGCGGTTTTTGATATTAATCAATTGTGAAATTTGCACATTTTTTAACAGTTTTATAAATTGAGGCCCTAAATCTACAAAAAAATATTATTGGTTTTTTTTTCACAGGCTCTGCAGCACTACTAATCTTGTGATTCTTTCTCAGTTTTGATATCAATTTATGAGAAAGAAAGAGAAGCTTAAATACAAATTATATATAAAACACACAGTGGTGGTTTTTCTATTGATCACACAAAAACTTGATTCTTACAATGAAACCAGTGAAGGGTATTTAACATTTTCCAACTAGCTACTCACCTAAAATATCTTTATGTGCAACCACACACTATATGTTTGACTATAAATTAACTCGACTTACTCTCTAATTTTAATCAACTGCTGATGCAGAAATAATTAACTTATTTTAACAATCACTCAAAATTCACTCAAAATTTGTGGTTACTTTGTGTGGCCACACAATTGGTGAGTCAACCAAATATGAGAGATTTAAACATATAGTTAAAAATTTTAATGACATAAACATATATAACCAATTAAGCAAGAGTTTTTTTAATCTGAATTAATAATTTAATTGGGATTAGTTATGATATTTTTATTAAATAATTTTATTTTGAATTTAATTGTTATTTTACAATTTTTTTGCAATTTCTTTTGGAAAATATTTAACTATTAATTTATATACTATTATTACCTTATTATTTAATAAATATTAATATATTATTATTATATTAATATACAAAGTTTCATAGTTAAGAATTATTTTTAGCACTTGGTATATTCAAAATATAAGAATCTCTGCAAGTTTATAGTTATCAGGAAATATAAATATTGAAAATTGAGGAAGTTTGATAATTTCAAAAGGTTTTATATAGAAAGAGTGGGAGATATAATTTTAGAAATATTTAAAAATTTAGGGATGTTATTTAATTTTTGTTAAATATTTTAATGTAAAATATTTTTATTTTATAAAATTTTAGCAAATTATTTATTTCTATTGGAAATAATAAGATGACTAGAATTTAAATATTATTTTTTTTCTTATAAAAAAGGCAATTATACATTCTTAAAGAAAATTGTAGTAAATTGTTATTCAAAGCTTGTGATGTTGCCAGACATATTATAAATATTTATTTTCCCACAATAAGATTGATATACTGGAAATATTTTATTTTATAACGTAAGCAATATACTGTAATATTTTATTTTTATCATAGTAAGAAGTAAATTCGGAATTATGGTTGTTACTATTAAGTTAAACAATGTTGTTAACTTTGAAATAGAAAATGTTTTGAATAAATCAGACTTTGTAACTTCTCAAGAGGGGAAGTTGGAAAAAGGCAGTTGCTTGGAAAAACCTAACTACTTCCCCTAACTGTGTGATGCTCCAAAAGAAAAGGAGTAGAGGGGAGGAAAAATCCGTGCTGATAGGTCAAACAGAAAGAGGGAAAGGGATGCTAAGTCTGGTGATAGCCAAATAGCATAGCATTTTGTGAAAGAAGAATTACAAAGGACTGAATTCTTGCAAGTAAGCTTGGGGGGAGATCTAGTCTGGAGGACAAATCTCATGGATGGGTGTAAAAGGAGTAGCAGATAAGAGGTGGCATCTACCAGTGAGTTCTCTTCTTTCTTAAAGAACCAGGTATGCAGCACCTTTCCAAATTATCTTGTTGCTCAGTGGAATGTATGAATTCTTTATGTGTGAAGGGAGAGAGAGTAATCTTATCTCCAGAGTACATTTTATGGATGATTAGGAGAAAGAGAAACACTGGAATTATAAGAAAGAAAACAGTCCCGACTTGCTTATTTCTCAACCCTCGAAGAACATAGGCACTTAAGATAGAACCAGTTCTTATTTTGTAATGAAAACCCTAGTTCTCTGAGGAGCTTTTGACAAAAAATAGTATTGTCTACTAAATTGTCATCACCTGGACATTTCTCTGTAGTGATAAATATCCACAGAAGTCGAAGACTGAGAAGTTCTGTTGTTCTATTTTTCTTTAATAGGGTTAACCAGTAGAGTCAAATATTTTAATTTAAAGACAAAGGAAGTTCTGTTGTTTTATTCTTTGGTCGATTACTTTCAAATTAAAAACAGAGAAGTTTTGTTGCTTATTCTCTAAAAATCTAAATGAATAGAGTTGAATTACTTTCAATCATAGATAGAGAGGACCTGTTAACTCATTCTTAAAGGGTTATAAATAACTCTCTTTTCATAAACAGAACCAAAGTAGACTAAGAGAACTCAATGAACCAGAAATCAATTCCCCAATTAACATAACTACAGTCACGTATGCAGATAAAGTAGATGAAACAACTCTTTGACCCTAGGCTTACAATGGTAAGAACTGATAGAGCTAGAGCTGAGATGATAAATATTCGGGACTCAAAACAAAATGTTGAGAACCTACTCTAGATTATTAGTGTCAGAGTTGTGAGTTTAAGCAATCAACCCTGTCCAAATTACCAATCATTTGTAAGTAAAATAAATCCTCAGATACACAACGAGTGGTGAGACTTTGCCACTCCTATTTAAAGATTTAGTTTTATGAAAAAGATAAACAGAGCCGAATACATTTTCCAGAAAATAACAAAGTGTATGCACAACGTTAAAAGGAGCAGAACAGACATAAAATAGCACAGATAAAATTATAATCATATCAGTAATAAACATTGTTACCCTTAGGGAAAGAAAGCGCGAAACTCAGATAAAAGAGACATATAAAGACATATATATATATAAATCGACAGTCCATTAAATTTACAGCTGAGAGTCTGTACATCTGGAATATATACCATGACGAGACTTGAACCCTAGCTGAAAGATGGATACAGCAAAGCGACTAAGGGCTCTAGTCGGTAACTGACCGAAACCCCAGCACATCCTTTTTAATAAACATATTTACCACACTCTCAATGTATCTATAGAGAGTCTCCAACACAAAGAGGCTTTCCGGCAAAAATTGTCCAAAACCCTTAAACAAAATTACAGAACTAGCTCGAAGCTGGGAAAGCATATCAGATAACCGAAAACTATCATGCATAATCCTGTCTGTCTCTGAGGACAAGACCACTGCTGGCTTACTCGGTATTCGTTAGGTGCAGAAGTCTGGTAAGGGTGCCATACTCCTTTGAGCCAGCCACATGGAAACCCTCAGAACAAACACCTTATTTCCTGCAGAGCAAACATGAAATTGTAACACTTGATGAACCTAGAATCATTTAGTAATAATAGAATCAACACCAAAAAAAATATAGGGAAATCAACTAACCTAAAACCCTCACCTGAGATTCTAGAACGGGAGCCATACTATATATAGTATGAAGTGTAGAGGTAACGTGTCTAGTGTCATCAGCCGCGGGATAAACTAGGTCGAATTCCCCAACCACTGAATCGAACCAGGTGTCGAGGAGCAGGGAAGCACCAGGGTATCGAAACCCAGCAGAAAACACAAACAAACTGCCAAAAGATCCCAAGCTTTGGATGATAGACCTTAGACTCCACCGTAGTAGCATTGTGAACCCCAATGTGACCAGAAGCTGAGGTGAGGTGATGTTCTACCATGTCACGTTTCCACATGCAAGCAAAGGAATTAAATGCCAGGGTAAATGAACAACAAGTTTGATGCAAATGAATGTGTGAGCTACGGTAAAATCTAAGCTAAGTTAATGAGACCGTCAACATTCTCGTAAAGGTGTACACCAGGATCACACGGAAAAGCCAAAAAATTAGAACTGACATGTGAACGATGTAATGTATAGCTTGTGTAAAACTGTACCATGACTTAAATGTAAAGGATATGTGCATTTCATTTTAGGCTTAATTTTCTTATAATGGGATTTCACAAATGTTCTCATTATTAAAGTTCTGACTTAATATCATTTTTGGTTTTTGAATTTTTTTTTATATATGATATTGTATATGTGTTGTTCGGAGTTGTGACAGTTGGTATTAGAGCCTAGCTTACAAAACTGTGGCCTCTAGCAATTAAATAATGATTCCTAATATTCGGAATGATTGTTAAATCACTGATGTATTAAGTACATGATAACAGCAGAAGAATAAACATTGTTCCACCTAGGCATATAGCTGGCCCTGGACCTGCGACAAATCCTGAAATATGGATACAGTTGGGTGAGGAGGTGCGTAACACTAATCTTACAATATTGGAAACAATTTAGGAATTAAAGAATGAGATGGCCCACCTGCGTGAAGATAATGCAAGACTGACCATGGAGCAGGAAAAATTATGAAAACCCTGTCTGATAAATAGAATCAGCCCCAGCCAATTCCCAGCCCTGAACAAGAACGAGTTCAGAAGAACAAGGGTATCACATAGAAATTGAAGGAACTGGAGGAGGGGAAGAAAATAGGGAAGAGAAATCAGATAATTCTTCAGAGCACCCCACATCAAAAAGGCAACGAATAGAATTACAAGGAGAGTCTTGAAAAATAAAACCGCCACATTTCGATGGAGAGTTGGAAGAGGCAACCGAGGCCTGACTTATTAACATGAACAAGTACTTTCAATTATATGAATATGATCACAACATAAAAGCCCGTCTGGCCATCTTCCAACTACAAGGAAAGGCCACTTTGTGGTGGGAAGAGGTTAAGATTGTGCATGGTGTAAGCGAACAAAGCATAACGTGGGAGAAATTCCAAAAATACTTCAAAGAAAGATATCTGACTAAATGATTTTATGATGAGAAAGCCAAGGAATTTCATGATCTGTGGCTTGGACAACAAACAATGGATGAGTTTATCACCCGATTTACCTCTTTACTCCAATATGTACCTTACATACGAGAGGAAAAGGCTAAGGTACAACAATTTGTTAGCAATCTACCTGTAGCAATGAGAGAGAATCGAGTTTGATAACCCAAAAATGATGGATGAGGTTATATGTAAGGCCAGGTTGTGCTATCAACAAAATAAGCAGAAGGGAGAGCCCACAGGAAAGAGGTGGACTGACAAGAAGGGTAACAAGATTTCTGTGGGCAACAAGGGAAATCGCGGTAGTATCAGCAAGGGGTTTTCCAAAGGGAAAAACAATAGAAATGTGCATAAAAATCAGTTCAAATTAAACCACCGGTTGAATCCAGTTTCAGCGAACAATTGGGTAAAGTTGAAAACAAAGGGACAACAAGACCCCCAGTGCAATATTGGGGATGTGGAGGGCCGCATTACGTTAAAAAATGTCCTCATCAGAAAGGAACGGACCAGGTTTCACAGATCGACGAGGAATCTATGGTGGGAGATGTGGCTTGGAGCATTCCGAAAATTAATGCTGCTCTCGAGGATGATCAGGCTGAATATCAGTCGACAATGGTGGGATTTGAAGGTAAATTCTTTAATCACCTTGTATCCGTTTTAATTGATATCAGAACTACATTAAGTTATGTAAGTCCAAAGGTTGTGGAACAGTGTAAATTACAATCTGTCAAGTATAAAAACCATAATATCTGATCATGATGTAGAATTTACATTAGCCTTCTGGAGGACATTGTTTGAAGGGTTGGGGACTCAATTAAATTTCAGCACTGCCTATCACCCTCAAACAGACGAGCAGACCGAACAGGTGAACCAAGTGGTGGAAGACATGCCGAGATCATACGTGATGCAACAACCATCAAAATGGGAAGATTATCTACATTTGGTTGAATTTTTATACAACAATAACTATCATACTTCTGTGCAAATGAGCCCATTTGAATTGCTGTATAGAAGAAAATGCCGCACACCCTCTAGTTGGGGGGACCTGAAGATAAACTGTTGTTGGGGCCTGAAATGTTAAAAGAGATGGAAGAAATGGTCAAAAAGGTACGAAGCAACTGGAAGGCAGCCCAAGACATGTAGAAGAATTTTGCCAATAGGAAGATAAGTTTTAGAGAATATCAAGTGGGTGATCATGTGTATGTGAGAATAGAACTAAAAAGAGTACGCTACAATGGAGTGGGTGCAACAAACTAGCACCCCAGTTTTGTGGGCCTTTTCAAATATGAGCAAGGGTTGGGCCAGTGGCATACCAACTCGCCCTACCAAGCCATATTCGGGTCCACAATGTCTTTCATGTGTCTGTTTTAAAAAGATACATTTACGATCCTAAGCATATAGTCAGTTGGCAAGATACTCAGGTAAAAGGGTACTTAGGTAGACATAAATAAATTTTGATATCACAGGAAAAAAAGATGATTTAGGCTCTATTTGTTTCAGGTTGAACCGGAAGGAGAATTCTCGGTCGAGCCACAGAATATACTCGAATGGAGAGAAGTAATGCTGTGAAAACGAGCCATCACCCAAGTTAAAGTGCAGTGGCAGCACTTTGGACCAGATGAGGCTACCTGGGAGGATGAACAGCTCATGAAAGAAGCATATCTGGGACTGTTTGTGACCTGGAAACATCGAGATGATGTTTGATTTCAGGGGGGGAAGATGTGATGTCCCCAGACATACTGTAAATATTTATTTTACCACAGTAAGACTAATATACTGGAAATATTTTATTTTATCACAGTAAGCAGATATACTGTAATATTTTATTTTTATCACAGTAAGAAGTAAACTGGGAATTATGGTTGTTATTGTTAAGTTAAACAATGTTGTTAACTTTGAAATAGAAAATGTTTTGAATAAAGCAAACTTTGTAACTTCTCAAGAGGGGAAGTTGGAAAAAGGCAGTTGCCTGGAAAAACCCTAACTACCTCCCCTAACTGTGTGATGCTCCAAAAGAAAAAGAGTAGAGGGGAGGAAAAATCCGTGTTGATAGGTCAGACGGAAAGAGGGAAAAGGATGCTAAGTCTGGTGATGACCAGATAGCATAACACTCTATGCAAGAAGACTTGCAGAGGACTGAAGTCTGGCAAGTAAGCTTGGGGGGAGATTTGGTCTGCAGGACAAATCTCATGGATGGGTGGAAAAGGAGCAGCAGATAAGAGGTGGCATCTACCAGTGAGTTCTCTTCTTTTTAAAGAACTAGGTATGCAGCACCTTTCCAAATTATTTTGTTGCTCAGTGGAATGTATGAATTATTTATGTGTGAAGGGAGAGAGAGTAATCTTATCTCCAGAGTACATTTTATGAATGATTAGGAGAAAGAGAAACACCAGAATTATAAGAAAGAAAACAATCCCGACATGCTTATTGCTCAACCCTCGAAGAACATAGGCACTTAAGATAGAACGAGTTCTTACTTTGTAATGAAAACCCTAGTTCTCTGAGGAGATTTTGAGAGAAAACAATATTGTCTTCTAAATTCTCATCACCTGGACATTTCTCTGTAGTGATAAATATCCACAGAAGTCGAAGACTGAGAAGTTTTGTTGTTCTATTTTTCTTTAATATGGTTAACCACTAGAGTCGAATATTTTAATTTAAAGACAGAGGAAGTTCTGTCATTTTACTCTTTGGTCAATTACTATCAAATTAAAAACTGAGAAGTTCTGTTGTTTATTCTCTAAAAAGCTAAATGAATAGAGTTGAATTACTTTCAATCATAGAAAAAGAGGACCTATTAACTCATTCTTAAAGGGGTTATAAATATCTCTCTTTTCATAAACAAAACTGAAGTAGACTAAGAGAACTCAATGAACCAGAAATCAATTCCCTAATTAACACAACTACAATCACGTAAGCAGAGAAAGTAGATGAAACAACTCTTCGACCCTAGGCATGCAAGGGTAAGAACTGTTAGAGCTAGAGCTAAGATGATAAATATTCGGGACTCAAAACAAAATGTCGAGAACCTACTGTAAATTATTAGTGTCGGAGCTGCGAGTTGAAGCAGTCGACCCTGTCCGAATTACCATTCATGTGCAAGTAAAATACATCCTCAAATACATAATGAGTGGTGAGACTTTGCCACTCCTATTTAAAGATTTAGTTTACGCCAAAGATAAATAGAGACGAATACATTTTCCAGAAAATATCAAAGTGTATGCACAGCATTAAAAGGAGCATAACAGACATAAAATAGCACAAATAAAATTATAATCATATCAGTAATAAACATTGTTACCCTTAGGGAAGAGAAAGCACAAAACTCGGATAAAAGAGACATATAAAGATATATATATATATATATATATATATATATATATATATATATATATATATATAACGACAGTCCATTAAATTTACAGTTGAGAGTCTGTACATCTGGAATATATACTATGACGAGACCCGAACCTTAGCTGGAGGATGGATACAACAAAGCGACTAAGGGCTCCAGTTAGTAACCAACCGAAACCCAGTGCATCCTTTTAATAAACATATTTACCGCACTCCCACTGTATCTATAGAGAGTCTCAAACACAAAGAGGCTTCCCGACAAAAATTGTTCGAAACCCTTAAAAAAAATTATAGAACTAGCACAAAGCTGGAAAAGCACATCAGATAACCGAAAAATATCATGCATAATCCTGTCTGTCTCTGAGGACAAGACCACCGCTGGCTTACCTGGTATCCGTTAGGCGCAGAAGTCTGGTAAGGGTGCCATACTCCTTTGAGCCAGCTGCATGGAAACCCTCGGGACAAGCACCTTGTTTCCTGCAGAGAAAACATGAAATTGTAACACCTGATGAACCTAGAATCATTAAGTAATAACAGAATCAACCAAAAAAATATATATAGGGAAATCAGCTAATGCAAAACCCTCACCTGAGATTGCAGAACGGGAACCATACTCTATCCAGTATGAAGTTCAGAGGTAACGTGTCTAGTGTCATCGGCCGCATGATAAACCAGGTCGAACGCCCCAGCCACTGAACCAAACCAGGTGCCGAGGAGTGGGGAAGCACCAAGGTATCGAAACCCAGCAGAAAACACGAACAAACTGCCAAAAGACCCTAACCTTTGGATGATAGACCTTAGACTGCACCGTAGTAGCATTGTGAACCCCAATGCGACTAGAAGCCGAGGTGAGGTGATGTTCTGCCATGCCATGTTTCCACGTACAGGCAGAGGAATTAAATGCCAGGGTAAATGAACAACAAGTTTGATGCAAATGACTGTGCGAGCTACGATAAAATCTAAACTGAGTTAATGAGACCGTCAGCATTCTCGTAAAGGTGTACACCAGGATCGCACGGAAAAGCCAAAAAATCAGAACTGACATGTGAACAGTGTAATGTATAGCTTGTGTAAAACTGTACCGTGACTTTAATGTAAAGGATATGCGCATTTCGTTTTAGGCTTAATTTTCTTATAATGGAATTTTGCAAATGTTCTCATTATTAAAGTTCTGACTTAATATCATTTTTGTTTTTTGAATTTTTTTTTTTATACATATGATATTTTATATGTGTTGTTTGGAGTTGTGACAAAGCTGAAATTCTCACCGAGTTCTCTTAAAATTATATATATATATATATATGGCACGGAGTGTTTTAACAATTGTATATTTGACCGTCAAAGCAAAACCTATTGGGCATCAAAATATATATATTTATATCATTATAAAATTAAAAAACTAATTAGAATGTTATTAAATAAAAGATTAATGAATAATAGTTAGAAAAATATAAATTAAATTTGCTTTTTTTTTTTTTAATTTGAATATTAAATTAAAATAAATCAATAATGGAGAAATAGATAAATACTCAAAGAAAAATAAGAAGATTAGATTGTGGACATTGCATAGCTTACTAAAATTTTGGTCAAAAACATCCAAAAGGTTCAAGTGTACAATACGTGGCCCCACTAATGTTCTTTGACAAATGATAATCATCTTAATCTCTTGATCTATGTTTTTTTAGAAAATTATTTTCTTTTCATAGTTAGATACATGGCTAGCTATAACTTGTAGATGCCATGTGGCATTTTTTTTGGTTCTTTAAGACAATTCCTCAAAAATAGTTTAGCTAAAATTGAATTTACATTTGGAGTGTTTTGACAGTTGGGAAACTGGCCCCTTGTCTTCAGTAGTTGGTTGGTTAGGTTTTTTCACGCCCCTACACCTGCGGTGATCTTCCAACCGCTTGTAGCGCGGTGCGGCACCACCGAACGCTTTATTTTTAACAATACTAACGTTTATGGGCTACGCCTATTCCAACATGAACATACTTAACTTGTTTTCTTATAACCGAATAAAGTGTTATCCTTTATATTTTAACAAAGAACATTCTCAATCATTAACCATGTACAATAAATCGAGAACAATACACAAGTATAAAGGGAGGGGCAACTCCCGGTAAAGTCTGCCCAACAATATATTATAACAGCTTCTTCAATTTTACAATACAAGTGTGCTTGACAAACTTCAAGCCAACACTTAGAATAATCTTACAACAGGCATAGAACAGCCTTATACATCATCATATGCACCCTTGCACAAAGAAGAATGCCCACCCGGGCCACCTATCTTACTTTGTCAAGTCCTGCACACAATCTGCACACCTCGGCACGCTTGCCTTCACCCAACCCGCACTTAAGTCAAAACTGCACCTTTAGTAGCACTACGCATGAGGTATGCGTAGTCTACTTTTACCCCTGCTGTTTTACCCCTATGCGTATGAAAGATGAGCGAAGATTCGATGCCTTAATGAGCTCTCATGCTCATGTATATATACGCTCTACACCTTGGGATATAACTTTGGGCCGACATGTTAAATGGTATTATGAAGCCCTTACGTCATATCTTTGGTATATATTTATGTTTCATGTTTAATTATTATAAACTTTCGTATTACATAGTTTTAATCTTGTCGTATACGTGCTCCATTATATTTTATGTTTTATTATTCCACGCATATATAAACCTCCATATTGTTTATATAATATGTGCATCCACATAACACTTAGTCGTATTATGTGTTTACATTATCGTCGCAAATTGTCGTTTAGCGCGCCCGTGCGCCTGCCCGTGCCCGTGCACGATCGCCCGCCCGATGCCCGTCGCACCCGCAACCGGAGGTCCTTACATTCTCCTCCACCTGAAATCGTTGTCGTCCTCGACAACATACCATCATCCATGATGTCGACCTTTCCACACAAGGCAAACATCCCTGCAACATATGTAGAGACTCTTCTCCACTATGTCTTGGCTTAATGACCACTGCCACCAAGCTCACCATACCAAGGTATGTACCTCCATAATCCATGCTCAGGTCCATGGAAACTCCATCCATCTCATCTGCAACATGTTGTCCATATGTGTGTCTCCTCCAAAGTGAAGAGATCATCTCATCAAACCGACTCTCGATGTGCCCCATTCAGGTCCATGAAGCTCTCTCCATCATCTGCAATGTGCCATCCTAAAGTCTTCATTCAACTCTCGATGTGCCTCATTCAGGTCCATGAAGTCCTCTTCATCATCTGCAATGTGCCATCCTCAAGTCTCCAATCTTATCAACTCTTGATGTGCCCCATTCAGGTCCATGAAGTCCTCTTCATCATCTGCAATGTGCCATCCTCAAGTTCCCATGTCACACTAGCAAGTCCTCCTGCATAACACTCTTGCCTTAGCACCTTGTTTGGGATGTCCCTTGACATCTCTACAAGTGCTTCCACACAATGTCCTTGCATAGGTCTCTGCCATGCTCCATGTCTTCAAGTCTCCAACCTGATGTCCATGACTAAGCTGCCCATGTAGTCCAACCAAGTAGACACATCACAACATCTGGCCATCTCATCCAAGTCTTCAAACTTCGGTTTTGTGAACTCGGTCACTCAACCATCGTGTCATGAGTCTCTTCATCATAGCTCCTCCACCAAAGTGTCCATCAAGACTATCTCTTGGTCTCGGCCATGAGAAGCCCACCCAAAACATCACAAGTGTGTGCCCTCCTCAGTCTGTCCATGAGTCATGCCGGGCACTTAGCCAATTCTCCATGTGGCTAAAGCATGACTCAATCCTCCGCAACGATCATCAAGTTCCACCCTTGTCTTGGGTTATTGCACCTTCCATCACAAGGTCACAAGTAGCCCCAACAAGCCCTGTAATGTTTGACAATCCTTTCTTCTCCATACAAGGTTCCATCATAGTCAACCATGGTGAGATCCTCCCTAGCATTAGCAAACTGGCTTTGCCCTTTCCTGCACATGGTCCATCTCCCAAATGCCCAAATGAAACACAAGTATCATCACTTACTTCATCATCATGAGGCTCCTCCATGTGAGTGACCTCATCCATACATGTTGACAAACTGTACGATCCTGGTTCAACTTGATCAGCCTCAAGTTTATCCTCCATCATGTTCAAGTTTGCAGCATCTTCCTCTATCACGGCTTCCTCTTCCTTGTTGGCACAACCTGCAACTTCACCTTGCTCCATAGCCCAACCGGGTTGAAGAAGTTCTTTTTCAGCCTCCCTCTTCAAGGCTATGAGATGCCTCAATTCCTTTTGTCTTATCTCGAGTTCCTTGAATTTTGCTTCAATCAAGTCTCCTTCCTTTGCAAGTCGAAGAACTTCCCCCATATCAGGAATCCCTTCCTTAACCAATGCACGAAGAGCATCCCTTGTTTCAAACAACCTTTTGCCACATTCTACAAATCCTTGTGTTATTCTTTCTGACTCTTCAAGTAGACTCCCTCTGAATTCTTTGAAGGATGTATAACCCAATTTCTGCAAGATAGACATCTTCACCTGCAACCTGAACCGGCCCTTGTCTCACTTCGTGTGAAACGGTCTCCTTCACCTGCAAGTACCCTTGTCACTGTCACGAGCAACCTTGCTCACCAGCTCCAACCAAGCTCTGATACCAACTGTCACGCCCCTACACCTGCGGTGATCTTCCAACTGCTTGTAGTGAGGTGCGACACCACCGAACGCTTTCTTTTTAACAATACTAACGTTTATGGGCTACGCCTATTCCAACATGAACATACTTAACTTTTGTTCTTATAACCGAATAAAGTGTTATCCTTTATACTTTAACAAAGAACATTCTCAATCATTAACCATGTATAATAAATCGAGAACAATACACAAGTATAAAGGGAGGGGCAGCTCCCGGTAAAGTCTGTCCAACAATATATTATAACAGCTTCTTCAATTTTACAATACAAGTGTGCTTGACAAACTTCAAGCCAACACTTATAATAATCTTACAACAGGCATAGAACAGCCTTATACATCATCATATGCACCCTTGCACAAAGAAGAATGTCCACCCGGACCACCTATCTTACTTTGTCAAGTCCTGCACACAATTGGCACACCTCGGCACGCTTGCCTTCACCCAACCCGCACTTAAGTCAAAACTGCACCTTTAGTAGCACTACGCATGAGGTATGCGTAGTCTGCTTTTACCCCTGCTGTTTTACCCCTATGCGTATGAAGATGAGCGAAGATGCTTCGATGCCTTAATGAGCTCTCATGCTCATGTATATATACGCTCTACACCTTGGGATATAACTTTGGGCCGACATGTTAAATGGTATTATGAAGCCCTTACGTCATATCTTTGGTATATATTTATGTTTCATGTTTAATTATTATAAACTTTCGTATTACATAGTTTTAATCTTGTCGTGTACGTGCTCCATTATATTTTATGTTTTATTATTCCACGCATATATAAACCTCCATATTGTTTATATAATATGTGCGTCCACATAACACTTAGTCGTATTATGTGTTTACATTATCGTCGCATATCGTCGCAAACTGTCGTTCAGCGCGCCCGTGCGCCCGCCCGTGCCCGTGCACGATCGCCCGCTCGACGCCCATCGCACCCGCAACCAGAGGTCCTTACAGGTTTCCTCTTGGGAGACCACTACGAAGAGCACACAAAAGTTTGAATGTGTTTAAAACTAAATAAAAATTTCTAATTATATATATATATATATATATATATATATATATAAATAATATTATTGACAAATTTTTGAAATGTTTATAGATATATGAAAAATATTTTGCAATTTACTATGATCTAAAGTTTTCAAACAAAATTACATTTTCATTCTCAATATTAAAAAATAATAAATAAATAAAAATATTAATATGATAAGTGAATATTTAAAATTAATCAAATCAATCTAAACTTATTTTAAATTTAAATTTGTAAAATTAATATATATAAAACTTAAAAAAAAAATTAATTAGAAGAAGTTTGGATATTGGGTACTGTTTTAAGAACTTGTGCTTCCCTCTCAAATTAAAAGCAAGAGGAAAGTTGCCTGTACTAGCCGAACACTTATTGTAAACTCACTTAAAACCTAACCAATGCAATTTGTCAATTTGTCAACCTACTGACCTTTTTAAGTTTAATGGAAATAAACAGCTATTACACACAACCAGTCAAATCAAACTCAAATAATTAAACACTTAATAATTTTAAAGATACAATATTTATTATTTTTTAATTTAAATTAAAAATAAATTATATAAATTTGTTCAAATCTCTTGAATTATAATGAACTAATAAAATAATTATAATTCCTAATCAATTTTTTTTATATTAAGCTTCCTAGAAGAATCCATATTATTGCGTCACGTATAGAAGATAATCCACCATCCATAGTGTTAATAATGATACGATACCCTTCCCGTTCAAAACAGTTAAATCGGATTGAAGCTTTGCATTGTACACCATCATTTTTAATCCAAAAACTTTTTCACAAAACTGTAACCGAAATGCTTGCATTTTCATTGGCAAATGAATTTTTAATTGAAACGAAAAAGTCGTTCCATTACCGAGCCGTCCGTATAGAAACTTATCCTGAGAAAGAATATAGGAAGACATATAAAAGCTTTAAAATTAGCATCAACCGCTATGTCATATATCAGTTCTATGAAATTATTTTTATACCAGACTAACGAAAATGACACGAAGCAGTACCTGTAGGTGAACCGGAGTTCTGAAAATATGTATCCATACGATAATCTGATTCAAGAGAATAGTAATAATTGGTCCTCTTACTCCAAGGAATTGAAAATTCTACGACGAAATTACTATGGACAACGCAGAATTTGATGTCAGCGATGGACATATCTATGATTTATAAATTTATTGCTATTGGTAGTAACAAAACCTAATAGAAATATAAAAGCCTACTGATATCATTAGACAACTCCTGATCTCCTAATGAATCAACTAATTAAAATTAATTTCTAAACCAGCCTCCAGCATTATTCAGATCATCTGTCACATATCTTTAGAAACGACCCACCTCAACACGGTATAATATTTTCTGTTAATCCCGCGACATACAACGACCTGTGTGTTTATGCAGCGCGAGATTGGACCTTGCGACCTTCTTATACGTGGCAAGCGTACATTAGACCTACATATTGCAATTCGAATCGGCGCCTTAATTTGAGCAGCATTCTACGAGTGCCTGCATGACCTGGACCCTCTTCTTAAGCACCGCGATGTAGTCAGTGGTCTGCTTTAGAAGATCGGGCGTCTCCAGTCCACGGCTTCCTGGGACGAGCAACCTTAGGGTTTGCATACGAGAAGCCACGGCACCTCCTCCTGCTTCCCTGCAATTGTATCCCCTCCTCAACGCCCTTCCGAAGAGCGGCCTGGCAAACTTCTTGCGAACAAACGTCTTTTTACTCGTCCCGGTTTTGGCAGAGGCGGATCTCTTCATTACATATAGATTCCCTCTGGCTTTTACTACTAGAAGTTTGTAGTGAGATTTCTGGAGCCTTGAAAGGTAATTTCCAAGGATTGCTCGGTTCCACGCAGTTAGATCTCCTGACGTCATGGCCAGTGACAGATCTGCAGCCAATTTAACGGATCGAATTCGAGCCGAGGCGCTAATTGAGGTTCCAATGCTCCTATGGCGCAGCGCGACCACCAGGCGACTCAAATAATTTCGTTGCAAAATGGCCCGCCATATCACCACTTTCCCATCTCCGTAACGCTCTTCCATAACGGCCGAGAAAATAACAAGCCTAAAATACTAGGAAAACAGCTGCTGTCAATTATGAAGTTCCTGCACAGAGGTAGGGAGAAAGATCGTTCCACAGGCATGCGCTAAGCTCCTCCAGCGGAGGCTTAAAGGGAGAAGACCTGTGGCTTCATTGTTGCATGAAGATGGGAGGGACTACTGACACTGCCGTTAGACGGGCGATGTCGCCGTCGCTGCCAGTGCCGTCTCTTTCGATCCGCTTCCAATAACCTTCAACGCCATCCTGACCGATCGCAACAGCATTGAGATAGATCAGATATGCATGGACCCCGTGTATTTCTCAAACTAAGATCATCGCTGTAAGGATCGAAAATTATGGCGGCATCATTTCCTAGTGCAAAATTAGCCCTCTGCATAAAATAGTTTAGAGGTGCCGTTCCCCATAACACGTTGTGGTAGTCTTGGTGTATTTCAGACTTATCTTTAATCAAACAAATATTACAACATTTGAGGATGATTTGTGGCTTCATAAATCAGTCGAACACCCCATACCGAAAGTATCATTCACGTGGTGCATTACGGAAGATATTTAATCTATTGAGTTGGATTAGCATGAACGGCCCACTGCTTTATTTTGTACAGCACGGAGGCAAGTTGAAAATGGCCAAGTTTAAAATGGTTTTTTTCGGGAATAACAAAGTTGATTAGTAAATTTCTAATAATTTAAGTGTTTCAAGTTTGTTTTTGCAGAATGTACTTATGTATTTAGAACAGGAATTTAGACCATAAATGTAATAAAATAAATGTAATAAAATAAATTTTGATTGGTAAATTATGCACAAAAGTGTTTAAATTTATCTATACATTTAAAAATTGGGTTTTAAACAACAACAACAAAACATTTTCTAATAAAAATTTCTCATATTTAACTCTAATTAAGAAAACTTTAAAACATAAAATAATTAAACAACATAAAATAATAAAAATATAAAACATAAAATCAATAGGTGTGTAAACTTCAATCTCCAATAAGACCCCGGAGAAAATGAGTTAGTGGAAGCCCAGTGAAAAAGATTGAATTGAACTTGAATTTCATTGAGCTCGTGCTTTTAGATTTGGGCTATCATTTCATTGAGAAGGACCTAGACTCTGTGCCTAAGCCTGAATAGCTAGTGGGAGTCTTAGTGGAGGATCGAACCATAGTTCTTGGTGAATAAGCTATTAAACCACATGGGTGCTTCTTGTATGATTGATAAACTATTTGATAGGGTAAGTTGAGCCATTCTATTGCTTGGTAGAAGAGATGATAAACCACCAAGACAATTCACTACAAACCTTTGCAATGTTTTCCTTGGAAACATAGCTTTGAAACCACCTAAAAATTGGATTCATTCCCCTAGAAATGAGTAATACCCCCATTGGTCCTTGGGTGGAGCCATGTGATTGATCTGAGAGAGTAAGTGTAACACCCTCTTTTTCATGTAAATATCTATGGTCATATGTTTCAGAAACTAGTGTAATAAATCGTTGGGGGCTAGCAAAAAGAAAAACTAAATGTAGATCACATTTTTTAGAATAAAAAATTCAGATTTTAAGCCGGGAAATGTGGCAAAGGGAAGCTCGTGAATATGAAAATTAGATATTCGGATAATTATCCACTCGGTTGAAGATAAATACTCAGGGAATAAAGCAGATTTTTGAGTTGTCGGAGAAAAAAATTGAATTTTTAAATTTTTTGAGGAAAAAGGCACGACACTGCCAGAAAAACATCTACTGACAACCCTGCGCAATTCATAAATTAGCTAACCATGTCAAGGGCGACAAAGAATAACTTGAACAATAGTGTATCATGAAAAATTTAAAAGCAGTAGGATGGATTTGGGGGAAATCACCAGATAGTTAGATGTGAGGTAGTACGCCACGAAACCAGGGATGGATAAACCAGGCAGATGCTTATTGTGACCATGAAGCCATGGATGGATACACCAGGTGACTACAAATTATGACCACCTCAGTGGAAGGGGGACGAAACCCTCTTTGGCACAGCCTCATTACAAAATGCGTGAATGAGGCAAATGAAGTCTCTGGATGAGGGAAAAGGGAGTAGGGTTAACCAGGTGCAAGGATGACTATTGATTTATCTAGAACCTAGATCCGTCATTTGATAGTTGTGACATGACCAAGGCACGTCATGAGCACATGGGTAAGGATGCCAGGATGTGGTGGCAGTGAATCATAGGACCACCGTCTCACCCTCACATGGCCAAACCTTTATTGCAAATATGACTTGGAGGGTTATTCAACCCCATAGGTCGTGGAACCCACATGGGAATTCTACCCACACTATCATATAGAAACTATAAATAAGCTAATGTAATATAGTATTGAAATGCACAGGTGAAAAACATAAATTGCATGAGAGTTTGTGCGTAAACATATAACGTAGCACTTGAGGTGCCAACATATCATAATGTTGCCAACAAATATAAAACAATCCAATATAATATAAGGGCCCATGAATATAAAGTGCCAAATGAATGTAAAAACTTTAATGGTAATAACCAAAACGAGATACCTTTGATATTATTTCCAAGTTAATTTGATAAGGATGGAGCAGCGAACATTCTTGGTGGCCATCCAACAATAACAATAAAAATTGTGGTGAAATGAAATATTGAAGTAGGGTACTTGACAAGTGGTATCAGAGCCCAGATACTACATTGGGCCTTGTGAGCGTCATCTCTTAAGGAAAACATATATATATATGCACAACAAAAAATGTACATCATGTAAGTTGTTAACGACTCTTGTGTGGTTTATAAGGTACGAACGATCAAAACACTATAAGATGACGGAATCTTATAGTTTCATCTTATTATTAAACAAATGAGAATTTATTCATACTTATAGAAATCTTATTTTTCTTTATTGCACTAAGTTAAAATTTAAAAACACTTGAAATCTTGTAAATAACTCGGACCAACCCCTTATAATTTATGGAATATATTTTATTCTCTCATTGATTATCACATCATAAATTATGTTTAAATTTAAATATAATAAATTTGTATCATTATGTCAATGAGTAGAAAGCTAAGCGCTGAGATTTAATATCCAAAAAAACCCCTTAGATTTATAATAGAAACAATAACAACAAAATTAATAACACCATTTTTTTTGTAAATATAAGTAAATCTTCTTTATGAAAATTGCCTTGTTAACAATTCAACCTAATACATCATATATTGATATCTCTAAGTATTCAACACTAAATATGAAAAAATAATTAATATGCCATCTTAATTTGAGAGGGCTATCTATCAATTTCTCATAATGACTCATATCTTATACCATTACATGTTCCATCATCACTTTAATTTACAAATGAGATTCTTAAAACATTTTTTTAGTATATTGCTTATACCCATGAACATTTTCACTATTATTTACTTATTTATCCTTTTCACTATTATTTACTTATTTGTCTTTTTTCTCGTGATAAAAAATATATTAATTTTTATTAAACCTAAACTAAATTTGGTGAAACATTAAAAAAAAATCAAATTTATTTGTTTATAAGAAAATTTAATACTTATTTCTATTGATAATTTCTTGTTAAAAAGTAAAATAACTTTATATTTTTAAAAACCATGTTACTCACGTTGAAATTGAAATTAGAATTCTATATGATATGGCAGTACAGTTAGCCATACTCAAAATCCTTACGGACGTAAGGAAACATTGATTGCCCATAAAAATATAGAAACCTAGTTATATTTAATCGGTCACTTCAACGCATATCCACACATCGTTAAAATTGAATACCATCTATCATTTTAAAGGAAGTGACGGCCAGTGGCGCTGAAGGAGAACATTTTACTTTATGGCATAACTAACATTTCTGCTTTTAGGCGCTTACGTCTCCATATTAACAACACACTTAATAACCTGAGACTGGGACAGACAATGTATAGCATTTAAGATTGTCTGCATGATCCATAAGCAGTACCAATGATATTACGGATAAAACTATTGAGTCGAGGAATTGCTCCAAACGGATATAATAAAAAACTGTAGTATAACTAGTTAGAGGAGGAATTGCTCAAAAAGTTATGGAAATTCTGATCATATTTAGAGAAAATTTGGCAAGGATTTTTGTAAACCCAAGTTATAATTGTTAAACTTCAAAATTTTAGGTGTCTTACACATTTTTTATGGCGCTGAATCCATTTACACCATCAAAAACACGATTCAAACACTGCATCTACAAAATTTTTTGAAACTTTTTTACCGGAATTCCAGCCACTTTAAACCATCTAACCTAGGAGCGTAGCCTAGGTAGACGACTCCTAATAAAAAAAACATAATATGACATCTTATTAATAAAACAATATATATTAATAAAACAAATTATATTGTTTGAAATTGTTTTAATTTCATATAAATTCCTTAATGTAAGGGTTCCAGTAGTGATACATAACACCCAATTAACATGCAACATCAAATAACCGTACCGTCGTTTGTATCTTCAACTCAAAGATACAGGACATTCACTAAATTACTTGTACAGAGATGCCAACCGTATCCAATGATAGATTATTTTCCCGGGAAATTTTGCTTTACGATACGGAAAGTCGAATGCTCGTTCATCGAGCGACAATATTTATAAAAGATAGCAGACCACAACGTGCATGTGGTCGGTGAATGGCACCACAAATATCAGCATATACATCATAAAGAATAATGATAATGGGCATGTCACTCCACGGAAATAAGAGATGCTATTGAGCTGTCCATTTTACTCCCAATCAGTTTTGGTAAAGAAAACTGGAGGACGCAACTACATACTCCACGCAATTACACAGAAGTCAGGCCATAATCAATCACTGTTTACATAAAGGAAAAGCCATGACTACTGATTTATTGTTCCCTCTGGAGAGCGGCGATAATATGGTTGTTCCGTCCGGATAGTGCGATAGACAAAGACGGATCCACTGCATGATTTGTGTGTGGGGTGGTGTTTTTCATAAGGAGAATGGTGGATGATAAACATGTGGTCCCTCATAACACAATGATACGTAAAAAATGATTTGATTAAATGTGGTGGAGAACAAAAGATATTTTGCAAATTTACTCGATTTCCTTGTCCCAGGATTGAAAGATAATAATTTAGTGGACATGAGTCTGATATATCATTTTCCGCATGTTATTGAGACCAAAAGACACACATAATAAAAAATATCTATAACGCAATTGGCATGCAACATCAAATAACCGTATCGTCGCATTTACCTTCAACTTAAATATACGGGACATTCCAATGATAGATTATTTTGCGGGAAATTTTCCGTTACAATACCGAAAGTCGAATGCTCGTTCATTGAGCGACAATATTTATAAAAGATGGCAGACCACAACGTGCATGTGGTCGTTGAATGGCACCACAAATATCTGTATATTCATTGTAAAGAACAATGATAATGGGCATCTCACTCCACGGAAACAATGGATGCTATTGAGCTGTCCATTTTACTCCCAATCAATTTTGGCAAAGAAAACTGGAGGACGAAACTACATACTTGCCGCAAATATAGAGAATTCAGGTCATAATCAATCACTGATTGACATAAAGGAAAAGCCATGGCTATTGATATCTGAGTTGTTCTCTCTGAAGACTGGCGATAATAAGGTTGTTCCATCTGGACAGTGCGATAAACAAAGACAGAGCCATTGCATGATTCGTGTGAGATGTGGTGTTTTTCCCTAAGGAGAATGGTGGAGGATAACCATGTGGTCCCTCATAGAACAATGATTTATAAAAACTAATTGATTAAATGTGGTGGAGCACAAAATATATTTTGGCAATTTACTAGATTTTCTTCTCCCGGGATTGAAAGAAAATAAATTAGTGGATATGAGTCTGTTAGGTCATTTTCCACATGTTATTGAGACGTAAGGAGGCATATTACCTAGAAATTTTCAGGAGTGAGTTTAGGAAATATATTTATTTTAATATTATCTCATGGATCAGAAGTTTACTTTTGAAAAAAAATCAATTTATATGTTTCGTTGTTTTAGTAATGGCGAAGTGACTTATATACCAGAATCGTATTTTGGGCTCAGATATGGTACAGCCACAACAGTCATATCATCCACCTTTTTATTTCCCATAAAATGTCATAATGTGAATCACTCACCGAATATTATTGGAATTCTGTAAACGAAAAAACCGATCAAACATTCAAGAGAAATTAACAATCACACAAGTTTGCTCGACCAAATTCTACACAGATTATGTTGAGTCCATTATATAAGGAAAAGTGAATGATAATTATGTGATCATGGTTGGAAAGGCAGATAAATTTAACCACAAATTACACACCAAATATATGAGTTGCGGTTTTTTTCTTGATCACACAAAAACTTGATTCTTACAATGAATCTAATAAAGGGTAGTTAACTGATTCTTGCAATGAATTCAGTAAAGGGTAGTTAACCTTTTTCACATAACCATGCAACCACATACTATAAGTTTGACTATGAATTAACTCGACTCTCTAATTTTAGTGGAGTAATTAGCTTATTTTAACAGTCTCCCTTAATTACGACTGCTAAACTAAGACTCACTCCTAACAACTCAAACATGTTTGGTCTATGTCTCAGCTAGGCTTTCAACACCCACGTTTCTTCTATGAAACTCAAACACATCTTTTGCTAATGACTTAGTAAATAGATGAGCGAGTTGATCACCAGATTCACAGGGCTTCAAGTGATCTTCTCCATTGCTCACAAGTTCTCTAATAAAGTGATATCTAGTATCAATATGCTTGCTCTTTTAATGAAAAACACTATTCTTGGATAGTGCAATCACTAAGGTGTTGTCACAATATATTGTTGTTGATCCTAGTTGTTTCTACTTTAGTTCATCAGATACTCTTCTTAACCAGACTACTTGAAAAGTTCTTTTTCTTGCACTCCAATGTGTGTCTTTTGGAGCCTCTGTAAATCTAAAAATCAAATTCACTCCTTGCATGATATCTGGTCTTGTACTTGTAGCTGTGAGATACATGAGGCTGCCAACGAAATTTTTGAATAGAGTTGGATTGACATCTGATCCTTCATCATCCTTACTTAACTTTCTACATGTTGCAAATGGTGTAGGGACATGTTTGCAATTCTCTATCCTAAATCTTTTCAGCAAATCAATAACATATTTATTTTGGCAAATAAAAATTCATTTTTCAGATTGCTCAACTTCTATGTCAAGAAAATATTTCATGAGACCAAGTTCTATCATCTCAAATTCTTTCACCATGGCTATTTTAAATTTATCTAACTCAAAATCACCTATGAAAATTATGTCATCAACATATATATAAACAATCAAAATTTATCCATCCTCATATATATATATATATATATATATATATATATATATATATATAATTTATCCATCTTCATATATATATAAATAATTTTAATTTTAATATAAATAATTAAAAAAAATTATTATATAAAAATTAAACTTTATATAATACACTTTATTAGAAATAAGAAATCCTTTTAAAAACACTCATGTGAAAAATCCTTTCAAAAAATATTATAGAATCCCTCTTACAATTTTCATGAAGAACTTATGAAATTCCATCTGTCTGTTATGAAACTCTTCAAACCACCTTCGAAAAAAAACAAGTCAACATACGCATACGGGTTTAATTTGAATTAACACACGGTTTTCGGGAGTCTGAAAGAAGATACGACATACGGCTTTAACAAAACGCGTGATAAACCCCGTGATATGCGCTGGCGCCTACCAATAACATAAATGTGCGCGGTTTTTTATATTAATCAATTGTGAAATTTGCACATTTTTTTAACAGTTTTATAAATATAGGAACAGTTCTATAAATATAAATGTAGGAACAGTTCTATAAATTTAGGACGTAAATTTATAAAAGATATTATTAGTTTTTTTCACTGGTTTTGCAGTTACCATTAATTTTGTGATCTTTTCTCAGTTCTGATATCAATTTATGGGAAAGGCAGAGAAGCTTAAACACAAATTACACACAAAACACAGTTTTTTATTAATCACACAAAAACTTGATTCTTACAATGAAACGAGTGAAGAGTATTTAACATTTTCCAACTAACTACTCGCCTAAAATATCTTGACATGCAACCACACAATATAAGTTTGACTATGAATTAACTGGACTTACTCTCTATTTTAGTCAACTCCTCATACAAAAATAATTAACTTATTTTAACAATCACTCAAAATTTGTGATTACTTGGTGTGGTTTCACAATTATAGAGATTTAGTGAGTCAACCAAGAGATTTAAACATATAGTTAAAAATTTTAATCACATAAACATATATAAGCAATTAAGGAAGAGAAACAATTTAATCTGGATTGATAATTTAAGCGAGATTACTTATGATATTTTTATTAAATAATTTTATTTTAAATTTAATTGTTATTTTACAATTTTTTTGCAATTTCTTTTGGAAAATATTTAACTATTAATTTATATACTATTATTATATTATTATTTAATAAATATTAATATATTATTATTATATTAATATACAAAGTTTCATAGTGAAGAATTATTTTTAACACTAGGTATAACAAAATATAAGAATCACTAAAAATATAAGAATCTCTAAAAGTGTATAGTTATCAGGAAATATAAATATTGAAAATTGAGGAAATTTGATAATTTTAGAAGGTGTTATATAGAAAGGGTGGGAAATATATTTTTAGAAATATTTAAAAAATTAAGGATGTTATTTAATTTTTGTTAAATATTTTAATGTAAAATATTTTTATTTTATAAAATTTTAGCAAATTATTTATTTCTATTAAAAACAATAAGATGATTAGAATTCAAATATTATTATTTTTTCTTATTAAAAATGCAATTATTACATTCTTAAAGAAAACTGTAATAAATGGTTATTCAAAGCTAAATTCTTTTATATATATATATATATATATATATATATATAGATATATGGCACGGAGTGCTTTAACAATTGCATTTTGACCGTCAAAGAAAAACCTATTGAGCATAAAAATGTATATTTTTATATCATTAGAAAATTAAAAAACTAAATGAAATGTTATTAAATAAAAAATTATTAAATAATAGTTAGAAAAATTAGATTAAATTTACGATTTTTTTTTTTTTTTTTGTAAAATTTGAATATTAATTTAAAATAAAACCAATAATTGAGAAATAGATAAATACTCAAAGAAAAATAAGAAGATTAGATCGTGGACGTTGCATACCTCAATAAAGTTAAAAGAGTGAAACTGTAACGCCCTACGGTGTCGTGCACAGGTGTGCCCCTTCCATCGCGAAAAATGACTAAGTCATGGAGTGCGAGCGCTCAAACAGCGAGGCACAATTATATTGTGCGCGCGAGTATGGGAGGGCGCTCACGCATATATAGAGCGAGTTGGCAGCTCGCCCTACACATGAAGCCGACCAAAGGATGGATTAAGCATTGGGCGAGCCGACGTTTGAAGACATGATGGTTGGGCAGTGGTGTTGAAGATTGGAGGGTCGGCCGTGGAGATGGTCGCCACACAAACGAGGGTATAAACACATGGATGAAGCGCTCATTTGGAGGACGCACTTCGCATAGCTCTTCGCACAAGAAATAAGTGCGCACAAGAGGTGCGAGGATTACACTTAGCCGCAGTTTGGAGTATGTTGGGATGCGCCCGCCGAGTCGGGCAAGACGACACGAACTTGTGCTGCGCGGGTTGTAGTGCGAGTGGAGGGTGCGCTAGGGCGCCCGCCCGCCGGTTGTTGGCACGAAGCTTGGTTGTAACGAGCGCGGGTGTGGACGGGTGCGCCCGCCTGTCAGCAAAGAGTTGTGTGTGTAGTGTGGGTCGTGCACGGGCGTGCCCACCCAGTTGTAACTTTGTATTGTATTCGGTTGAAGGTTGAGGCAAGACCGCCGTGCGCTCTTGCATGGGCGGGCGCCCGCCTTGTTTATAAACGCCGGTGGAGCGTTCGCTCCCGGTCATTGTAATCTTTCGCATATATAATAAAAAGATTACTTCTCTTATATTATTGGGTTATTATTATTCTTGTATTATTGATGGATTCCGCACATTAATAATGTTAATTCATGATTATTATGAATTGTTGAAGGCGTAGTTTGTAAAGTTAATTAATGATGGATAAAGTTATTAACTTAGGCGGTGCCACACCTGGACAATTTAAGGAAAAAAGAATTGGGAGCGTGATAGGTGGTATCAGAGCTGATTCAGGGTTGATGAAGCTTGATAGAGTAGGGTTGCTCATGACAGGTGAAGTTGATTCAGGGTGGAAGAAGCCTGATGAACAAGGAAAAGTTATGGAGAAATCGTGGATGAACAGTCTGGGTTTCGTGGACTTGATGGTTCATGGCAAGACCATTCAAGCTCTAGTGGACACGGGGGCCACTCATAACTTCATGACGACACGGTTGGCAAAAGAGGTTAGACTGATGATCTTCCCATCGAATGTGGAAGTCAAGGCAGTGAACTCTAGAGCTAAAGTGGCGAGTTTGGTACATGAAGTACCTGTGTAGATAAAAGACTGGAAGGGTCAGTTGAACTTCACGGTGATGGAGATGAATGACTTTGATATGATACTCGGACAGGATTTCTTGAAGGGCAACAAGGCTATTTTTGTCCCCTTCTGTGATGAGGTGGTGCTGGTTGGACAGTCACAAACTTGGACTTTGCCCACTCATAGGCAAAGGAGGGAAGTCAAGGTGCAGCATGTTTCGGCACTAAGTTTGGAGAAGGCTATGAAAGAGTCAGATATGGAGACATATGCGGTGATGTTCAAGGATGTCAAAGGTGATGGAGTGGGGATGCCTGTTCCAGGCGAGATTTCCGAGGTGCTGACCAAATATGCAGATTTGATGCCTGATGAGCTACCAAAGAAGCTTCCACCAAGGCGTGCAGTGGACCATAGCATTGAGCTTGAGCCAGGAAAGCAACCCCCGGCTAAAGCACCTTATCGGTTGTCAGGACCTGAGTTGGAGGAGTTGAAACGACAGTTAAAGGAGTTAACTGATGCAGGTTTCATTAGACCTTCAAGGTCCCCCTATGGTGCTCTGGTATTGTTCCAGTGGAAGAAGGATTCGAATGAGCTACGGATGTGCTGTGATTACCATGCATTGAACAAGCAGACGGTAAGGAACATGTATCCTTTGCCATTGGCTGCTGATTGCTTTGACAAGCTTGCGAAAGCCCGAGTGTTTTCCAAGCTGGACTTGAGGCATGGGTATTATCAGGTGCGGATAGCTGAAGGAGACGAGAAGAAGACCGCGATAGTAACAAGGTATGGTAGTTTTGAGTTCCTTGTTATGCCATTCGGGTTGTGCAATGCTCCTGCTACGTTTGCACTTTGATGAATGATGTCCTACGACCATACTTGGACTTGTTCGTAGTAGTGTACTTGGACGATATAGTGGTGTTCAGTGACAACATGGAGGATCATAAGAAGCACTTGGCGATGGTGTTCGAGGCACTGAGGGAAAATCAGTTGTTCTTGAAGAAGTCTAAGTGTGTGTTCGCTTAGACTGAGATTCCGTTCCTTGGACATATTGTTGGTCAAGGGTACATACGGATGGAGCCGAGCAGAGTGAAGGCGATCGAGGACTGGGTTGAACCGAAGAATGTCCATGAGATGAGGGTGTTCTTGGGCATGACCAACTACCAACGGAAGTTTGTAGAGGGGTACTCCAAGGTGACATCGGCACTGATAGACTTATTGAAGAAAGACAAGAGGTGGAGTTGGATGAGCAAATGTCAAGAGGCATTTGATGACTTGAAGAAGAGGATGGTTACAGCACCGATACTGAAGTTGCCTGACTTCGAGAGACCGTTTGAGGTACACACAGATGCTTCAGATTTTGCCATAGGAGGGGTTCTTATGCAGGATGGGCATCCGGTGGCGTATGAGAGTCGGAAGTTGCAGGATAGAGAACGGAGGTATCTGGTCCATGAGAAGGAGATGACTGCCATCATCCACTGTCTTCATGTGTGGAGGCATTACCTGATTGGGAAACCGTTTGTTGTCAAGACTGACAACGTTGCAGCAAGTTATTTTGCATCACAACCGAAGCTTTCTGCGAAGCAAGCTCGTTGGCAGGACTTCTTGGCAGAATTCAACATGACTATCGAGTATAGACCGGGAAGGCACAATGCGGTAGTAGATGCCCTTAGTAGGAAGGGACAACTTGCAGCATTGGAAGGAGAAGACCGGGCAGCTAGGAGTAGGAGTCGAGTTCAGATGTCAGAAGAGATGCAGAATAAGATCAAGGAAAGTGTTGAAACCGATACTTTGGCGTAGAATATAGTGAAGCAGATAAAGGAGGGGAAGACACGAAAGTTCTTTCTACGAGACGGGTTCTTGTTCTTTGGAAACCGACTCTATGTTCCAAAGTCATCTGGACTCAGGAGGCACCTTTTGAAGGAGTGCCACGACTCGCCATGGGCTGGCCACCCAGGGATGCGTCGTTCTTTGGAATTGTTGGAGAGAGGATTCTTTTGGGAGAAGATGCGGGAGGATGTAGAGGAGTATGTACATACGTGCATCATTTGTCAGCAGGACAAATCAGATACTCAGAGGCAAGGAGGACTGTTGCAGCCTTTACCGATTCCAGAGAGACCATGGATGAGTGTCTCGATGGACTTCATCACTCAGTGGCCACAGGTTCAGGGGTATAATGGGATTATGGTCATGGTTGATCGTTTTTCCAAGTATGCTGTCTTTGTTCCAACAAAGATACCTTGTGGAGTTGAGCGGATTGCGGAGTTGTTCTTTAAGAACATAGTGAAGTATTGGGGGATGCCATTGAGCATTATGTCGGATAGAGATCCGCGTTTTACAGTGAGATTTTGGACCACATTGTTCAAGCTAGTCGGGACAGAGTTGTTGATGAGTTCAAGTTACCATCCGTAGACAGATGGGCAGACCGAGAGGATCAACGCATATCTGGAGGACTACTTGCGACATTATGTGACGACTGATCAGAAGAATTGGCCCGAACTCTTGGATATTGCTCAGTTTAGCTACAATATTCAAAAGAGTTCTGCGACAGGGTATAGTCCATTTGAGTTGGTGAATGGACAGATGCCAGTTGCACCGCATACCGTAGTGACAGGAGGCTTCTTGAGGAGTCCTCATGCGAAGAAGTTCATGAAGGCTTGGGAGGAGACCTTGGAGTTAGCACGGTTATGCTTGCACGATGCTGAAAGGAGGATGAAAAAGTATGCTGATCGTGGAAGACGGGAGGCACACTTCAGTGTGGGAGATATGTTGTTTCTTAGGATTACCGGGGAGCAGTTTCAGCCAGCGAAGGGGACTACGAGCAAACTGACACGGAAGTATGAGGGACCATTCCGAGTAAAGGAGTGGGGGAAGTTGCTTATGAGCTGGAGCTTCCGTGCCATATGCACATGAAGCATCTAGTTTTTCATGTGAGTCAGTTGAAGAGATGTAGACTTGATTCAGACCATCCAGAGAGAGCTGAACCGCCGAGAGGACCAGCCGAGATTGTGGACAAGCCAGGACTGGAGTTGGAGAAGATTTTGAGACTCAGAACTACAGGGGTTGGTTGCCACATGAGAAGGGAATTTCTTGTCAGATGGAAGAATGCACCAGAGGAAGAAAGTTGGGAATCGGAGGACTCACTTTGGAGATGGAAGGACAAGATCGAGAAGTACAATAGGAAGCTGATGAGAAGAGCAGGATTGTTGAGGGCGACAATGATTTCCAGTGGGGGAGGATGTAACGCCCTGCGGTTGCATGCACGGGCGCGCGCCCCTCCCATCGCGAAAAATGACTAAGTCATGGAGTGCGAGTGCTCAAACAGCGAAGGCGCAGTTATATTGTGCGCGCGAGTATGGGAGGGCGCTCACGCATATATAGAGCGAGTTGGCAGCTCGCCCTACACATGAAGTCGACGAAAGGATGGATAAAGCATTGGGCGAGCCGATGTTTGAAGACATGATGGTTGGGCGGTGGTGTTGAAGATTGGAGGGTCGGCCGTGGAGATGGTCGCCACACAAACGAGGGTATAAACACATGGATGAAGGGCTCATTTGGAGGACGCACTTCGCATAGCTCTTCGCACAAGAAATAAGTGCGCACAAAAGGTGCGAGGATTACACTTAGCCGCAGTTTGGAGTATGTTGGGATGCGCCCGCCGAGTCGGGCAAGACGACACAAACTTGTGCTGCACGAGTTGTAGTGCAGGTGGAGGGTGCGCTAGGGCGCCCGCCCACCGGTTGTTGGCACGAAGCTTGGTTGTAACGGGCGCGGGTGTGCACGGGTGCGCCCGCCCGTCGGCAAAGAGTTGCGTGTGTAGTGTGGATCGTGCACGGGCGCGCCCACCTGGTTGTAACTTTGTATTGTATTCGGTTGAAGGTTGAGGCAAGACCACCGTGCGCTCTTGCATGGGCGGGCGCCCGCCTTGTTTATAAACGCCGGTGGAGCGTTCACTCCCGATCATTGTAATCTTTCGCATATATAATAAAAAGATTAATTCTCTTATATTATTGGGTTATTATTATTCTTGTATTATTGATGGATTCCGCACATTAATAATGTTAATTGATGATTATTATGAATTGTTGAAGGCGTAGTTCGTAAAGTTAATTAACGATGGATAAAGTTATTAACTTAGGCGGTGCCGCACCTGGCCAATTTAAGGAAAAAAGAATTGGGGGCGTGACATAAACAATGCCAATGCTTTTGCTTGTTCATTCTCGATGCGCACGTTGTGCACATTATAGATGGCCACTTGGTGTGCCTACTGGGTGCACATCAAAGGCCATCTTCAATTTGGTCACAGACCTCTAAAAGGTTCAAGTGTACAATACGTGGTTCAAGTGTACAATACGTCGCCCCACTAACGTTCTATGACAATAATAATCTTGATCTCTTGACATATGTTTTTCTTAGAAAATTGTTTTATTTTCATAGTTAGGTACATGGCTAGTTATAACCTGTGGATGCTATGTGGTAATTTTTTTTTTGGTTTGTCCTTTTAGCCAATTCCTCAAAAGTAGTCTAGCTAAAATTGAATTGACGTCTGGAGTGTTTTGACAGTTGGGAAACTGGCCGCTTGTCTTTATTAATTGGTTAGTTAGGTTTTCTCTCATGAGACCACTACGAAGAGCACACAAAAGTTTCAACGTTATATATGTATTTAAAACTAAATAAAAATTTCAAATTATATATATATATATTATATTGACAAATTTCGAAAATATTTATAGATATTTGAAAAATATTTTACAATTTATTATGAATTAAAATTTAAAAATAAAATTACATTTTCATTAAAATAATAAATAAATAAAAATATTAATATGGTAGGTGAATATTTAAAATTAATCAAATCAATCTAAACTTATTTTAAATTTAAATTTGTAAAATTATTATATATAAAACTTAAAAAAAAATTAATTAGAAGAAGTTTGGATATTGGATATTGTTTTAAGAACTTTTGCTTCCCTCTCAAATTAAAAGCAAGAGGAAGGCTGCCTGTGCTAGCCGAACACTTATTGTAAACTCACTTAAAACGTAATCAAAGCAATTTGTCAACATACTACACTTATTGTAAACTCACTTAAAACGTAATCAAAGCAATTTGTCAACATACTAACTTTTTTAAATTTAGAAGGAATAAATAACTATTACACACAACCACTCCAATCAAACTCAAATAATTAAACAGTTAATAATTTTAAAGATATAATATTAATTTTTTAAATTTAGATTTAAATTAAATTATATAAATTTATTCAAATCTCTTGAATTATAATGAACTAATTAAGTAATTATAATTCCTAATCAAATTTTTTGATACGTTACTGTTGCGATTCAAACCTTCATAGAAGATTCATATTATTGTTTCACATATACAAGACTATCCACCATTCATAGTTTTAATAATGATACGATACCCTTCCCGTTCAAAACAGTTAAATCGGATTGAAACTTTGCATTGTACACCATCATTTTTAATCGAAAATCTTTTTCACAAAACTGAAACCGAAATGCTTGCCTTTTTCACTGGGAGAGGATTTTTTAATTTAAAGGAAAAAGTCGTTCCATTACCGAGCCGTCCGTATAGAAACTTATCCTGGGAAAAAATTTAGGAAGACATATAAAAGCTTCCAAATTAGCATCAACCGCTAAGGCATATATCAGTTCTATGCAATTATTTTTATACATGCCTAACGAAAATGATACGAAGAAGGACCTGTAGGTGAACCGGAGTTCTGAAAATATGTATCCGTAAGATAATCTGATTCAAGAGAATAGTAATGTTTGGTCCCCTTACTCGAAGGAATTGACAATTCTACGATGAAATTTACTATGGACAACGCAGAATTTGAAGTCATCGATGGACATATATATGATTTATAAATTTATTGCTATTGGCAGTAACGAAACCTAATAGAGATAGAAAAGCCTAATGATATCATTAGACAACTTCTGATCCCCTCATCATGAATCAACCAATTAAAATTAATTTCTAAACCAGCCTCCAGCATTATTCAGATCACCTGCCACATATCTTTAGAAACGCCCCACCTCAACACGGTATAATATTTTCTGTTATTCCCGCGACGTACAACCACCTGCGTGTTTTGTTGGGGATTTTTAACATGGAGAAAAATACCAAAAACCAAATAAACAAGCACACAGAGGCAATGCTCTGTTTTTACTTTGCTCCAGGATCTTTTATGCATAGAAGACTTAAAAAAAATTCACTCAGAGAACTAGAGTATTTCACCACCGTAAAAGATTTCTATTCATTTAAAACAAAACTGATACATCCTCTTTTACTGAGAGGGATTTAACACAGTAAAACCATTTTCATATTCACTGCTGTGTAAAACAACTTACTGCTGTAACAAAAGTTTACATAAGTTTACTGTTGTAAACAAAATTCACACAGGCTTACAAAATTTCACGCTCAACCATTTCCTTTATACAAAACCACACATGGTTTTTGCTATTCCTCTGTTTTACAATTCCTTACAAAACATTACCAAATACATTTGTGCACCGCTGTGCATTCACCCTCTGGTTCTTCACATTTTTCACACTGCTGTGTGTTCAATGCATACAACACATGGTTTTCGCTTCACCACTTCTTCTTTTTTTTACTCTACTGTGAATGCACACTTAAACTTCCCGTGTGCCATACATGAAACAATGGTCAACACAGTAATTAATTACATACACCTATCCCATACAGAATTTATGTAATAAGTACATACGCCCATACCTTTTCATAAAAAAACTTACGAACTCTAAGTAAAACTTTAATATTTTACCTACCACTATGACATTTCATTAAGACGTATGGTCAACCAAAACTTAGCTTTACTCCACGCAACATTTAATATTTGCCGTCGGGTGAATTTCAAACATTATTCAATTTGGTTTTGGGAAGCCATCGGGTCCACTCCATCGCATCGCAACTTTACTCATGTCAAAGACCCCGACCCTATGATATTGCCGATAGCGAAGTGCCGATGCGATATCGGCGATCGCTCATCGCAAACACAAGAGCTTCCTTATGACTCCTTCACTTCAACTTTGCCGATGCGATATCGGCGATCGCTCGTCGGCAACATTTTATATCGCTGCCACTGCCTGCCTCCTATGCTTCAACCTGCCGATATGCCGACTTGCCGATATGCGATATCGGCGATCGCAGTTGAAATTATATTTTCAACACTCCCCTGTAATTTCAACTGTCGGGCATTCAATCATACCCAAACACTTCCTCAAAAATTCAAAGCTCTTCTGATCCAATGGCTTTGTCAAAATGTCTGCTACCTGTTCCTGAGTACTGCAGTGTTGTAGCACAATTTCTCCATTGTTCACTAATTCTCTGATGTAGTGAAACCTTGTATCAATGTGTTTCGTTCTCTTATGAAACACTGAATTCTTTGACAATGCAATAGCTGAGCTATTGTCACAAAAGATGACTGTCGCTTTTGCCTGCTCTTGGCCTAAGCTTCTCAACATTCTTCTCATCCACACTGCTTGACATGCTGCTGTTGTAGCTACCACATATTCAGCCTCTGCTGTAGACAATGCTACAATGGACTGCTTCTTAGAAGCCCATGAAATGGCTCCTGAACCCATATGAGAAACATAACCGGAAGTGCTCTTCCGATCATCTACACTTCCAGCCCAATCACTATCAGTGTAACCAATTAAATCTGAACTTTCTGAGACACTATATAATATGCCAAACATTTTGGTACCCTTGACATACCTCAAAATTCTCTTTGCTGCCTGCCAATGTGCCTCCTTTGGCCTCTCCATGAACCTGGAAATTAAACTAACAGCATACTTTAAATCAGGCCTCGTAGCTGTTAAATACATAAGGCTGCCAACAATACTTTTATACAAGCTAGGATCAAAGTCCTTGCTGCTGTCCATAACTTCCTGCTGCTGCATTTTTTTCATATTCACTGCTGTCCATACCCATAACCATGGACTGTCATCCCTGGGTTTTTATTTGCTGTTGCATTGCCTCTGCAATTTGCACTGTCGCTGCCTTTTTGTTTCATCATACTGCTGTGTGCCCATACTCTTGGCACTTCATTCTCCACACAAAAAAAATAACACAGGCTGCTACCTTTTCTTATGCACCCTTGCTTCACACAATCTTCAGTTTCATTTTTTTAATTACACAATGCACTGCTGTGCAGTTCCTTTCATTTTTCTGCTGCCATACACATTCTCATTTATCCATGTGCATTAAAAATCTGCTGTCCCTGTTTTTCTTTATGCATTTCTTTGCATGCTGCATTGCATATGAAGAAAAACATTACATTTTTTTTACTGTTGTGTGAGAAATTTCATTGCATTCTCAGCCACTGGGCATTTACGCTCTGCTGCGTTTTGCCTTCTCATTTTCTTCTCACTGCTTTGCATTTTCATTCCCAATACAAAACATTTCATCTGCTGTGCATTACACTCATTCTGCTGTGAGTATGTTCTATCACATTACATAGAAGGAAACTACCTTCCATTGCTATGCATTTCAATGCATGTGCATCACAAAAAAAATTTCAAACTGCTGTTTTGTGTTCTATCTTCCCACTGCTGTGAGGGTTTCCATGCTTTGCATTTTTCTATTATCTCGCTGCTGCTCTTTACATTTCAGCGCTGCCATTTTTTCTTCCTTATGCATTTCTGTGCATATTGCATGAACACAAAGCAAAAACATTGCTGATTTCATCACTGATGCATATTACCTTTCAGAGGGATTAACAAAGATTTCATTTGCAACTGCTGTGCTGCAATACATCCTCCATCAACAAATGACTGTTAATACAGTTCAGCAACAAAAATTACAAGCTCCCCTTTAATGTATGCTTGTCTTCTTTTGGCAAGTTTTTCTCAGAATAAATTTAGATCCACTGGGGAGTTCAAGGGGTTTTCAGATTGCCTTTCCTTCCTTCTCCATACTTGTGTAACTTTCTTCTTTTGCATGGGTCTAGCTTGCATAGGAGCCCATGTCAAGTTACAGTCACGTGCCATATGCCCAATGTTATGACACTTGAAGCATTCAACATTCTTCATGAATAAAGATTCATGATTTCTTCTTGTGAAATTATTTCTTGGAGATTGTCGGGGACCACAACATCTATCTCCATTAAATGCTCTACAGTCTCTTGCCATATGACCAAAGTTTGAACAAGCATAACAATAACCATAAAATGAACTTTGGTACCTGGGAGATGAAGGTTTCCTTGATGTACTTCTGAAGCCTTGCTGCCTTGAGATCCTTTGATGATCACCATTGCCTCTTGCCTTCTTGACATCAGCTACATTTCTTCTTGGAGCTGATTTTCTACTTGGAGCAGGATTTCTTCTATTGCTGCCTTCATTTTTCTCCTTGCCTTTGCTGGAACTAGGAGCATCACCATCTCTTTCTGGCTTCTTCACATCTCCTTTGCTTAAAGCATCCTCATCCTTGTTTGAGGGTTCACCTACATACCCAAGTCCTGATTTATCAAATGGAGATCTGTGATAGCTGAGCATGTCATCCAGAGCTTGAGAGCTCTTCATGATTTTGTTCATCCCTTCAACCTTCTTCCTGAGGAGGACAATCTCTTCTTCTAACTTTTCACATACCTTATTTTTCTTTGCTAGTTGTTCCTCAGTTTCTTCTTTGCTACAAGTAGCTTCAGCTGCTGCTATTTTGAAGGAGATAAAGTCTGTCTTCATTTTGGAGATTTCTGCTTGACTGCTCTCCATTTTCTTCTCAGCTCCTTGTGCTTGCTTCCTAGCTTCTTGTAGTTCGGACTTAAGGGAGGAGACCTCTACCTTGTACTGTCCAATCTCCTCTACAAGTTTGTTCACCCTCATGTGCCTTTGTTCAAGTTGACTTGTCAAGGCATATTCCTGCTTCTTTGCTTCATTCAGCTGATTTGTCATAGACATGACTTCTTCATGATGTTTCCTCTTGCATTGATCAAGCTCCTTCTTGAGCTTGACAAGCTCTTCATCCCTTTCTCTTACTTGAAGCTTGATGAGGTCAACCTTCTCACTTTCAGCTTCTATAATGGGTTCATGACTTTCTTCTTGACTCATTTTCATGGTCAGTGCTCCCTTTGCATGAAGGTCATGAAGTCTGTCCCATATATCCTTTGCTGATGAATATTTTCCTAGATTCTTCTTCACAGAATCAGGGAGTCCATCCAAGATTAGTTTTACTGCTTGTGCATCATACTCCATGGATTCTTTATCCATCTTGCTGTCATCAATCACTGACTCCCAGACTTCAATCCCCTCAGACATTAGGAAAGCCCTCATCATTATTTCCCATACATCAAAGTTTCCATCAAGCTTTGGGGTTTCAAATAAAATGTATTCTAATGGATTGCCTTCTAGTTTAGTAGAGGGGGGAGACACATTTTTAACAGGCCTGGAGGCTTTCTTCTTTGACCTTGCCATTCTTATCTGGGCTTCAAATACTTGACTGTGTTTTTTAAATCACTGACTGTTCCTTCAATAATAACTCAAAAACTTGAGAAATACCTGAATCCCTTTGGCTGAAACTTCACACTGCTGGAGAAGCTTTCTGTGCTGCAACCACACCTTCCTTCAGCTTCTTTGAGTCTTCAAAGAGCATGAACCTGCTCTGTCACCATCAAAGAGCCTGGACAAGCTCTGATACCACTGTTGGGGATTTTTAACATGGAGAAAAATACCAAAAACCAAATAAACAAGCACACAGAGGCAATGCTCTGTTTTTACTTTGCTCCAGGATCTTTTATGCACAGAAGACTTAAAAAAAATTCACTCAGAGAACTAGAGTATTTCACCACCGTAAAAGATTTTTATTCATTTAAAACAAAACTGATACATCCTCTTTTACTGAGAGGGATTTAACACAGTAAAACCATTTTCATATTCACTGCTGTGTAAAACAACTTACTGCTGTAACAAAAGTTTACATAAGTTTACTGTTGTAAACAAAATTCACACAGGCTTACAAAATTTCACGCTCAACCATTTCCTTTATACAAAACCACACATGGTTTTTACTATTCCTCTGTTTTACAATTCCTTACAAAACATTACCAAATACATTTGTGCACTGATGTGCATTCACCCTCTGGTTCTTCACATTTTTCACACTGCTGTGTGTTCAATGCATACAACACATGGTTTTCGCTTCACCACTTCTTCTTTTTTTTACTCTACTGTGAATGCACACTTAAACTTCCCGTGTGCCATACATGAAACAATGGTCAACACAGTAATTAATTACATACACCTATCCCATACAAAATTTATGTAATAAGTACATACGCCCATACCTTTTCATAAAAAAAACTTACGAACTCTAAGTAAAACTTTAATATTTTACCTACCACTATGACATTTCATTAAGACGTATGGTCAACCAAAACTTAGCTTTACTCCACGCAACATTTAATATTTGCCGTCGGGTGAATTTCAAACATTATGCAATTTGGTTTTGGGAAGCCATCGGGTCCACTCCATCGCATCGCAACTTTACTCATGTCAAAGACCCCGACCCTATGATATTGCCGATAGCGAAGTGCCGATGCGATATCGGCGATCGCTCATCGCAAACACAAGAGCTTCCTTATGACTCCTTCACTTCAACTTTGCCGATGCGATATTGGCGATCGCTCGTCGGCAACATTTTATATCGCTGCCACTGCCTGCCTCCTATGCTTCAACCTGCCGATATGCCGACTTGCCGATATGCGATATCGGCGATCGCAGTTGAAATTATATTTTCAACATGTTTATGCAACGCGAGATTGGACCTTGCTACCTTCGTCTTACACCTGGCAAGCGTGCATTAGACCTAGATATGGCAATTCGAATCGGCGCTTTAATTTGAGCAGCATTCTACGAGTGCCTGCATGGCCTGGACCCTCTTCTTAAGCACCGCGATGTAGAAGATCGGGCGTGTCCAGTCCATGGCTTCCCGGGACGAGCAACCTTAGGGTTTGCATACGAGAAGCCACGGCACCTCCTCCTGCTTCCCTGCAATTGTATCCCCTCCTCGACGCCCTTGGGAAGAGCGGCCTGGCAAACTTCTTGCAAACCCATTGTTTCCGTGGAGTGAGATGCCCATTATCATTATTCTTTATAATGAATATACAGATATTTGTGGTGCCATTCACCGACCACATGCACGTTGTGGTCTGCTATCTTTTATAAATATTGTCGCTCAATGAACGAGCATTCGACTTTCGGTATTGTAAACGAAAATTTTCCGCAAAATAATCTATCATTGGAATGTCCCGTATCTTTGACTTGAAGGTAATGCGACGATACGGTTATTTGATGTTGCATGCCAATTTGCGTTATAGATATTTTTTTCCCAACACACATCGTTATTAACTGGGCTGTTAATATTGAGACATATAAACGGCTAAAAGCACATATGTTAGGTATGCCATAAAGTAAAATGTTCTCCTTCAGCGCCCCTCCTCGTTACGTCCTTTAAAATGATAGACGGTATTCAACTTTAACGATGTGTGGATATCTGTTGAAGTGAGCGATTAAATATAACTGGTTTTCTATATTTTTATGGGCAAGCCATGTTTTCTTACGTCAAGAAGGATTTTGACTATGGCTAACTATATTGCAATATCATATAAAATTTTAATTTCAATTTCAACGTTAGTATGGCTAACTATATCGCAATATCATATAAAATTTTAATTTCAATTTCAACGTTAGTAACAGGTTTTTTATAATTTTATAAAGTGTACATTTATTTTATTATTTAATAAAAAATATTAATAAAAATAAGTATTAAAATTTTTTATAAACAAATAAATTTGATTTTTTTTATTTTATTTTATAAACAAATAAATTTGATTTTTTTATTTTATTTTATTTTATAAACAAATAAATTTGATTTTTTTTAATGTTTTATAAAATTTAGATTTAATATAAATTAATGTGTTTTTATTGAGGAAAAAAACCAAATAAATAAATAATAGTGGAAATGTTAATAGGAATAAGTGATACATTAAAACAAATTTTTAACAATTTTATTTGTAAAAAGTAACTTAAAAGTGATGATAGAACATGTAATGGCATAAGCTACGGTCATTATGAGAAATTCATAGATGGTTGTCTCAAATTAATATGTTAGATGAATACTGCAAGAGATCAATATATCATGTATTAGGTTGAATTGTTAATAAGGCAATCTTCATAAATAAGATTTATTTATGTTTTAAAAAAAATGTTATTACAAAAATGTTATTGTTTTTATTATAAATTTAAGGATTTTTTTTCGATATTAAATCTCAGCGCTTAGCCTTCCACTCATATAGAGTATGATAAAAAAAATTATTATATTATATTTAAATCTAAAAATAATTTATGATGTGATAATCAATAAGAGAATAATATGTATTTCATAAATTACAAGACTTAGTGCAATGAAGAAGAATAAGATTTTTAAAAGTATGAATAAATTCCTATGTGATTAATAATGAGATTGCATATTTGATATTTCCTAAATCAAAATAAGACAAAAAAACATGTCATCCATACATAGTATATTTTTATAAATTTCACATTACTTCTATTACTGATTGAGCCACCCCATCACCCCATTAGATGAGATGTTTATCCTATTATTCTTCAAATATATATTTAGCTTTTAATGAAATATAAATAATATATTAACTTTCTTGAAATCTAATAAACTAATTTTTTTGATAAAAAATATTAATTATAATTAATATGAAAATTAGACATCCATTACACTACTAAACTAGGAAAAATTTAACAGGCAAACATTTGGATGTATGTTACTTGTTTCCATTAATGGAGTAAATAGTCCACACATTAACTGAAATCCTATAAAAAAATAATTTCAAAAAATTTGTAAACTAGCGAGCACTTATAACCAACTGTTATAAAGTTATAATTTCAAAAAAATTGTAAACTAGTGAGTACCTCAAGCCACAAGCAAATCAATTCAATCAACACTGTCAAATACTATCCATCATAATGAAGACATCATTGAAATATAACAACAAATAATGCAAAAATAATCCACTATCATCACCCAGAAACACTTCAAACCCTATATCTAAAGGATATCATCACCTAGAAACACTTCAAACCCTATATCTAAAGGATATTTATGCATGTATACAATATTTTATAAGAAAACCTGCATATAGATCTTAAATTACTGAATTAGATCTTCTTTGTAAACACAACGCAGGCCAAGCCCAGGTCTCTATGCGCATACTCTCAAAAGTTGCAGATCTAAGCAAATAAATATTCATAACATAGTTCCATCATAATCATAGATATTTCATTTCTAGCTATTCAAATATTATATAATAAGCAAATCAATTAAGCATATACTGAATACATCTTCAGATCCGAGCCTTCTCCTTGTTCCCTAGTGCACACCTATTTCGAATTAGATCACACATGAATAATCCATTATATTGCCCACTTAACTCCTTGGCCTCCATCTCCTTATATAGATTTTCCCTTTTCCAATACCACAGGAAAATCCTTTGGTAAAGTTGTTGGCATTTGTTTATAGGATCAAATAGATTTCCATTCCAACAATATGGGAAATTACGAGGGTAATGGCTCCTCATATTTTATTTTCCATGGTTCATATAATTTATGTGACTTTTATTCATAGAATCTGTCACATGGATCATGTGTACTTCTCAAACTTAACATCTTTTATGCATCATGTGACTAAGCTTTCAATTATATTCCATTTACTCTATAACATTTGTACTGTCAATCATGTCATATCTAATAGTTATATAATCATCATATTATAACAAGGTTTACATCAATGGTATCTTTTAGACGCATGTTTCCATCAAGGACATCACAATAAACATAATGCCAACGATCTCCCCCTTTGCACTTGTGGGCAACCTCTTTGGTGTTTGGAAACCCCCTGCAAACACTAAGTCTTCTTTCCCACTTTGACATCAAGGGGAAAGGGCTGAACTAGGTTGAGTTAAGTACTTTCCATTGTAGCTATTGTCACTATAAGTCCAGTCTACTGATATGAAATTTGAAGTATGTATACTGACCATGCTCCCCGTGAGCATATGCTGGATCATCTAAAGATATGCAATAGAAGTACACATATTTATGACTTATATACATGATTATTCATAACATATCCTATAATCAATGACTATGATCAGTCACCCAACATAATGGGGTTACATATTTGACCCAAATTTTACATCAAACACACAAAATAAAGCGATTACATACATAGCATGACTTGATCTAAATAGCTTATGCATCACTAAATTCTACAATGATTACAAAATGAGTCTTTTCATGACCAATACATTAAGTGGTTTACATGAAATTCATGAACAATGATCTATGCTATGTGCAACAACTCATCCATAAACAAGGATATCATCAATGAAAACTCTATAGCAAAACCATGTTAATCAACAACAACCATCATGGTTTACATACTCATCTACAACATAATCATCTGCAACATAATCGTCTCCAACATTACAATCCATTAAGTTAAACATATCATCAATATATTGATTATCAGCAACAATAAGTATAACCTACATATCTTCGTCATAAAGTTCATCGCATGGAATTATTTGTACAATACCAATAATAATAAAGCACTATCCATGCAATCCAATTATCCACGATATAGTGACAACAACATGCAGTGAGAAATGAAACAAAACTGGTGAGAACAATAATAACCATGACTTCATCATAGACAACATCATGCAATAAACAATGCTCAGGAAACCATAATGCCAGCAGTGAACCATCAATAGCATAAATTATGCTTCCCCTGAACCTATTCTAATTCTAATATATATCCTTAAAAATTTTAATTGTTTACTTATTTGAGTTTGTTTTGGGTGGTTGTGTGTAATTATTGTTTCTTTCTCACCAAATCTTAAGTTTAGTAGTTTGATACGTTGCTTTGTTTAGGTTTTAAGTGAATTTACATTAAGTGTTAAGCTAGTACATACAACCTTCCTCTTGCTTTTAATTTGAGAGGGAATCAGAATTTCTTCCTAGAACGATACTCAATATCCAGACTTTTTCCAAATAATTTTTTTTTTAAAATAACATATATATTTATTTCAAAAATTTAAATTTAAAATATTTTTGCAAGTGATTTTTTTTAAAGTAACATATATATTCATTTCACAAATTTAAATTTAAAGTAATTTTATATTGATTTTATTAATTTTAAATATTCACATACCATATTAATATATTTATTTATTTATTTATTTTTAATATTAATGAGAATGTAATTTTATTTGAAAAAATTATCCCATAGTAAATAGCAAAATCTTTTTCATATATCTATAAACATTTCAAAATTTTGTTATATATATATATATATATATAGATATATAGATATATATGTGTGTGTGTGTTTATTTTTAAACATATATAGAGTTCAAACTTCAAACTTTTGTGTGCTTTCAATAGTGGTCTGTCAAGAGGAAATGGTCAAAATACCCAAAATGTAAATTAAATTCTAGCTATATTGCTTTTGAGGAATTGTCTAAAAAGACAAAAAAAATTACCACATGACATCTACAAGTTATAGCTAGCCATGCATCTAACTATGAAAATAAAATAATTTTCTAAAGAAAAACACATGTCAAGGGATCACGATGATTATCCTTTGTTAGATAACATTATTGGGACCACCTATTTTACACTTAACCTTTTGGAGGTTTGCGATCAAACTGAATATGGCCTTTGATGTGCACCAAGTGGGCACACAAAGTGGGCATCAAGGATGACCAAGCAAAAGCATTGGTAGTTTTCAAATCTCTCAATTTCATTGAGGCATGCAATGTCCACAATTTGATCCTCTTATTTTTCTTTGAGGCATATATATCCCAAGAGCATCTTTATTTACCAACAAATAGTGATGGAATTAAGTTATTGAATATGTCATTCCCTATTGTAGACATCATCAAGATTTTGGCTAGCAACTTCAATGTGAATTTCAAATTTGGAATAGGCCTGGAAGTCATTGGTGGTTAAAAATGGAAAATTTTAAATTTATTCGTAAATTTTAGGTGGAGTAGTAGAACGTAAACTAGTAGTAGACGAAGTTTGAGTTTTTTTTCATCACCTACCTAAAGGGACATGACCTGTAGACCCCCAATAAGAATTCATTCTCTAGTGAGTTATAGCATTCAAGACTAGATAGTTTGTGAGACACGTAAACCCCTAGAGGAGGCAAGGTATCATAAACCATGTTATACTAAGCCAAGACGGAGTTATGAGTTGAATTAAGCACTCTATTGAGGCTAACGAGTGGAAAGTCTGAGATCGTAGCCATGAAGGGGGTATTTCCAGGGAGAAGCTTTGGGAAAAATGTAAAGGCCAAACTAACCAAAACAACCCAAGAGTTTTCAACACCACTAAGACACCCTACGTATCACACATATAATTCCACCATGCAGTTAGACTAAAAAACTTGCAAAGGTTAGACGTAGAATAATTTACATAATTTCTAATGGCCCACTGGGCTCTAAGATATCGCCTTTGAAGCTTTGCACTGTGGTGAATGACATTAATTCTTAGAACGAAGTTCCTTTTGTCCTTTCCCTTGCACCAGTTTCGAATCTCTCCCAAAACATGGATGCTATAGAGATCGAAGCTAAGGGGGCTCGGGCCTTGATTTACTAGTGAGCTAGAAAACCTAATGTCATGGGGAAATATCTCACTTGTGGTTGGGAGTCACCTCTTACTCAACAAAAAAAGGTCGGGGTAGCAACAGGGAAGGTAAGAGCACTCAATGCAAGTGGATTTTTCCCATACTAATGTGATAGATGTTGAGGCTACTGGAATGTGTGAGTGCATTGGGTGATATAGCTACACCATCTTTCATTATTTAATGTAAGAAAAGGTGACAGGGCATCCACTGACTTAATTTTTGACACCCTGATCTAAGAATATATTGTTTTAATATTGTGAATTTCACTTTCATTCAAATATTTTGTTCATCATTGTTTTTTCAAATTTTTATAATAATTTCATATTTTTGTTCTCAATTATTGATTTTATATTAAGTTAATATTCAAATTTTACAATTTTTTTAGTAGATTAATAACTATTGTTCATTAATATTTTATTTAATAACATTTTAATTAGTTTTTTTAATTTTATAATAATATAAATATATACATTTTTATGCCCAATGAGTTTTGGTTTGATCGTGAAACTTGCATTGTTAAATCACTCGATGCAATAGCTCTCTCTCTATATACATATAATTTTAAGAGAAATGGTTGGGAATTTAGGTTTGAATAACAATTTACTAACATTTTCTTCAAGAATGTAATTATTGCGTTTTTAATAAGAAAAAAAAATTAAGATTTGAACTTGCGTTTTTAATAAGAAAAAAAAATTAAGATTTGAACTTTAGTCATGGTATTATTTCCAATAGAAATAAATAATTTACTAAAATTTTATAATATAAAAAGAGTTTACATTAAAACATTTAATAAAAATTACATAACATCCTTAATTTTTAAAATATTCCTAAAAACATATTTCTAACCTGTTATATGTAAAACTTTTTAAAATTATAAAACTTCCTCAATTTTCTATATTTAGTAATAACTATAGACTTTTAGAGATTCGTATATTTTGTATAGAAATAATTCTAGAAAAAAATTCTTAACTCTGAAACTTTGTATATTAATATAATAATAATATATAAATGAATAGTTAAATACTTTCCAAAATATAGTAAACTAACAATTAAATTTAAGATAAATATATTTAATAAACATATCATAACTAATCCAATTAGATTACTAATCCAGATTAGATTGTTCTTCTTGTTTAATTAACTCTCTATATTTACGTGATTAAAACTTTTAACCATATATTTAAATCTCTCATATTTAGTTGACTCACCAAATCGGTATAATTGTGTGGCCACACAAAGTAACAACAAATTTTGAGTGATCGCATAATTGTCATTCACTTTTCCTTGTATAATGGAGTCAACATAATCCCTGTGGAATTTGGTCGAGCTAGGTTGTGTGATTATTAATTTCATTATATTTCCTTGATATTTCTCTAGAATGTTCGATTAGTTTTTCCGTTTACAGAATTCCAATAATGTTGAGTGAGTGATTCACATTGTCAAGGTTTATATGACATATTATGGGAAATAAAATGTATAGTGGATTAAACCGGACCATGACTGTTGTGGTTGTCCCGTATCTGAGCCCAAAATACAATTCTGGTATGTAAGTCACTTCGCCATTACTAAAATAAGGAAACATGTTAATTGAATTTTTTTCAAAAGTAAACTTCTGATCCATGAGATAATATTAAAACAAATATACTTCGTAAACTCACAACAAATATATTTCCTAAACTCACTCCAGAAAAAATTTAGGTGATAGTGTCTTGGTTTCAATAACATGTGGAAAATGACCTAACAGACTCATATGCACTAATTTATTTTCTTGCAATCCTGGGACAAAGAAAATCTAGTAAATTGCCAAAATATATTTTGTGCTCCACCACATTTAATCAAACCATTTTTTATTTATCATTGTGCTATGAGGGACCACATGGTTATCATCCACCATTCTCCTTAGGAAAAAACACCACACCACAAACGAATCATGCGGTGGGTCTGTCTTTGTTTATCGCACTATCCAGACGGTACAACCTAATTATCGCCGGTCTCCATAGGGAACAACCCAGAAATCAATAAATCAATATCCATGGCTTTTCCTTTATGTCAATCAGTGATTGATTATGACCTGAATTCTGTATATTTGCGTGGAGGGTGTAGTTGCGTCCTCCAGTTTTCTTCACCAAAATTGATAGGGAGTAAAATGGACAGCTCAATAGCATCCATTATTTCCGTGGTGTGACATGCCCATTACCATTTTTCTTTATAATGAATATACTGATATTTGTGTTGCCATTCACCGCCCAAATGCACTTTGTGGTCTTCTATCTTTTATAAATATTGTCGCTCAATGAACGAGCATTCGACTTTCGGTATCGTAAAGCAAAATTTCCCGCGAAAATAAGCTATCAATGGATAAGGTTGGCATCTGTCTACAAGTAATTTAGTGAATGTCCCGTATGTTTGAGTTGAAGGTGAAAACGACGCTACGCTTATTTGATGATCCATGCCAATTTCGTGTTATTACTACTGGAAGCGTTAGCTTAAAGTTTGGTCATCTATATTTTATGGAATTTATATGAAATTAAAACAAATTCAAATAATATAATTTTGTTTTCTTAATAAGATGTCATATTATGTTTTTTTATTATATCCGTTTAGAGCAAGTCATCAACTAAATAGTTTTATCCGTAAGATCATTGGTACTGCTTATAGATCACTTTTTCCCTGCACACAATCTTAAATGCTACACATCGTCTGTCCAACTCTCAGGTTATTAAGCCGTCAACTTTAACGAGTGGATATCCGTTGAAGTGACCGATTAAATATAACTAGGTTTCTATATTTTTATGGGCAATCTATGTTTTCTTACGTCAAGAAGGATTTTGAGTATGGCTAACTAGATTACAATATCATATAGAATTGTAATTTCAATTTCAACGTTAGTTACAGGGGTTTTATAATTTTATGAAATGTAAATTTATTTTATTATTTAATAAGTAATGGTATTAAATTTTTTTATAAACCAATAAATTTCAATTTTTTTTAATGTTTCACAAAGTTTAGATTTAATATAAATTAATATATTTTTTTATCATGAAAAAAACAAAAAAAATAAATAATAATGAAAATGTTAATGGTATAAGCAATATACTAAAACAATTTTTTAAGAATCTCATTTGAACATATAATGGTATAAGATATCACTCATTATGGGAAATTGATAGATGACCTTCTCAAATTAATATGACACGTTAATGATTTTGGAATATTTAGTCTTGAATACATCGAGAGACCAATATATTATGAATACATCGAGAGACCAATATATTATGTATCATGTTGAATTGTTAACCACAGAATTTTCATAAAGAAGATTTACTTGTGTTTAAAAAAAACTCTTGTTACTAACAATGTAATTGTCTCGATATTAAATCTGGTTGCTTAGCTTTCCACTCATTGAAAGTATGATAAAAATTTATTATATTCAAATTTAAAAATAATTTATGATGTGATAATAAAGGAGAGAATAAAAGATATTTCGGGGTTGGTTACAGATATTTACAAGATTTGAATTGTTTTTAAATGTTAACTTAGTGTAATGAAGAAAAAAAAGATTTGTAAAACTATGAATAAATTCTCATATGTTTAATAATGAGATGAGATATTTGATATTTTCCTAAATCACTATAAGACAAAAAGTGCATCATCTATATAGCATGTTTTCATAGATTTCCTATCATAACTTCTATTACCAATTAAATTACATCATGAGATTGAGATATTTATCTTATTATTCTTCAAATATATACTCATCTTTTATTGAAATAAAAATAATATATTAAATTTCTTTAACTCTAATATATTATTTTTTTTATAAAAAAATATTAATTATAATTAATATGAAAATTAAACATCTATTACACTACCAAATTAGGGATGGACATCTATTACGCAAACTAGGGAAAATATAACAGAGAAACATTTAGATGTATGTTATCTGTTTCAATTAATAGAGTAACATAATACACACATTAACTACAATTGTATAACAAAATAATTTCAAAAAAAATGTAAACTACCCAAAACTTATAACTATATAAAGTTTTAGTTTGTTTTTTGTTTTTGTTTTTTTTTTTTTTTTACAGAAGCAGGTAGTGGATATATTAGAAACTTGGCCTTAATGCCAAAGAGCGGATTACAAAAGGTGAGTTTAAGTCTAGAAATGCCGAATAGCCTTGCAAGACCGTGACAAATATGTTTAGCTCACATCTCTTTTTTGCTGCTACTATGCGGTCAATTTAAGAGATTTTCCCAAGCTTTTGGATACAAACAAACTGATTTAATAGAAGGCAATAAAACATGACAATTTTCTAAATTAAGGAATTGGTTCCCATATTTCTTCTCTGCCTCTGAGCAGGGCACCAGCCAAAAGAAGGGTTGCTTTGTTAGCTTTAGTGTCTGCCTCCTTATTATTGGCTCTCAACACATGATAGAAATTCAAGTTCTGGAAAGAATCTCCAAGGTCTAAAATTCTGTGAATTAGCGTTGCTAGCCTTAGGTCCATTGGCTTAGTATGAGTCACCATAGTGTTAATAATAACATGAGAGTCTCCAATAACATTAGCCTCCCTGATGTTCAACACTTTCAAAATCTTGAGTCCTTGAAAAATAGCCAAAGCCTTAGCTTGAATGCTGGAAGCAATGCCAAAAACGTAGGTGAAACTGTGGATCCTAAAACCATTTGGATTCAATATAACTCTTCCAGCACTAGCTCTTCCAGGATTGCCCTTTGCGGCCCCATCAAAAAATAGAGAATGCCTCTGTTGGTTTGCAATCCATCCCTGGAACTCTTTTGTTGTAGCCCTTATTTGCAAATCTTTTGGGAGGGAGATACTCTTTACCAATGTTTGGAACTTAAGATTGAGAGAAGATCCCCAGTTTTTATCTTGCTGGGTGAGACTTAAATCATCTTTGTGGTCTCTCAGGCACTCTTTTAACTGGCATTTAATTTTAACTACCACTAGCTTGACATCCTATTCACAGTTTCTGAAAATCCTTTTGTTTCACTCAAGTCAAATCTAGCAGGAGGTAATTTTAGGGAGAATAAACCAAGCAGCTCTAATAATTTTGTTTTTTGGAGGAGGACTAGGGTACCTTTGCAGCCATTTGAAAAAAAATATGCAGTGGAGGCAAGCAATGCAAAGCTGGAACTCAAAGTTTCCAGCAGCTCGGTCCAGATCTGCAATGTAAAGGAACATTCAAGCATCAAATGAGAAGCACTTTCCTGATTTACCTTGCAAACTCTACACCTTGAAGGGTCGTGGAAGCCACGCTTCTGAAGATTATCGTATGTCAATATTTTGGAATGGCATAACAACCAATTGAAGAAATTGATTTTTGGCAGTGAGGGATAATGCCATATCCCTTTCCATGGCTCTGGGTTCGTGGCCACATGGGGTCGCTCACACAGCTTGGCGTATCCCTAAGAAATGGAATAACCACCAGGCTGCACACCCCAACCTCTTGAATCCCTGCTTCGCATCTGCGTTGGAGCCAATTCGTGAAGCTTAGAGAGCAGTTCCTCGCATTCCATATACAAATCTCAGGGCGTTTCAAGTTTCCAGCCAGCCCAGCGTGAATACTGCCAGACTGAGATATCCCACAGGGAGTGCAATCTAGTATCGTTCGTCCAACTGCGCAACACTTGAAGAGAGCGACAATCTCCCAGTGGATCATTGTTCATAATTATGTCTGTCCAAAGGTTGATACTTTTTCCATTGTCGGGGACCCAGTAGGCATGAGTATTTATAAGCGGAAAGGCTCTGGAACAGAGCTTTTAGAAGGGTGTATTCAGGAGCAGTAGAGGATGGTCTAGACAGTGGGAGTGCTTGCCATTAAAGTATTTTTTCCAAAGATCTAGTTGTGCCCAGCCAGGATTAGGAGCAATAATTCTCGAGATGAGCTTAGCTCCCATAGCGATATTATGATATTCGATATTTTTGAAGTTCAAGCCTCTTGCCAGGAGCGGTTTGGAGATGGAGTCCCAGCTGACTAACACAATCTTTTTCTGATTTTGCTTGCCCCCTTCCAGAAAAATTTTTGAATGTTCTTCTCCATTTTTCTGAGAATGCCAGAGGGAGCTAGAAGAATTGAAAACTGAAATAACAGAAGATTGTTAAGGACTGATTTAATAAGGGCAGACTTACTAGCAATGTTGAGCCAGGAAAAGCCCCAGGCAAGCAACTTGTTCTTAAATTTCTCCAATTGGGGGAGCTAATCTCTATTGAAGGCTCTTTTAAGAAATACAGGAAGGCCTAGGTACTTGAAGGAAGTCCAGTTTGAGGAGGCTGCGAAACCAAATTTTATAGGAATGGAGTTGAGCAAGCTGGAAGTGGCGTTCGAGCAATAGTTATGGAATTTGCCATTGTTAAGACTGCTTCCCGAAACCATACAAAACTCGTCCAGGACTCCTTTAAATCTGGAGGCTATAAGCACAGAGGCAGCTCCCAATAACAATGTGTCATCTGCAAAGAGGGCATGATTAATGTTTTTAACACCTCTTGGAATACAAAGCCCAATAACTTCTTGGTCCATCATTTTTTTTTCTAAATAGAAGTTGAGGAGAGAGGCTTGAAGAATGAATAGAAGGGGTGAGAGAGGGCACCCCTGCCTGAGCCCTCTCGTGGCTTTGAAAAAGTCAACATCTCTGCCATTTACTAAAGGAGCAATCCAAGGCTCCAAGATGCAGGCTCGAATCCAATTTATAAATTTCTCCCCAAATCCAAATTTGTGTAAGAAATTCAACAGAAAACTATGCTTGACTCTATCAAAAGCATTTGCTAAGTCAAGCTTGACCACCATAACTTTTTCATTGCGATTTAGACTTGAATGGATTGCCTCTTCGACCATAATGGAATTGTCCACTATCTGTCTCCATTGAATGAAACCTCCTTGGCTTTCTGGAATGACTTTGGGGAGGATGAGATTAAGTATATTAGCGATGACTTTAGTAATCTGTTTGTAACCAATATTACATAGCAAAATCGGTCAAAACCTGTTGAATGTGTTGGTTCCTTTCTCTTTGGGAATGAGAGCAAGAAAAGCAGAGTTTGTGCTACCTCAAATTTTCTGGCAAGCTTGGGACTTAATAACCATTTTGTATAGATATTTTTCCACAATCGGCTAGCAAGATTGGAGGAATCTGGCTGTAAACCCATCTGACCCAGGGGCTTTGTCTGGGTCCATGGTGAAGAGGGCATTCTTGACTTCATTCTTGGTGACTTTAGCTTCAAGAAGGTGATTCATTTCAATAGTAATCAAGGAAGGAACCACGTCAATCATATTAGAGATTTGGTCCAGATTTATATCTTCACTATACAGGATTTTAAAGTGAAGCGAGGCAGCTTTTTTTATGCTTGCATTGTCTTCATGAATAATAGTGCCTTCTTTAATTTCGGAAATTTAATTGGTACATTTCCTTGCCTGAGCTTGTTTATGGAAGAAGGAAGAGTTCCTGTCCCCTGCTTTAATCGAAAGGCTGCAAACCTAAGTCTCCAATACTCTTCTTCTGCTAGACAAGCCTTGTGATAGTTTTGCCGGAACTGGGCTTCTTTGTCTAGAATCTCTTTAGTTATGTCAACTGTTTTAGCTTGGAGATGATGATTTTCTAGAATGCGTTGTAGATTTTTTCTTTCATTTGCTGGATTGGGCAGAGTTTTGGCCTAGCTTTTTAAAGCCCTTTTCACTCTTCTGAGCTTCTCCTCCTAGACAAAAAAGGGGGAGCCTTTGACCGGCTGCATCCAGATGCCCTTAACTAATTGCATGAAGTCTGATTCCTTAGCCTAGAGCGGGCTAAATCTGAAGGGAATTGGAGCTAGGTCAAGCTGAAACACCAGTTCCAACTTGATGGGTTTATGATTAGAAGTGCTACATGGGAGAATCTGAACTCTAGCCTCTAATCCAAGTAGAAGAAAAGAGCTTTGAAGTAAGAATATATCCAATCTAGCAACAATGTGGCCAGGGCCAATTCTTTTATTAGTCCAAGTGTACTGAACAGAAATTGGCTTGATGTCCAGCAGGTCCCAGTCCTGCATAAGGTCCTTTGCCCATTCCCTTACTAGATCTCGAACAATGTGGCCTCCTCTCTTGTCTGCTGATAAGAGAGTGAGGTTAAGATCTCGTGCTATGATGGTATTCTCAAGATTAACGAGATCTACTTGGGTTCTAATGGAGTCCCAGTAGGCCTTTTTTCCATAGTGTTCACAGAGATGTACACGTTGAAGAGACTGATGATCTCTTTTGAATCTATGTGCTACAATTTTAAAAACAGCCAGTGAGTATTGAGGGTCTCAGAAATGACTGAGAATTTGCTAGCGTTCCAAAGAGTGCCCAACCCACCAGAAGCCCCTCGGGCTGAGATTGCTTTCGCCTCACATTTGTTCCAGAGTTTCTTACTTGTATGAAGGAAGACAGAGTCTTCCAGTTTGGTCTCCTAGATGAGAAGTATGTCAAGAGCTTTTGTTCTTATTAAACTTCTGATGGCTTCTTCTATGATTATGCTCCCCATACCTCTAGAGTTCCAGGAGACTATCTTCATCATTTGTATTTTTGCTTGGCTCCCTTGGAGCCTTGGGGCTGGTTTCTTACCATCTTTGCTTTTGATGCTAGAAGCTTCTCAAGGGTTGGCTGGCTGCCTTATAGCTTTTCCTTGAAAGTTTCCTACTCTCTTTTTTCTCGATCTGATTTACAGCCTCTTGTGGATCTCCTTATCAAAGCTTGGGATTCTCCTATTTCCCCTTCTTCCTCCGAGCAATCTGATTCATGCTCTTCTTCCTCTACTTCGACAATGTTTCCTTTGGAGCTCTTAGCAAGGCTTGCCCCCTTGGGAGAAGAGGGTGTACCTTTAGAGGGTGGGTTTGATTTTTTATTTTCTTGTTCCTGAGTTTCCTCTATTTGTGAGCTTAGAGGAGTGAATTTATTTTCTTGATACATTCTGGGAGGGGGTTGCTGAGGAGGGGCCTGAGGACCTCTTCCGTTTGGCCCAACCTGCTTTTGGATTTTCGTGGCGCGCTTGACCTGGTTCCAACCTTGTTCTTTACCCTTATCTAGTTCCACATTGGTTACGCATCCTCTGGTGAAGTGAATATAGACATGACATTTTCGGCATTTGAAAGGCTACTGCTCGTAGTCCAGCTTATGCAAATGAGTCCAGTTTCCTGCTTTGATTTTGATGGCTTCCGGGAGACCCACCTGTAGGTCTACCTCTACGTAGATACGGGCACAATTGTATTGATCTTTGCTGTTTGCCTTATCTATGAATTTCCCAAGGGCATTTTCGATGTCTTTTAGTGAATCCCAGTTCCAGCAATGAACTGGGAGATTAGGGAGTCTGACCCATACAGGGACAGTCGTGGGAACATCTACTACAGGGTTGAAATCTGGTGTCCATCTATTGAGGTACAGGCCCTGGGGGTCCATGAAATAGGGGAAATTCTGAAAGATCAGGTCCTTGTCGTCCTTTGAGGTGAATTTGAAGAGGAATAACCCTCGTCCTAAGAAGTAAGAGGTGACGCTGCTCTTGATCAGAGAAGCCCAGTTCTTGCTAACCCTGGTCTTAGTGGTCTTAGGAGAAGGCCATAGACCATTGAACTGGCCAATGAGAGCCCGCTTAGCCAAGGAGAGGGCAACTTGAATCGGGGTCTTGGGCAGTAGGGAGATTTTAGAAATGTCTTCCAGCCTCTTGACAAACTTGGCTGCTTCACTCTTTTCTTCTGCGTCTAGCCGGCCAAGAGTCGAGAGAAGGCTTCGACGGATCAAGGTGGGCCTACCTATGGTGAGCTTGGGACCTCCATGAGGGCGAGCCCAGCTTACTAGTCCATCCCAGCAGCAGATGAGCACTCTGAATCCGCAGGAACTTAAAAAATAATGCAGAAAAGGAGGGCAGAGGGCCCAATTCCATGGGCTGCAGAACAACAAGGGTGCAGAGACGCAGCTAGGGTTTTGCCTGCGCTCCAGAGCTCAGCAATCATCCTTTAATTATAACTATATAAATTTATAACCTATATATAGTTATAATTTCTTAAGTTTTAACGTTATCTCATAGTATATGATGTTATCTTACCATGTTATTTTATTTTGGAAAAATATGTTTTTCAAGGATATACATTTACAATTTAAACACTTTTTAAGTTTTAATGTTATCATGTTATCTTACCATGTTATTTTATTTTTGAAAAATATGATTTTCAAGGATATACATTTACAATGATGTTATCTTACAAGATTATTTTATTTTTGAAAAATATGTTTTTCAAGGATATACATTTACAATTTAAACTCCATTAGAAAATTGTTAATATCACCTTAAAAATTCCTAGCTAACATCATGAAAATAATTTACTCAATTTATTCCGAAATATATACTGCGTAATGCTTAGTAAAATAACTTAATTTATTCCGAAATTATATACTGCGTAACTGATTAGTAAAATAAAGCATGCACATTTATGGTGCATGTGACGTATTATGATGTATGCATATTGATAGTTTTAACATGAGGAAAATCGTTGCATCCACAATTTCTATCACTCCTACACTATCATTGAAAAAATTTGATTACGATGTATGTATATTGATAGTTTTAGCCTGAGGAAAATGGTTGCATCCACGACTTCTATCACTCCTACACTATCATTGAAAAAAATTAATTACGATGGTTTAAATTTTTCATTTTGTTTAAATTTTTCATTTTAGTTTTCTATAATGATATCTTCAATCATATTTCAATAAAGGCTAGGTAGCAATAATTGATATTGCTTAACCCAAATTTAAAAGGAATCTTTCCCTTTTAATGAAGTAATAATATTTTATTTAAGAATTTTAATTATTTTCTATTACATGACTTATAGTAAATAATTTTGATTATTTTTTATTACATGATTTTATAGTAAAGTTTTTTTATATTAAAATTAATATTTTATTTGAAAGTATAGATTTTTTTATTTTAGTTTGGATTTGAATATATGATATTATAGGAGGAAACGCATGTTCTTAACCATTAAGGTCACTCAAGATATATCAAAGTGATGGAAAATATATATTTGGTAGTAAAAACAAAATATTTATGTTATCAGAATTTTCTCCTTTAGTACTTAATTAAATTGAAAAATATAAATTGTTGTTAACCTTTTCATTCAAGGAAATATAAAATACTATATCTCAAACGATATAGCTCTATAAAACTTCTAGATATTTGTCACATCTAATTTGACTATGTCACTTTATAATGTTAAAATTATTTTATATTTTTCTTTTTTGATTTTTTGTTTCTTTTTCTTTGTGGGGCGGGCGTGGGGTATATGTACATTGGATAACATTATTGGATTGTAGGTTTTTTTTAGGCAATAACCTTCAAATACATTCCAAATATCTCTAACTGATGATTAAATATGCATGTCGTTGTTGAATTATGTTTGCATACTATTAGGAGACATTGTTATAACAATGGATTTATATAAATGACTCATTGTGAATCAATAAAACCTACATTTTCAAGGAGAGTAAGTTACTATAAGATTTGATAAAAAAATCCATAGAGATGATGCTTTTGGTGACACACAATTTTCCTATAATATTCTTATGTCTTCTAGATAGTAATTTAAATGATAAATTTTATACTTTATGGAAATTTCTACATTGAAAATTTTCCTAGACAACAAAGTTTCTCACCATAAGCAATCATTGAATGTAGGTCAAGAATGGAACCCATGATAATTCAAGTATAACCAAGATAATGGAAATAATCATGATAGTCACTTCAAGTTTCAAAACCCCCTATACTTTTATTTCTGTTGACTTGTAATCAAATATATAAAAGCGGGCGACCACTTCATTCATTTCCTTAGGCTATCTTTATCATCACATTCTTCACCTTTGTTCGTTTAAAATTCTATTTATAGGACAAAGGAGGTTTATGCCCAACATTCTCCAGTTAAGCCAAAGAGTGTTTGAGAGCTTAAGCTTCAGTGTGATTTTTTAAACCTTTCTCTTATGAGTGTTTTTTGTGAAAATGTCTGTAGTTTGGTCATTTGTGTAAGATTTTTTTAAATCAATAGTCTTGTCTTCTACATCATACTGAATTTTTTTTTGTAAGTTTGGTGGGACTACATCTTCAACATGTCCTATAAATCACCCCCATGGGGCCAAGAATTGAACCTATGACTTCACATCAAGGAGTGCGTTAACAAAGCACCGAATCACAATCTATCAAGAAAGGCACGGACTTGCACATCATATTGAATTAGACGACACTTCATGTTGATTTGTTTAGTTTTACCATCGAATATAGAATGATTGGTGAATTTAGATCCAGATTTATTGCTACGTTGAGCACAAGAATAATTGACTTATTTCTCCTCCATATCTTTAGGTAATTTTGCAAGCCACACTATCTCCTTTATTCGTTATAAAGTTTCCACATATTCCCTTTCTGTCATCGAATTTGTTGGAACTTACTATTTTTATCAACCCAAACAAGCAATTATTGATCCAAGACTCATGGCATACCTTCAACATGATACTCCATTTTCTTTGTCACTTTGAAACTCTAAATCAGAATATCCAATAAAGTTGAAGTCATATACTTTGAAACTTTGAGTCTAGAAACCCATTTTCCTATGTGGCCAAAAGTCTCATCAAATCAACACCTTAATTTTTTTCTGGATCCTTTTTGCTTGGGCCTTTATTTTCTCTTTTCAAGTGATCCATTTTATTTGTACACATTCTCGTAAACCCACTTGTATTGAATTGGTTTGGTTTGAAATAGTGGGTCAACCAACTTCAACGTTCATTATGAGAAGTAGCTTATTTCGAGGATATTGCTTCAAATTTAGTACATAAATTAAATCTAGAATAAAATGAAACATCCATATCATTTATGTCAACTTAATTATAATTATCTATAACACCTCCATCTTGTCAGGTAGAACCTTTTCTTCCCTCCTTGCTATCCTAATCATGATGAACATTTTCAATTGTTTTGATGGTCCATTTTGGTGAAAATTTCTAAAATGGTTCAAGGTTTTAGATTGGGTGAGATAGGGTTATACCAATATTTACCCTTCTAATACACTCAGTGACATAACTCAAAGGGTATCCTTGATCTAATGAGGTAGCCAAAACTTTATGAGGGGAGATAATACTTTAGCGGGAGATATTGGATATTGGTCCATGATATATATCACCACTTCAAGATGTGTATTAACATTAAAATTTCATTACAATTATCTACATGAGTGGATTTATCCAAAAATTCTAGCTACCATTTGAAAATGTTGTTCGTTTCGAAATATTACCTCATCTTAGATACATTATGGCCTGGTAGTATATAACGCCCCAATTATATGTAATTTTTACTCCTTAAGTCATGGTTACCTTGTTTTTCCTTAGGGATCAAGGCACAATAGGTGGAACCAAAGACTGTGAGATTTATTGCCAATCGAATGTGCCCATACAGATTTCATAAGGAGCCTTACTTTATAGAGTTTGATGGACATATATTTTTCACATATATTACACATAATTGCATCATCCAAAAATGTTAACTTTATATTTGCTAGAAACATCATGAAGCAAACCATATTCAAGAAAGTAATGCTCATTTCTTCAACTACACCATTTTGTTGCGGATTGTATGGACATATGATTCGATATTGAATACCATGTTGGAAATTATAGTTTCCCAATTCATTATCCATATGTTCTCTTCCACTATCAACATGAAGAGAGAAAATATGCAATTGTGCTTCATTTTGAATCCATACATGAAAATCTCTAAATGTTTCAAATGCTTGATATTTACCTTTTAAGAAGTAAGCAAAATAAATTTTGGTATGATCATAACTAAAATGCATAACATATTGACTTTCACTAATATAACAAATAGACATAGTGACACAAAAATAGGAATGTATTAATCCAATTTTTCTACAAGCTTTGGAAGTGGAATCATGGAAGGGTTGTTTGTTTTGCTTTCAAAAGATTAAAAAATGACACTACTTTAGCTTCCTAGGACAAGTACAAAAACCCAAAATATCATTGCTTTAAAATAAATGAATGTTATCTTAACATAATATGTCCAAATATATCATGTCATACAAGAATAAATGGATATGTACCTTAATGATTATGAGAGATGTATGCATAATTCTGTGTGATAATGTAGCCACCCTCGTCCCACATTTAACCATGTTAATCAGCCCGCTTGGGAAAACATGTGACGAGAGGCCAATATGATGTGATTCAACTCCCCATGTACAGTTAAGGAAGTGTAATTGACAAAACAAAACCATTATGACCTTCCACACATGCTAAAAATCATTTAGGAGCCAACCATCCTCTCCAGGAAACTAACCCGTGAGACCACTTGACATTTCACCGATCTGGACCCTGAGTTGGTCCCATGAAAATCCATGCATGCAACTGAGTTCGTCCAGTTTCTCCCACAACAAGGCATTCCAGTGACTCTGGACTTTTTCATCTAGTTTTGAGTCAGTGACCCTAAATTCTATGCCACTTTTTCAGGGCCAGGGCTCAGTCCATTGCCCAAAACTTATGAAAACTTCAGAAATGATTAATAATAGTGGAACGAGGATAGTAATTTAATCATTGGTACAATTACTTGATCTTACCCCTACTATCCATGACAAGAATTTCGTTAAACATGTCACCAATATGTAACCTATAGGTCATAACAATTAATCTAAGCATAGGGGTCCCATAGTTATCTGAGATTCGTAAAGAAGCATTGTTTCCTTATCACAATATTTTTTTTATCATCTATTAGGTAATATATTCATTGTAATTTCATTTTCAAATCAAAAGATGATGAGAGAAATACATCAATTCTGTCATACTCATAACCATCATAGAACCAATAGAAATAACAAAGATAAAACATGCATAATAATCACATATAAACAAGAATATTTACACATGAAACACAAAGGAGAAGGATTTCTTATTAATGAATGTAAGAGAAAACTAGGTTTGGGACTTCCACGAACCACCTGACAGAATATTGGCCAAACCAAATCTTTATTTTAGCCAATCACCCCCATCCCATATTCCAAGCATGAATGTGGGACTCAAAACCAAACCAAACTAGGTTTCCTCAGGCTTTACTGCAATCCCCACCAAATCACTAGGCCCTAAACAAGAATGGATTCCCTTAGATTCCTGCACCTACAACATGAGGAATTTTCTAGTCTCCTAGTCTCTAGGCTTTACCATATATCCCACCATACAATGGTCAAGGATTCCTAGGTCAAATCAATACTCCACCCTCCAGGGTTTACCATATATCCTAACACTCATTGGTCGAGGATTCCTATGCCTGATTGAGAGCACAAACCTCTAGGATTTACCATATATCCTACCATTCACCGGTTGAAGATTTCGAGGCCCACCAAGGCACACAAAATCTGCCTTTAACGCAATCCCACCTTCTCTGGTCCAAGGATTCCTAAGCACTGTGTTCATTATTTCAAATATAACCTCACTTAGTTTCAAATCCGTACGGAAATTCAACACAACCAAATATAACACAATCCATCAGACCATGGCTATTTGGAAATGGAAAAGAAAGGTTGAAGAACATTGTCACACCTAGAAAGACGCATGCCAATGATAGCAAGAGAACCAAATACACACATGCATGCTAAATCTAGCAAGGAAATCACACATGCAAATTGATACCTACAAATAATCTTGTTGTAGCTTCGAGATGCTACTCTTCCTTTCTTAATCTTTGCTTTCATTTTCCTTCTTGGTCCTTCCTTTTCTTTCCTTGGTCAAATGCTAGAGTGTTCCAAGAAAACTCTATGTGTCCAAGAGTGTAAGAGAGAGAGAATGGAGAGAGAGCTCCAAAACTGAACTGATAAAATACTAATACTCACAAAATCTACGAACTAATCCTTATAAGCTTTTTTTATTAATGAGGCCTCTAATTTCTTCATTTTCCATTTTTTTTTTTTTAAATTTACTCATCAAATGCAACTTGTGACCTTTCACCTTCCTTTTCTCCTATTTTCCTTTATTTTCATAAATAAAATGCTAATTAATGTCTCTTTTCCTTTTCCATTTCCTTTGCCAATTTCCTCAGCCATCAATAAACCAAATGAACATCCATGAGGATGTTTTCCCACCATTCAACTTGGAATACGTGGCCCATGACCTTGGTATTATATTTTTTACATGGATTTTTATTTGGAGTTGTTACAAACCCTCCCTCTTAGGGGAACACCATCCTCATTGTTCAATGAGAGCTATAACTAGCAAAACCACTAAAAACAAAACATACTGCCTATCGATCTCTAAAACATAGCTTGTTGCAGTATTTACATTGAGCGATGTTGAAAACATGAGAAACATATTGTTTACTGACATTTTATAACGCAACTCATTATGATATTTACAATAGAAAGCACATCAAGAACATTTTCTTCGAGAAACAAACAATCATATTGTCCATGGAGCTTTATAAATCTAGATCCATACAATATTTACAATAATATACATGTACATACATATGCACATTTTATCAACCAACAAATAAAAGGATATGATGCCCATATCAATCAACAGGGGAATCCAGAGGCTCACACCTCCACCCTCAAATGTAGTACCAGGATTCACATCGTTCCCAAGAAGTCCATAATCAACTGCCAAGATCAAATTCTCCATCCAATGTCCATCGCTACAATCCTGTGACACTTGTTCTCCCAGTGAATAGTTACTGGCTCATTGTTCCAGAGAACACTCCCAATGTGAATACGATTCCATCAGGAAATGCTAATGACAAAAAAAATCCATCCTCGACCTTCCCTTCTCTGCTACACAGTCCCTCATGAAATCTGGTCACCCCCTTCCATGTAGTCACACACCTTCCAAGTTGTGTGGGCATCTCCTTCTCTTCTACATAGTGCCTTGGGAGATCCCTCCATTAGAAAGGTTTCCTTGCATCGGAAGTTCCAAATACCAAGGCATATCCTTTCCCCAAAGCCATCATACCAGTCATAGCATGATCATGGAAATCAATGGACACTATTGGTTATCAGTGTCCTATAATGGCCTTGCTCCTGAAGTTTTTTACTAGCATAGTGTTGCATGTTTAAATTCCTTTCACTAACACTGCTAATTCTCGCAATTGGTTTCAACCACCCAACTGGGATTTTTCATTCTCTCATGTACCAAGCACATAACTATCATTAGATTCAAAATAAATTGAAATAAATTCAAATCCTACCCCATTGGTGGCCCCTAAGTGAAGTACACTTGCACTTATGTCACAACAAGCCAACCAACTCTTGACCAAATCATAATGTATAAACGTATCACATCTGGTTAGCTCAAAGCACAACCATCATAGATCAAAATCATGAATTGCATGTCATCATCATAAATCAGAAACATAGATCTCATGTAGCCATCATAAATTAGAATCATAGAACACATGCATAATAAAACTGAAATAAAATACTCATACTTGTCCTTATATCAATCCTTCACTTTTACCTTTATCCTTTCCATATGCACATGGTATCGGTTGCCACACCTGACAAACACCCATTTCCTTCTCATGAACCACATACGCATAAGCATAGTATAAATCACACGCATACAACCACACATGGTATACAACACCATACAATACATGCACCTACACCTGACATACAACACATACACCTAAACCCAGTGTACAACACAGCACATACATACACCTACACCTAGTGTATAACACAAAACATACACCTACACCTAGTGTACAACACATCACAATACATACACCTACATTTGACATACAACACAACACATACATACACCTACACCTCGTGTACAAACACAACACATACACCTACAACTTGTATATAACATGATACATATATATACACAAAGTACAACACAATGAATACACATGCCATGATACCACAACTACACACATATACACAATACCACACATATAGGAAACAACATGCACACAATACCACATGTTCACAACACAACATGTATGACATGCACACAATACCACATACACAATAGTATCATATGTACAACATGTACACAGTACTACCTGTACACAACACCACCTCCACAACATGTACACAACACCACATGTACATAGTACCACCTACAAATTGTGTGCACCACATCACATTTACACAACACCACATGCCCAACGTGTATATAGAATCACATGCACGACATGTACACAACAACATATGCACATAGCACCACATGTAGTACATGTGCATAGCACCACTTGCACACAAAACCCCATGTACAACATGTACGTGACACCACATGCACACAACACCACATGTAGAATGATACACACACCACCACATGTACATATCACCATATGTAAAACATACACACCATGCCAAATATACACAACACCGCATACACAACATGTAAAAATCATCTTATGTACACAACACCACATATTTAACATGCACACAACACCATATGTACACAACACTGCATATCCAACATGTGCACAACACCATATGTACACAACACTTCATAAAGAACATGTACACAACATCACATATGCATAACATTGCATAAACAACATGCACACAATACCATATGTAAATAGCATTGCATGCCCACAACATCACAAGTACAACATGGACAACATACATACAAAAATGGTACTACACATCCATAGACCACACACTAACTCGACCAAGCAACCTTGCCTCTAAATTCTTTCCACTATTCATGCATTTTCCAACATGCTGCCAATTACACTGATTCGACTCCGTTGATGTATCCCTCAGCATTACCAGTGTATAACATAAACATAGGCATAGTGCAAGCATATAATATCAATTCATATCCACATGATAATAACTTTGTAGATCTGTTAGGGCTACTTTTCCCACTTGATTCCTCATAAACTAGTAAATATTCATGCCACTCACTTGCATAAGCAATCATTCCTCCATAAGAATGATTCCTCATGACCCTGTTAGACAACGAAAGACATACATATATAGATACATACATACATACATACATATAAATGTTATCATAATGATAACATAAACATGATCACAACATAATTGTGAGATATCATAAGGTTAAGGTTAAGAGAACTCCCTTTATTTGTGCAACACATGCACAACATTAAGAACAGTAGTCCCCAACATAGTAAAGGAATATGACGTCTCAAATCCATTTACTTCTCCTTTCCTGTTACATTTCTCATGATTTTCCTACCGCCATCCATTTACCTCAATGGCCCAACCAATCCAAATAGTTGTCATACTCTTGCCTTGAACTACCCTTATATTTGCATTGACTTAATTCGAGTCTTAGATTACTCATTAGGTTTCATTCATCTCTCCCCAAGATCCATTAACTTCCTCCTTCCCCAACCAAATCCCAAGACCATTAAAACATAAAAAGGAAATAACTAAAAGAAACCAAGAAGAAAACCACGGAACACCAATAGAAGTACGAAACCATAAACAAAGTGCAATGTCCATGCACTAGTCATACAAAAAAATGCAAATCAAGAAAAAACAAATCACAAAAGACCAAAAGCACAAAAATAGAAACAAACACCATGATTCAATCCCCATGGGTTCCTAATTCTCAGAAGGGAAATCTAAACCTCAGTCCTCTTCAATATTTCACGGGAGTCTCTTTTCCATGTAATTCCTTACATCATACTACAATAAACACATATCTATCAGTGTATAAATAAATAGAAAATATATTTGTTACCTTACCTACTCATGAAAATCACATTGCCTTGTAATTGAACACATCTATTCCATCTATCAAGGGACTCCAATTCCCTTGACGGATCCAGATATAACTAGAAACTAACTGTTATACCTATCAAATACATGTTTAGGAATATAACATATATCCACATAATGTAAAAAAAAATCTAGGTTAAGAAGAGTTCCTGTATGCAAAGAACTCATTCATTTATAATTGCAGTTTCCAAACATAGCCAAAGAAATTCTCAACCAATTCATTTATTTTACCTCTTTACCTTGTTGAAATTGTATCTTAGTATGTGTTGTCACATCACCCAACCACTAGTTACGTAAATAATCTGTTGTCACCTTGTAATGCTATTACCAAACATGTTTCCCTATAACTGCTCACACATGGTAGCCACATGTTCCAAAGATCAAGACGTCATATCTATTAGTTTGAAATCAACCTTTACCAAGAATAATCATCCATTTCATAATCAACAATCAAATCACAGTCATTAATTATAATACTAAAAGTATCACCAACTTACACTCAAGTAAATATCAACTATCTCAACACATATGTGTTAGTACAACCATCTTAAAACAAGATAATTCATTCATGTAATCTTGTAGACACATACTCATATCATGCAATTAATCAAACATTCAGACAACTTGTAAACATAACATGTTAAATAATCCAAATAGACAACATAATCCACTCATAGCTCAATATATCTCAGGGGAGGTTATCACATCTGCACAAGTTAGTATCAATTAGTATGATGTAATATCATAAAAATATTGAGTCATACCTAAATATCATAACCATAACCATCTCAATAGGTAAATCTAGATTAGTATGATAAATATAACATCAATATCTTAGTTGCGATGACCATAATCACCATGTGTACGACCGTGATGCATATAACAACAAATCAACTACCAGGAATGACTAGCTGATACACATGCATATGACTGCACTGATGAAGTGGCATCTATCATGCATGTGATGACAACGTAATAGAATGAAAATCGTCTACATAACCCTAATTCTTATAACAACCATTATCAACATACCTGCATACCCACCATACAATCCTGTATGACGGTCTACTCTTGCCCCGAGGTCTAGTGCTGCAACCTCGGTTTGATGATCTGCATCTCGTGCTCTATCTCAGCCAACACAATAGCATCATAACATACAAATAGCATTGTCATGAGCTAATATCATACAATGACCTCATGATGCATGTGAGACCTACTATACATGCATAACTATAACCATGACAATGCATGCATAACAGCATATAGACATTGACATGCATAAAAAATGCATATAAAATTGACATTCATCATCACAAAAAATCCCAACAAAAACATCATCAACTTCCACATGAAAAACAACTATAATAATGAACACTACCATGCATAGATAGCAAACAAATATACATCCTTCACACATGCATGCCAAACATATTCTGCCTATCTAGTCCAAGTGTTGAACCATGCTCTAATACCACTTTGTAACTAACCTCCTCCCACATTTACCCTAGTTAACTAGTCCATTGGGGTAAACATGTGATGATAGGATACTATGATATGACTTAACTCCCCATGTATAGTTAAGGAAGTGGAACCGACAAAACAAAATGATTATGACCTTCCACACATGCTACAAAACCTTCAAGATCCAACCAACCTTTCCAGGTGATCACACCCTGAGACAACTTGACATTTCACTTACTTGGACCCCCAACCGCTCCCATGACTAGCCCTGCATGGTAGTGAGGCCTTGTAGCCGCACAAGCAACAACGCATGCCAACAACTATGGACCTTTTCAGCTAATTTTGATCCAACGACCCCATATTTTGTGTAACATTTTCAAGGTCAAGACTGACGTCACTGCCTAGAAGTTCATGAAAACTATAGAAATGATTAATCGCAATGGAATAAGGTTATTAATACAATGATTGGGTCATGTACTTGATCTAGCACCTACTAGCCATGACATGCATTTCGTCAAACATGTCACCAATATGGAATCTACAAGTCATAACAACATATATGAGCATAGGGATCTCATACATATCTGAGATTCACAAATAACCATTGTTGCCTTATCACAATAGCTTCATTATCTTTTATTAGGTCATGTATTCATTGTACATTCATTTTCAAATCAAAACATGATGAGAGTCATACATCAAGTCTGAAATAAAACATACTCATAACCAACATATAACCAACAAAAATAACAAGAATATAATAACCATAAGAATCACATTTAAACTGGTATATTTACACATGAAATACGAAGGAGAAGGAGCTCTTATTAATTAATTCAAAATCTAACCAAGTTTGGGATTTCCATGAAGCCCCGAACCATATATTGGCTAAACCAAATATTGCTTGCAACCAATCACCTCGATGCCATATTCCAAGCATTAGTGTCAGACTAAAAACAAAACCAATCTAGGATTCCTCAAGCTTTACTGTAATCCCCACTGGATCACTAGGCCCTAAACAAGCATGAATGTTAACATATTTATCCACCTACACCATGGGGAATTTTCCTATCTCCTAGTATCTAGGCTTTACTGTATATCCTACCATCCAATTGTTGAGGATTCTTAGGCCTAATGAAGAATCCAACCTCCAGAATTTACTCTATATCCCGTTATTCACCAATTGAGGATTCCTAGGCTTTATCAAGGGAACACACCTCTATGATTTAATGTATATCATGTCATTCATCTGTCAAGGAGTCCTCGACCCATGGAGGGACATAAAATTTATATTTACCACAATCCCACCTTCTCTGGGCCATGGATTCCTAGGAATTGTGTTCTTTCTTTTAGGGACCACCTCACTCAGTTTCGAAACCATCTAACAATATAGCTCAATCAAATACAAGAGAACCCATCAAACCATGGCTATCCTGAAATTACAAGGAAAGGCTAATGAACACTATCACACTTACAAAGACCCATGCAAATGATAGCAAGAGAACCAAATACACACATTTATGTAACATGGATTCCAAATATAGCAATGAAATCACACATGAAAATCCATACCTACAAATAATCCCAATGTAGTTGCTATATCTCGCTCTTCCTTTCTTGATATTTTATTTCCTTTGCCCTCTTGGCCCCTCCTTTGCTTTCCTTGATCCAATGCTAGAGTGCTCCAAAAACACTTTAAGTGTCCAAGAGTGTAAGAGAGAGAGAATAGAGATAGAGCTCCAAAATTTAACTAACAAAAAGATAATATTGACAAAAGATACCAATTTATCCTGAAAATCCTTTTTATTAATTAGGCCTCTAATTTATTCATTTTCCATTATTTTCCTTCAATTTCCTCCTCACATGCAACCATGACCTCTCACCTTCCCTTTCTCCTATTTTCTTTTATTTTCATAAATAAAATGCCAATTAATGCCTCTTTGCCTTTGTCATTTCCTTTTCCAATCTCCTTAGCCATTAATAAACCAAATGAACACCCATTAGGATGTTTTTCCCACCATTCGGCTTGCAATATGTGTCCCATGACTCTAGTGTTATATTTTTCACATGCATTTTTAACCAAGGTTATTATAGAGATAATTTTCATTTCAACTTCAACAATCTTTGATCACCTACTCTAGACATGACAACTATTTTTCTATATCCCTTCGTTAATTCTACTCTTCCATCAAAGATATGAATAGAGATTCCTTGCTAATGAACATAAACAAGGTATGGATAACCATTGACATGCCTTTTGAGGTGATAGCCTGTAATGATTTATTTATGTAGTGAACTTTTTTTATAGGTTATCCGCTCATATAATTATTATTAACTCAACTTTATGGCATTGATCATGATCCCTATAGTATTATCATAATATATTTTGTGATGATAATTTTTGATGATATGTTCTAGGGTGGTAACCTTGAGTGGTTTATCTTCTTTGTGAGCTTCTCTATATTTATCTACTCGTTAGAGTATCACTATTTGATCCCTTTTATTCAACCTACATTTCAGTTACTTCTTCATGACTTATGCACTGAACAAATGGAGATTGTGTGTCAACCTTTATTAAATATAAAAATTTAAATCTAGACATGTATAGGACCCTTGAGGTTGATATATTCACAAACACTCTTTATCATTTGAGCACTAGAGTTGATATATAAACCATTTAGTTGATATATACAAGCTTTGCAGTATTATATTAAATCTACAAATATATACGATCTCTAAGATGAGGCATACAAAGTCTATGGTATTATAGGACCCCCACGAATAAAGTATCGGGTGTATCTCTGCATCTTAAATGGAGAATGAAGAACAACATAAACTTTGAAATGAGAATTGATACTGTTACCCATTTTGTAGAGATAGCAAAAAAATGACCCGATTTTGAAAAGGGGTGATGCAGAACACACATGTTTTTTTTAGAGCATAGTTTTTGGCACTTTAATTTTTTTTTATGTACATTGTGCTTTAGAATAGTAGTGATTTTCATGCTGATTTAAAAAAGTGGTTATTCTGCATCAGACCCTTTTCTTAAAAGACCTATTTTTTGACTTTAAATTTTTTTATTGTATGAAATGTAAATAATTGTTTTGTAAACTTAATAATTTTGGAAGTGGTCTTCTTCTTCATATATATATATATTTGTAGTAAGGTTTTTATTGTTTTGCATATTTAAAGAAGAAAGTCAATACTTTATACATCGTTAATTAAATTTTCAATCCACATGAAATAATTGTCTCTAAAAAACAAATATAAAAAAAATATATAAAAAAGACAGAAGTAAAAAATAAAAAATGTTAAAAAGAAGTTATCTCATAAACCATAGAAGAATTTGGAAAAAAAAAAACAAAATTAATATATATATATATATAAACCAAATATAAAAAATATATATAAAAAAGACAAAAGTGAAAAATAGAAAATGTTAAAAAGAAGTTATCTCATAAACCATAAAAGAATTTGGAAAAAAAAAACAAAATTAATATATATATATATATATATATATATATATATATATATATAAAATAGAAATAGAGAAATTAAAATGAAACGTTAGCAAAAACTAGGAATTTTCTTTTTTTTAAACAAACTAGTTAAAAAAAAAAAGAAAATTAATGAAAAATTAAAAAACTAGTAAAATTAATATTAAAAAAACACAAAAATAAACTCAAATTATAAAAAAAAAACCAAAAAAATATGAAAATGGCATAAAATATATGTCCAATGAAAATAAATAAATAAATAAACATTTACAGTTTATAAAGAAATGCCTATTTTTGATTAAAAAATTCAAATTCAAATTCAAATTCAAAAAAATGCTTATTTTTTATTTAAAAAAAATAATTATTTTTTTATTAAACCTAAATTTTTTATTTAAAAAAATTTAATTAATTAATTTTTTATTTTTTATTTTTTTTAAACAATCTTTTTTTAATTAAAATAAAAATTTATATATTTTTTTTAAATACAAATCGTTAAAAATATTTTATTTTTTTAAACATATTTAATTTTTTAATTTAAAATTTAAAAAATTATTAAAAATTTTAAAATTAATATTTGTTTTCTAACGGTTTAAAAAAAAAAATTTGTGGCTCTCCGCTCACCGGCCGCCAGTGGTGGTGCGGCCCTGGAGTGGAGGGCCACATATATATATTTTTTTAATATGTAAAAAAAAAAACCGTTAAAAAAAATATTATTATTATTATTATTATTATTTATCTCTTTTTTTTTTTCTGAATAATTTTTTAAATTTTAAATTAAATTTATTAAAAGAATTAAAATATTTTTAATGATTTGTATTTTTAAATTAAAAAAATTAGAAATTGTTTAAAAAATGATTTTTTTTTCTTAACTAAAAAAAAAGACCGTTTAAAAAAAAATTGATATTAATTTTTCTTTTTAAATAAAAAATGTAGGTTTAGTAAAAAAATAATTGCATTTTTTTAAAAATAAAAAATAAGCATTTGTTTTGGTTTTTGTTTTGTTTTGTTTTTTGTTTTGTTTTATTTTTTTTTGTTTTGTTTTGTTCTTTTAAACTTGTTTATTTTAAATTTTTTTTTTTTTCCTGTTTTTCTAATGTTTTTTTTTTTTTTTTTTAATTTCTGTGTTTTTACTTATATAATTTTTTTATGGTTTGTGATATATATATATATATATATATATATATATACCATTTTTAAAAAAATATTTTTTTTTTACTATTTATCTGTTTATAATATTTTTTTTTTTTTAGTTTTTTAATTCTTACCATTAACTTTGTTTGTTTGTTTGTTTTTTTTTTTTTTTACATTTTTATGAATTTATTTATTTATTTATTTTTTATTTGATTTTTTTATTTTTATTATTGTTATTATTATTTTTTTTTGTTGAGGTTTTGTTTCTAGTATATATTTTTATTTATGTTTTGTTATTTTTATTTTTATTTTTTTGTTGTTTTGTGTTTTTTCATTGTTTTAATTTAATTTAATTTTATGTTTTCATTATTTTTTTAAATTTAATGTTTTTCGGAGTCATGATAAAATATTTTAGGCCATTATTTTGAAATGTTGAATTTTTACTTTAGGAAAAAAAAGTGTTCTTCCAACATTAACAATTTTCATTTTGAGGGTGTTTTTTGGATAATTTTTGCGCAAAAAATTGTTTTCCACTGCCATTTTTAAAACATGTTGAAAATTTACCCAAGAAAAAAAAGGTGTTATTCTAGCATCAACACTTTTCATTTTTAGCGCTGTTTTTGATGTTTTTTCGTGGTTTTTTGGCCAGAGTTCCCGTTTTGAGTTTGTAGTTCCCGTTTCAAAGTTTACATTGTTGAAGGATCAGATCTCATGTTTAATAGATTTGAATATTGATCTATATGATATAACATTTAAAACATTTATGAACCTTATCTCCGTTGTCATGGGTATATATCTGTCGCTTAGATGCTTTGCCCCTCATAATCCACAAGCTAATTTACTTTTATCTATTTTCTTCCTTCTTAAATTTTATTTTTATTTTTTAAAATTATGAGTATTTCACCACATATGTGAAAACTTGAAACTATCAAAGGGAGGTTGAACAAAGTCACCCTTGAAATCCTTGACCATCACATTCATTTAGTAGATAGAAAGGGAGAAGAAAGAGAAATGGAACATAAAATAGAATTGGTTAGAATGGCTGAAAAATGATTCCAAAATATTAGAAAAAATTATTAGGGTTAAAAATAAGCTAAAAGTAATGAAAGATTTGCTACAAGAAATGGATAATTAAAAACAATAAGCAATATAAGAAAACTGCACCGTGAGAGTAAATATTAAGGAGCTAAATGAGTAACCAAATAATTTATCCCTAAGTAGCATTGATTATAAATTTGATATCAAACCCATGAAAGATGCTCAACATAATCGAGTTGGATCATAAACGCAGTAAAACATCTTTTAGTAGTATAATTGTTGGTATAAAAGAGACGAAAGATGGGAAAAAACTATAAATAGTATAATCAACAAAAATATTAGTCAAAAATTTAAGAAATGTATCTCATAGAAGCAAGAAGGTGGGACAGATACTCGATGATAAATATAGACTTATCCATGTTAGGATAAATTGTAGGGACCATAAATTTTCAATAAGGAGTAAATTTCAAAGCCTAAAATAGATATGAATATCTATAAATGAGGATATCATCATAGAAAACCATTCTGAAGTTAGGGAGGTTAAAAAATTAAAGGATGACAAAAAAGAGCAAAAACAAGTAATCATTAGAAGTAGGAAATCCTTGGCCCTACAACCAATTATTTCATCATAGTCAAGGCCCTGTGATTCATCCATGGTGTGAAAGGTCTTCTAATGAAATATATATCCACATTGAATGTAAAATACTCCTCCCCTCCCCTCGCGTCACCCATAGAGAGTTGTGGTTCCACGTTGTTTTTCATGGATCTCTAGTCTAAAAGGATTTGTTAGAAGTCTAGGTGCATTATTTTCCACCATCAATGTTGGCTAGATAAGAAGAACCATTCAAAATTCTCAAAATATGTTCATGTTTTCCATAACCCTCCTAGTACAGTAAATATATCCTATAGGGTATTATCACCATGGTGGTTTTAGTATTTGTACATGATGCTTAGCCATAAGAAGACATCTTTAAGGTTTTATGTTGTCATTCACCATGGTCAACAAATTAAGTGTGTTGTTTCCCTACCATGACAATGTTTACATACTTTAGATCCATTATCAATGTGTAAAAACTCTTAATGACACCCATATGTAAATTATTGGCCAAAGAATCATTAATGGGGGGTACTTTCATAATTTATAAATTTTACTTATGGTGTTAAAGAAGGAACAATTAGGGACTATCACACTCTTTAGTTCCATTCAGCATGTTTAGGCATCAAATCCCATTTTTACTGTAGAAAACCTACCAATTGTTCATATCTCCGAGTCAAAGGGTTTCAAATAAATCATGTTGGTACAAGGACATGTTCCAAGCTATTAACTATAATATTATGCAATAATTTCCTAATAAAATTATTTTCCTTCCTTATCCGTGATTAAGACCCCATGAGTATAATTGATCCAGAGAAACCTCTTAATTCCATCCATATCAAACTCCCATGTAAACCATACCGTTATGATGTGTTATTTATTGTAAAATGTTACTATTTTTTGTGTTCATAATTGTGATTGTACTCATGCCATTATGTATATATTTTGTAATAAACAAAATAAGAAACAATTTTTATTTTATTTTCAAGCATGGTTTTCATGCTCGTTTGGATTGGCCTACTAGGTTAAGCATGTTCATCATGATTCTAGTATTTTTAATGTCATAAGAATGATTCCGATGAGTCAATAGATTCAATGTCAACTGTATAAGACCCATTTAGGAAAGTTTTAATATGAAAAATAATTTATTTTTGTCTAGAAAGTCAAAATCAACGTCTAAGCACAAGTTGGTCATACCAGTGAGAAATCAACTTAGAAAGGGCTATTCGACCCCATGAATATCATATATATAGAAGGATATTTATATCATTTTGGATATACAATTTTTATAGTTTGATTATAAGCAAGAAAGGAGAAGAATACAAGAGAAAGAATCGAGGAAACAAGAGAAATAGCAAAGTGAAGAAACAAGGATCCAAAATATTCTCCACTTCTATCCACATGTGTGAAAATTAGTGTTTCTACAACTATCCTAAGGCTAAGGGTTGTAGTTCAAGGTTGCAGATCTGAGATGGGAACTGAAACATAGATTTGAAGCATATTGAAGGAGGATTGAGTGAAGAATCATCCTTAACATAGTTGATCGTTGACCTATTTGGAAGAGATTCTTGGAGGGATGACTTGGTTCTTGGAAGAGGACTTGGTCTAGGAGTTTATATCTTGTATTTCTCATTTGAATTGATTCTATAACAATAGAATAATTTCTTTTGTATTTTACCCTTTGGAAGGGTTTTTCCCTAACTTGGAGCATATATTTTGTGTCCACTGCCTTTTATGATCTTCATGCTTTAGGCTCTTGATAATTGCTTAATGAAAATAATCTAACTAAGAAGAATCAGATGATAACATAACTTCTCAAGATTTTATCAAGGATAAGAAGATTTTTTAAATAGTTTCCATAATTGATTCTCCAACATGGTACCAGAGCTAAGGTGAAGAAAGGAATGACATCTTGAATATCATTATGTTGACATAAGAAGGGATTTCTTCATTGGGGGAATCATTTGCAAGAGTTATCGAGGAATGAAGAAGAATACCAATTGCCCGAGAAGGAATATTAATACAAGAAGCTTTCGTTGAAGACCTCTTTATCTTAAGAAGGATCAAGCTAACATTGAAGGAAGTAAGAATAAGCTCTTGTTGAAGGCTCTCTAGTACATTTCATCATCTTGAAGAAAAGGAAGCATCAAATAATATTTAGATCATCATCCACTCTTTGAAGTTAGTTGAAGAAACTATTGTTGAAGGCATCCTAGAAGTCATAATTGTAGGGTATCTTTGAAGTCTCCTTGAAGGTCTTGAAATCATCAATATAGTTGGATAAATCATCAAGAAGGACACTTTCTTGACAAATAGGTACCATTTTCTGCTCCATGTCTCAATCTACATATCAAATGGCTACATTTTGTATAGAAAGAAACAAGCTCGTTGGGTGAGAACACTTTATAGCATGGAAGAATAGGATTTATTTGGTGCTCAAAGAAAATAAAGTCATGTAATATGTTGTTGCCGAAGTTACTCAACCATGCAAAGAGAAGACTCAATAATTAACAAGGTACAAGAATGGAGAAGTGATGGTACAACTGATTCTTATTGAATCCATAAAATATCATCCCATTCCCTATGTTTCTCATTTGAAATCATCTAAAGGAATATATGATAAGTTGGTGAAGTTACCCTCTATAAGTACATCAGGCTAGAATATATCCTTGATAAATCAACCATATAGAATAAGGAAATTAAAGGATAAAGACATGACCACTTATCTTATGAATATCTCACAAATAAGGGACCAATTACATGGGGTTGTGGAAGTCGTTTTCAATTTAGAAATGAGTACTTATGTATTTAATGATCCGCCTCCTTATTGGAGAAGTTTCGCAACTATTTTCTACTCAATAAAGGATACTACTCATTTTTGTGGACTACGGTTTTAATGTATCTTGGAAGAAATAAGGATAAAGGAAAAGGATGACACCGAATCAAGTGAGAAATCACAAACTTTTGATGTAAAATCCAAGAAAAATAAGAAAGGTAATTTTGGATAGTCCAAAGGAAAATATGATATGTCCAAGGTATAATTCATTTTCTACAATGAGTATGGAAATTTCAAGAGGGATTGTCCTAACAAAAAAAATAGAAAAAGGAAGTAAAGAAGTGAAGCTTACATAGCTGAAGAAAAGGGAGAACATGAGATGAAACCAAAAGGAGAGGATGCCAAGGATATTTACTATTGAAGGGAGCTCCATCTCTACCAAGTTCATTTGATATTCGCTTTTCTTTTATTAGAAAGTAGAAAGTAGAGTAGCATATACCACACATTCACTAGAAGAGTCTCATTTTTTTGTAAAGCATGGCATCATAGAAAGAATTATATGATAGTAGAGGAATTAGAATCTACATGATCAAATTACTTTCAAAGGAATCATATATCTTACAAGAATTAGAATATTGACCATATTTCACATTATATTCCATCCAAGCATTTTCTAACATAATGTCAGAGGTAGTCATCTTGCAAAGAAGGACCATCAAGATACTCCAAAGAGAACTTATTGATGGTGCTATAAATTCATCAACCAATGGGTTCTCCTAGGTATGAAGTCCCAAGTAGACCTCATGCTATTTGGAGTAGGAGCCCCAACCGCACATAAGGATGGTTTCCATTATCCTCGAGTATTTTCCTTAGCTTCAATTATAAACATATGATATTATATGAACAATCTTTGAAATGAGAAAGTAAGTTGAAACTCTGATGTATACAATTGTAATGTATATAAGGTACATTCATGACAAGCGAAGAGAGAGTGAGAGTCTAGAAGAAAAGTAAAATTACTTTCCTAAAAGAGACACTCAAGAGCATGGAAAGAATGATTGATTAACCTGGTATATCACAAGATAACAATGATGATAAAAGAAAATAACAATTCACATTCAATGAGAGGCATATCAAAGCCAATGAGATAGTTATTTTTCATTAGTATGTGTTAACAGAAACATACACCACAAACAATGAAATAATAGTATTATAATCATTTACAACATATACATGAAAGTGTGATGCCTCTGGGAGGTTCATATATTAAGTGAAAGTGTCAAGAAACACAATTACAATGTTGCCACAGTAGCCCCAATAGTGTAAGATGTTAGGAAAAATACTGAGAGGGGGTGGGGGGGGGGGGGGAGGATGAGTCATTATTTTTTATTCACTCTAGCTTTCAATTTAAAATTTATAATTATGTATGATACTTTTATTCAAAAAACTCATGCGTGTGCATGCCTTCAAAGAACTAAAATCACACATATCTAGAATAGTAATTTTTCATACTTTCCATCAGATGTCTAACTTAATCGTTGCATTATTAATCCATTATCCATTTAGTATGTAGTAAAGAATAGATAAATCATGGCACATAAGCAACACATCAACACATATGGACATCAAGATTTTGGTTGGAAGCTCAATGTGGGAGAAAACCATTGTTGTTGTCATCTTTGTCTTCTTCTCTTATTGTAATGAAACATCATTCATTACATCATGCTCTTGTACTAATGTAGACTCTTGCCTGTAGGATGCCCCAACCTCCACTCATTCTCCAACACCCACTAGAAGGGAGCTACAGCTCCCTCATTGAGTTTAACAGCTACTACTGGAAGGGGTTTACGACTCCCTCCCCGAAGGCTCCAATTGACATCATCTCGTGGACCGTGTTTCATAATATTTCATAATGGATTGAACTATCTTAGACCATTAAAACATGTAGGACACCTTTCATGATATTTTCAAACTAGACCTACACCCAAAAATATGCTCAATAAGATACAAATCAACCAATCACGAATACAAATCAATAAATCAAACTCTTATCAATATAGAACTAATCTATAGTCCTTGCAAACCCTAATGAAATTTACCTCAAAATATATATGGGACTATTCTGAAGCATATCCATGTATATACACACTGCTTGGACATAAAACCTACATATAGATTTTAAATCACTGAATACCGAAACACGATCAAACTCAAACACTATATCAACCACCGAATCACTGAAACATTGAGTCATAATAAAAACTAATCACATGTATACTAATACCCAAACAAAATTCTCCAATGTTATCACTCATCAATACTCAAGCCACAACCAAATCAATTCAATCAACACTGTCAAATACTATCCATCATAAGGAAGACATAATTGGAATATAAAAACAAATAATGCAAAACTAATCCACTATCATCACCAAGAAACACTTCAAACCCTATTCATTAAAATATATACATGACTAATCTAATGGATATTTACGCATGTATACAATATTCTATAAGAAAACCTGCATATAGATCTTAAATTACTGAATCAGATCTTCTTTGTAAACACAATGCAGGCCAAGCCAAGGTCTCTTTGCACATACTCTCAAAAGTTTCAAATATGAGAAAATACATATTCATAACATAGTTCCATCATAATCATAGATCTTGCATTGCTAGCTATTCAAACATTCTACAATAAGCAAATCAATTAAGCATATATTCAATACATCTTCAAATCTAAGCCTTCCCCTTGTTCCTTAGTGCACACCTATTTCAAATTAGATCACACATGAATAATCCATTATATATCCCACTGAAATCCTTGACCTCCATCTCCTTATGTAGATTTTTCTTTTTCCAATACCACGGGAAAATCCTTTGGTAAAGTTGTTAGTATTTGTTGATAGGATCAAATAGATGTTTCCATTACAAAAATATGGGAGATTACGAGGGTAATGGCTCTTGTTATTTTGTTTTCCATGGTTCATATTATTTATGTGACTTTTATTCATATAATCGGTGTACGCACATCACTCTTCTTCACATGGATCATGCGTACTTTTCAAACTTAACATATCTTATGCATCCTGTGACTAAGCTTTCAATTATCTTCCATATCCTCTATAACATTTGTACCGTCAATCATGTCATATGTAATAGTTATATAATCATCATATTATAAAAAGGTTTACATAAGTTATATGTTTGAGAAGCATGTTTCTGTCAAGGACATCACATTAAACTTAATGCCAACAATCTCCCCCTTTGAACTTCTTGGCAACCTCTTTGGTGTTTGGAAACCACCTGAAAACACTAAGTCTTCTTTCCCACTTTGGCGTCAAGGGGAAAGGGCTGAACTAGGTTGAATTGAGTACTTTCCCTTGTAGCTCTCGTCACTTTAAGTATGGTTTGCTTATATGAAATATGAAGTTTCCACACTGGCCATGCTCCCTGTGAGCATATGTTGTATCATCTAAAGATATGCAATAGAAGTACACATATTTATGACTCAAATACATGATTATTCATGAAATATCCTATAATCAATGACTATGATTAGTCATTGACATAATGGGGTTACATATCTGACCCAAAGTTTACATCAAACACACAAAATAATGGGATTACATACATAACATGACTTGATTCGAATAACTTATACATCACTAAATTTTACAATGATTACAACATGAGTCTTTTCATGACCAATACATTAAGCAACATAAATGAAATTCATGAGCAATGATCTATGCTTTGTGCAACAACTCATCCATAAACAAGGATCTCATCAATGAAAACTCTGTAGCAAAACCATGTTAATCATCGGCAACCATCATGGTTTATATACAGATGTGCAGCATAATCGTCTCCAACATTACAAGACATTAAGCCAAACATATCCTCAACATATTTATTATCAACAACAATAATTATAGCCTACATATCTTCCCCATAAAGTTCATCACAAGGACTGGTTTGTACAATAACAACAATAATAAAGCACCATCCATGCAATCCAACTATCCATGATATTGTGACAACAACATGTAGTGATAAATGAAATAAAACTAGTAAGAACAGTAATAACCATGAGTTCATCATAGACAACATCATGCAATAAAGAGTGCTCAAGAAACCATAATGCCAACAATGAACCATAAGCATAAAATATGTTTCCCGTGAACCTATTCTAATCCTTCCTTCTGCTTAATGTGAGCAGTGTTGGTGGGTCCAAGTTGTTTACTTTGGTGAGAGTTTACTTGTTGTCTGAATAACTTCATTATTTTGTTCTTGCATTCTTTAGCTACATGTACAAAGGTTTTACATGTATAACACCTTGTATGACTAGAAAAGGGAGTAGGAGAATTATAATATTTCTGCTTCATATTTCTCTTATTACAATAAGTAGCTTTATGACAAAACATATTGCAAGCGAAACAATATCTCTTAAAGAAACCAAAATACCTGGGAGCTGGTGATCTTCGTGTGAATATGCTTCTGGATGCATTGTGTCGAAATTTATGGCAGATAAAGCATTCAATATGATTGTTAGAGTGAATATCTTGTTATTTCTATGGTTATGAGAAAATGATTTCCTTTGAAAAATCACTTTTCTTGGTTGTCGGTCTCATTGACATTTTGATTCTTTACCCAAATTTTCTTTGTTAACCTGAAGATTGCTTCCACAAGCTTGTGAATTGGATTCTCTTTTTACAATTTCATAAAATCCAAGACAAAATTAAATGGAGAGAGACCTTTGACTATTAAGAATATTATCCCAAATCTTTGAGCTATCTTGAAATCTCAATTGTTTATCCTTTTCTACTAATTTACCTTCTAATATAATTACTCCAACCTCTTTTAGCCTTTTCTCTTGTCTAATTGAGTTCTCAACTTAATGATCTCCTTTTTAATCTCATTTTCTTGTTCCTCATCTCGTCATATCATTTACTTGAATTTTCTTTGTCTTTTCCAATTAAATTCTCAACTCGATGATCTCCTCTTTAATCTCATTTTCTTGTTCTCATCTCCTCATTTCATTTACTTCTTGTTCTCATCTCCTTATTTCATTTACTTGATTTTTCAAGATCATATTTGAGAGAGATAGCCTCTGTGTCTAGTTCTTAGCAATAATGGTTTATTATTTAAGTTCTTTGACTATTACATCTTCTACATTTCTTGTTGCCTCCTAAAATTTTTGAGTTTATTTCTTAATCACGCTACTTCATCCTTGGGTTTATCACTTTGATCTTCCTTTTCGTTATATTTCTATTTCATTCCTTCTTCAATTTTGCTTCCTTCTTCCAGCTAAGTCTTTAACTTTATATTTCTACTTCATTCCTTCTTCAATTTTGCTTCCTTCTTCTAACTAAGTCTTTAACTTGATGATCTCTTCTTTGTAGGTACAATCCCTTTCATCTTAATGATCTCTATTCTCATCTGAGAGACTTTTAATATCTACTTCAATTGCCATTATTTTTTAATCTAATTCCTGTGGATAACAATTATCTTCACTTCTATCCATGATTTCAATTTTAGTTGATTTACTATCATCACTACTACATTACTACATGTACACGGAAATGAAATACAATTAGAACAAAATCCAATACATGATGATTCATGATCACTATCTTCATTATATTTTTCATTGATCATCTTCATTATATTTTTCATTCTTGATCAATAGAAGATGAGGTGCTCTTGAATTTAACTATTTGCTGATATATTTCAATATAGTTTGTCATTGATCTCCGAATGCAGAAATTGCACAACATTGGATACACCACTGTTACTCCTCGCTTGGCCTGACCTCTTCCTTTCTTCTAACTGAATTTAAATATTTGCTGACATATTTCAATATAGTTTGGCACTACTCTCTTGGCGTGATCTCTTCCTTTGTGCTATCTGAATTTAAATATTTGCTTGCATATTTCAATATAGGTTGTCGTTGATATCTGAATGCAGAAATTTCCACAATATTGGATACATCACTGTCACTACTCTCTTGGCCTGACCTCTTCCTTTCTGCTACCTTCTGCAAATGATGCCGCCATAATTTTCGATGATCTCGATACTGTTGCATGTCGGGCAGGATGGCATTGAAGGTTACTGGAAGCGGATTGAAAGAGACGGCACTGACAGCGACGGCGACCGCGCCCGTCTAACGGTAGTGTCAGTAGTCCCTCCCATCTTCATGCAACAACGAAGCCACAAGTCTTCGCCCTTTAACCCTCCACTGGAGGAGCTTAGCACATGCCTATGGAACGATCTTTCTCCCTACCTCTGTGCAGGAACTTCATAATTGACAACAACCGCGTGCCTAGTATTTTAGGCTTATTATTTTTCTCGGCCGTTATGGAAGAACGTTACGGAGATGGGAAAGTGGTGGTATGGCGGGCCATTTTGCAACGAAATTATTTGAGTCGCCTAGTGGTGGTCACGCTGCGCCATAGAAGAATTGGAACCTCAATTAGCGCCTCGGCTCGAATTCGATCCCTTAAATTGGCTACAGATCTGTCACCGGCCATGACGTCACGAGATCGAGCAATTATATCCCGGGAAGCCGTCGGCTGGACAAGCCTGATCTTCTAAACCAGACCGCTGAGTACATCGTGGCGCTTAAGAAGCGGGTTTAGGTCATTCAGGCACTAATAGAATGCTGCTCAAATAAGCGCTGATTCGAATTGCCAGATGTAGGTCTAATGTACGCTTGCTAGGTTTAAGAAGAAGGTCGTAAGGTCCAATCTGCTGCAGCATAAAAGCGTTTTTAGATTTCTATTAGGTTTTGTTATGGCCAATAGCAATAAATTTATAAAACATATATATGCCCATCGCTGACTTTTTTATTTTTCAAAATCTGTGTTGTTCATAGTAAAATTGATCGTAGAATTGTCCGTTCCTTGGAGTAAAATTGATCATAGTATTGTTGCTATTCTCTTCAATCAGGTTATAGTATAGATAGATATTTTCAGAACTCCGGTTCACTTGCAGGTCTTTCCTCGTATCATTTTTGTTTGGCTTGTATAAAAATAATTTCATAGATCTGACATATGCCTTAGCGGTTGATACTAATTTGGAAGCTTTTATACGTCTTCCTAAATTCTTCTCAGCATACGTTTCTATACCGATGGCTCGGTCATGGGAACGACTTTTTCCTATAAAATAAAAATTCCTTTCCCACTGAAAAATGCAAGAATTTGGGCTTCAGTTTTGTGAAAAAGATTTACGTTTAAAAATGATGGTGCAGAATGTAAAGCTTCCATATGATTTAACTGTTTTGAATGCGAAGGGTATCGTCTCATTATTAAAAGTATGGATGGTGGATAGTCTTCGATGTGCGAACCAACTTTATGAAGCTTTGAACAGCAAGAGTAACGTATCAAAATTTCGATTAGGAATTATAATTACTTTATTAGTTCATTATAAACCAAGATATATGAATAAATTTATATAGTATATTTTTTAATTTAAATTTAAAAAATCAATATTTTATATTGAATTTTTTTAATTATTTAACTTTATGTTATTCGTTTATTTTCTATTATATAATTAAAAAAATATTTTTCAAATGAGTTTGGTTTAGGTGGTTGTGTGTAAGAGTTGTTCTCTTTCTCCCCATTTTTATGTTTGGTATGTTGCCATGTTGTTTTGTTAAGTTTTTATCTGAATTGATGTAGAGGGAAGCAAAATGTCTTCCTAAAAAAATACATAATTGTTGTAACGACTATAATCACTCTCCAAAATTTTACTTTTGCTTCATTTTCGAGCCACCCTTGTAAATCACAATAGTTTATCTTGCACTTTTCCACGTACTTGTGTTTTGATTGAGCCTCATCCTTTGCATCTTGGCTTGTGTTTGCTTACTTCGTTTCCTGTGTAAACCACAAGTCAATCTCTTGACTTGGTTTTCATCAAGTTTTGGGCTTTTCTTAGAGAAATGTGCAACCCTTGAGGGCAACTAGCCTTGCTCCCAGGCATTGCGCAATCCAAGCTGACAGTGACCGTTGAGCTCAAGAATTGCACGACACCAATTGACAACCAACCTTGAGCTTGGAAATTGCGCAGAGCATGCGAGGTAGCCCGAAGCCACTCAACCCAAAAATTGTGCAAAAGCCTTTCTGCTGAGATGCTGATCAGTGCATGAACCACAGAGTTTCCTGGTCCTTCTTAGAACTATGCAATCTCTCCACGCAATGCATGGTAGTTTTCTCAGAAAATAAATATAAAGAATCATCCCTGGGAAGTACGGATCTATTATTAGTTTTCCAAAGATGGCACATTGCTATCGTTAAAAGTTTTCGTCAAGTGTCGCTTTTGTCCTTGATCTCAGGCGTGTGTGTCATAAATCCCAATTTTCTCAATTCTATGTAATTGATGCCTCTAGATATCATTTCTACACTCGATCATCAACCTCTAGCATTCCCAAGGAGATCAAGGAACCTTCGAATTATCATCGTTAGTTTTTTGGGTGAGTTTTGCTTTTATCATTTTTTGCTGCCTTTTATGTCATTTTTTGTCATTTAGCTAGTGAGTGTTGTTTCACTTGTTTTGTATGAACGACTGCTGTTGGTTTAACTTTTTATAGCTTGAAGAAGAGTTATTCCAAGTTTTAGGTTTCATTTCCCAAATGTCGCAAGCATTTGCCCATTTTTTCACCAACAATCACTGTTGTGGTGACTCTCTTCACATGCTTCATTTTCCTCCAGTTTAATCAATTGTTGGACTTGTTTCACATGCATGCATCTACATTTAGTCAGATATGCACTCAGCCTCACACCATCTTTCAAATCTACTTGTTTTTCACACTCCCTTGGGTAGATTTGGGTTCCCATCGCCCATATCTCACTTCACTACATGCACTGTGCAATATGGGAGCTCAAGACGTTTGCCTTGGCTTCTGGAATTGTGTAGAGCCTCTCCTCGGCTGGCTCCAACTGTGAATTACACAGTTCTAGGAGCCAGTCTCCCAAATTGGCCAGTGAGACTATGCAATGTGTAGTCTCTCGCAAGCCCTAGCCCAGAGTGAACTGCACATTACACAGTTCCAATAATCAAGCCTCCACACCGACTGTTGGGACTATGCAGTGCATAATTCATACAATAAGACAATCACACTTGTCAACCAAAATTGCACAATCCCTCAAATTAGATTCCTTGATTACTGGTTAATAATGTTGTGAAGTTAGATTTGCAAGAGCCAATGTTTTCTTGCCATGAGTGTCCTTTCTGTCCCACAGGTATGACACTCGTGAAGAACTTCTCTCTAGTAGGAATTATACCATGGTGGCAACAAGAGCTACTTCAAAAGAGACCACTGAAAGCAGGACTGGGGAAGCATTTGAGAAAGCATAAGTAAACATCCCAGTATATGTGAACACTCAACTGTTCATAGAAAAGGAGTCAACATTAGCATGATAGCAAGTCTGGCATCTTTAGTAGAAGGCAACAATCAAGTCAAAATTAGGGAGAGAGGAAGTTATTGGCATAATAGAGGGAGAACAAAGTTGTAGAGTGAAAGTGGATTGAATATTCATGCAAGCATATTTTTTAGTAGAAGTAAAGGGAAGCAGAGAACATAGGCAAAAAAGTGGATAAAAAGAAAAAATTAGAGCTTGCAAGTAGCAAAACTGAGATCGTAGAAAGTAGAACAAGAACTGAAGGAAGAAAGGGAGTTGAGGAGGAAAGAAAAGGAAGAGAAGCAAAAATAGGAAGAAGAACGATGGCAAGGTGCGATGATGGAGGAAACAATGCCCATGCAGGTCGAATAGTTGGAAAAACTAGAAAGAAAGGAGGATGTTCATCAAGGAAAGGTTGAGAGTGTGAGATAGCAAGAAACATCCAACTACCATTACCCAAGCCATATTGGCCTATGTAGGAGAAATAAGCTCAAATGTTGAGTAGCTGATGACCGAGAATGAAAAATTAGAAAATAATTTGCGGGCTGCGAGGAAAGAGGCAGAACACTTCGAGCATTAACATAGAATGTAGTTTCTGCATTTGGGAGATGAGCATAGCGATACTTGCTGAAGTATCAACACTTGATGATACAATGTGGAAGCTCTATGATGGATTTTTCACCATGCATAAAGCAATTTTCCATGTGCATGGCCTACAATAGTAGAGCAAAGAGCTTGTTCAAACTCTCAAGACCATACATGCTGTCATTGCCCACGTACAAGAGTGGAAAATGTGGTACAAAGGGGCCCCGCTTGAATTAGCAAAGAAGATTAAGCTGCAGGTAGAGATTGAGAAAGCAAAGGTTCAGATGTTGATCCAAAACTACAAGCAACTCGCCCCATTTACCAACATCATACAAGCCTGATATGCATCGTTCTACAACAGTTTGGATGTTATGGTGAGAACGTACAGGATCCCATCAATAAGTTCCCTCACTGAGGCTATACCTAAGAACCAATTCCAGCTAGAAATCGATGAGTACATGGAGAAAATAAGGTGAGAGGCCATGAGGGATGACTTGGAAATAACTGCACACAATATGATGAAGTACATTGGTGGTCCTGTAATGGTCAAATCCATGTTGCACATGCTATATAATGAGTTGGGCATAGGTTCCGAGACCATATACAGTGATGCCATGGAGGCAAGAGTCCGCTATCAGATAGAGACCATCAAGAAATTTGGGGAAATAATCACACGGTACCAGGCTTGGCATGAATACATGACCTAGAAGCACCAAATGGAGGTTCCAAGGTTGGTCTTTCCCCAATCTTCAGAGTCATAGTGTTTTGTCTTGTTATGCTATCTCTATCTTATTTTGTCTAACATGGGTACATGTGGAAAATGTAATATTATCTGTAAATATGTTGTAACTAAAATTCCATGTGTCATTCGTGTAATGTGAAAGGTCATTATGTTATGTAATCAGTTATGTGTAAAGATGTTGATCAGTCATGAGGAAAGTTAAAGAGTCACAAAGTGGAATGTCAAGGGTCACCGCACCCTTTGTTATAAATAGAACCTCATAACTCATAGAACAGGATTTTGGGAGTCAATCTTTTGTCTAGGCTTAGGCTTAGAAAATGAATCGGAGTATTGTGACGAGCCTTTGCTTCTCCATGGTGTAGAGCGAGTATACATCTTTGGAGGAGCATGTGTTCTTGACTGCAATGTTCCACTATTTGGGCTAGTGTTCGTTAATCGTGTATGTATGGATGTAACTTTCACTTATAATAATAATAACAGAGCCAACACGCTTTCATGCATATGTTTTTATTACATTTGAACTATTTTGTTTGCTTTAGAAACGTATGTTTTTTAACTTACACATTTTCTTATGAACTAGTTTGTACGGAATTGTATGAATCTTGTTAGATGTGTGTTTTTGGATTAACCCATCACTTTAATTTGTGGAGTATTCTGCATTTTAGCTCATGATATCATTCAACTCGTGTTTTCCTTTCAAGGTATGTATTATTACAGGATTCTAAGGGGTGCAGCTCCTTTTCCCTTCCATTTGTCAAAAAGTCCATGCATAACACTTGACTCTCCATAGGGTCACACACTTGCTCTCACCCATAGTTATCTTACTTATATCTGCATGCTACCATGGTCAAGGAATTACATTACCACCCACTTTTAGGACTCCTACTTGAAAGAGTTTGAGGTCTAGTTGGTATTTCTTATTGTGGAGATCTCCTGAATGTTTGCTGGTCCAGCACTGTCAACATTTCTGGCGCTAGAAGGAGGGCAATATGACAAGCTGATCCTTTGAAGTTTGTTTTGAATTTTGGCACATATTTCATGACTTTTGTTGAAATCCAAATCGAAACATGTTTTTCTGACACTGTTTAGTTTTAAGTTTTGGCAAGCATTAAATATGACTTGTCCAAATATAAGTTCAATGGTGAGGAGGGAATAACCTTGTTGAGGCATGCAGTTGCTTTTTCTAGCTTTTGTGATGGGCTTGATGTCTCGTTGGATGACATTACATGTGGGTTTTTCACTTTCACGTTTAAAGGGTGCGTAAAGTAATGGTGTCACACATTGCCCACAACCTCTATACACTCTTTTGATCACATGTTCAGAGAATTATGCCCCGATTTCATTCTTTATGGCCATAAAGCACTTAATATAAAATTTTTGAAATTGTGAAAATCACTTGACGAATCCCTTGAGCACTTTTATGATCATTTTCTTCATTATTGCTATGAACTTCTTCAATATGAAGTTGACATTGAAAATTTTGGAGGAAATATTTCAGTATCATGTTCACATTTCGGAGAATCCACATGAATTAGACTCTTTCAAGCCTATCCCAACATACCTCGGTGTTAGAGCTTCTAAATCTGAGATGGACAAGGTTTTTGTCCCAGGTTACCATCTATCCCTTTCTCATCAAACTAATCTAGCTCCACGGGTTTAGGTGGGGAGAAGTTGAGAATCCACCTATTGATATGTCACAGTCTCCTCCTACCCCACCTTCTCAGGATTTCTATGTAGATTTGGGTTGTAAGCCTAATTTATATCGTGTGGTGTCATCTCCTCAGCCTTCATCCTTTGGTTCCTTTGATCCCCTAGAGTTTGTTGTGCCGTGTTAATCCATGTCAGATCTCACATGTGATTTTCACAAGGATCAAGTTCTGGACAGAGTTGGTGTTGAACAACCAACCTGTGATATCACTTTTTATGAGTATGTGTGGTAGCCTGAACAAGAAATTGTGGTGAAGGATGATCTCCTAATGTCGCACCTTGTCCAATTTATCCTCACATCTTCCACAATTTTTCTACTTCTCATCCATCTTGTGAAAATTCAATTCCATATTTTTCTATTTCCGATCGTTCACCGAACACGTGGGATGCCAGTGCTTCATTCAATTGCAGAGAGGAAAAATCTCTCTTCCTAGATCGTCCCAATCTCTCATCTTACATTTCCAGAAATATAGACGATGGAACTTCTCATTTTTCATCATCCACTCTTTATGATTCATTTTAGGTTTTAACCCCATATAGAAATTACCTGCATATGAATTCTAAAACACAAAAAATAAATAATGCGAGAGTAGAACACATAAAACACATACACACAGAGATTTTCCCCTGCATCCCAAAACCAGGACTACTAACTTGATTTTTTCATTATGCTCATTTCAATGTTATAATACATATTTATACATGCCGAAGCATCCAATACCATGGACTGAAAACCATCACATCCAAAAAACATGTGCGAAAATCATGCACAAAACCATAGGTGGGTCCGCCCAACCTAGCATAGGGTCCAAAACCAAAATTTTCCGGGGCGCTACCCCATATCACATAAAGTGGGGTTATGGGTACACCTCAAACCGCTAGTGACCCCCCCTCACTACACAATCGGTGCAATTAAGGGGGTGCTCCGCCCCCCCCTTAACCCCCCGATTAACTACGTGGGATAGTCGTGGAAAGAATATAACACAAACCAACATTCTCCCACTTGTTGTTTCTTTCCACAAGGGGCCACAAGAGAGCTTAGTCATTTTTCCAGCCCTGAAATGCCCATTTTTTCTCTACACCAAGAGAAATTCTCAAAGCTCACACATTTTGTCAATGCATCTACAATATTCTTCAAAGTGTCCACCTTTACCAAAAACACCCTTTTTTCTTCTATCATATCCCTCACAAAGCGATACTAAACATCAATGTGTTTTGTCTTTGAATGATATGCGGGGTTCTTTGCCAAGAAAATTGCACTTTGGCTGTCACAGTCTATCCATATAGCTTCCTGTACTAACCCCATACTTGAACACAATCTCTGCAACCAAACTGCTTCCTTGCTTGCATGGGTGGCTACAATGTATTCTGCCTCTGTAGTTGATAGTGCCACTACAAATTGTTTCTTACTCATCCAACTGAATGCACCTCCGAATAGGTTAAACACATACCCACCTGTAGATTTTCTCTGATCCAAATCTCCAGCCCAGTCTGCATCAACAAAGCCATGAATATCCAACACTCTATCCAATCCTGGTCTTCCTTGGTAGCACAAACCATAATCACTAGTGCCACACAAATGCCTGAAAACTCGCTTCACTTCTATCCAGTGCTTCCTCCTTGGTTTTGACATAAACCTGCTCAATACTCCCACTGCATGTGCAATGTCTGGTCTAGTATAGACCATTACATACATCAGGCTACCGACTACACTTGCATATGGAACATGGGACATGTCCTCTTCCTCCTCTTATGTCTTGGGACAATGTTTAGCAGATAACCTCACACCTACAGGAATAGGAACCTTCACTAGTTTACTATCCTACATATTAAACCTCTGCAATATTGTCTCAACACACTTCCTTTGGTTTAACCAGAGCTTCCTCTTTGCCCAACCTCTTTTAATTTCCATGCCCAAAATATAGTTTACAACACCAAGATCTTTCACGTCAAATTTGGAGGACAATTGGGTCTTCAAATCCTGGATAACTTCTTTGTCATTTCCAACCAACAACATATCATCCACATACAAGACTAGATAAATAACATGGTCACCAATTAATTTAAAAGACACACAGTGATTTGCTTTGCTTCTAGTGAAGCCAAGTCCCCGTATAAATGTATCAAATTTCTGATACCACATCCTTGGTGACTGTTTTAACCCATATAGAGACTTCTCTAACTTACATACCAGTTCTTTCTTACCCTTCACCACAAAGCCTTCAGGTTGCTTCATGTAGATCTCCTCTTCCAGATCCCCATGAAGAAATGCTATCTTCACATCCATCTGTTCTACCTCAAAATCAAAAGAAACAACAACAAATAAAAGTAATCTAATAGAAGTTACCTTGGCAACAGGAGAAAAAATATCACCAAAATCAATTCCCGACACCTAGCAATAACTTTTTGCTACCAACCAAGCTTTGTATTTCTCCACTTTACCTTCTGCATTTTTCTTCTTTTTGAACACCCATTTGCTGCCAATGGGTTTCCTTCCAGCCAGAAACTCCACCAGATCCCAAGCCTCATTTTTGTGCAAAGATGCCATTTCATCAACCATGGCCTCTTTCTAGAGTTTTCCATCCTCTGATTCCACTGCTTCCTTCACAGTTCTCGGATCATCATCAGTAACAGACAAAGAAAAATTTGAACAGAAAGTAGATGGACTATACCTTTTTGGTTGCCTTCTTTCTCGAACTGATCTTCTCATAGCTGGAGTATGTGGCTCTTCATCTTCTGATTCCCTCTCTGCTGTAGAGTCTGATTCTTCCTCCTTTAGCTCAAACTCTATCTTCTCGGGTTCCTTTGGTTGGATTTAATGTTTAATAACAACTTTAACCTCTCTGAACACCACATCTCGACTGTACATAACCTTTCGTGTGATTGGGTTCCAAAGCTTATAACCCTTTAAATCATACTTATACCCAATAAAGATGCACTTTTCAAATTTACTATACAACTTGGTTTATTTCTCCTTTAGAAAATGTACATATGAATCACATCCAAATACCCTCAGACGTGAAAGAGAGGGTTTCTTACAAGTCCATACCTATTGTGAAGTCTTATCCTCCAACACTGATGAAGGTGACCTGTTGACCAGGTAACATGCAGTATCCACTGCCTCTGCCTAGAATTCCTGTCCTAACCCAACACCACTAAGCATGCTTCTTTCCCTTTCCATTAACGTCTTATCCATTCTTTCTGCAACTCCATTTTGCTGAGGTGTATATGGAGTAGTCTTCTGCCATGCTATACCACACTTCTTGCGGAATTCTTCAAATTCCTTACTACAAAACTCTCCACCATTATCTGTCCTCAGCACCTTTATCTTCTTCTCTATCTGGTTTTCCACCAGAGCCTTAAATTCTTTAAACTTGTCAAAGACTTCAGATTTCTTCTTAAGGAAATATATCCATGTATTCCTTCAGAAGTCATCTATAAGTGATAGATAGTACACAGACTTACCCAGCGATGGAACCTTAACAGGTCCAAACACATCACTGTGCACAAGTTCTAATATCTGTTTCGTCCTCTTACTACCAAAGTGGAAACTCACCCAATTCTGCTTCCCATATACACAATTTTCACAGAAATCAAATCCAGAGAGCTATTACTCATACCTTCTACCATACCTTTACCATGAAGTATCCGAAGGCCCTTTTCTCCAATATGTCCAAGCCTTTGATGCCAAAACATGGTCTTCTCTCCAGAGACCACTAGATTTTCTGCTCCACTTTCACGAACCACAGAACTATTGCACCCATCAATAACAGTGCTACCTTGCAGCTTTTACAGAGTTCCAATCCGAACTCCCCGCATCAATACCAGTGCTCCTCGAACCATCTTGTAGGTATCCTTCACTAACACTGTTTTTACACCTGCATCATCCAGCTTACTAATAGAAATCAGAGTTTCCTGGCTAATGCAGGAATATGCAGAACACCCTGAAGTATTCTAACCCTTCCACCTTGCAGCTTCAACTTTAATTTTCCACGACTAATGATTCTATCCTTCCTGTCATCCCCCAACAAGACATCACCACCATCATATTTGTCATACTCACAGAACCACTCTCTATGGGAAGTGAAGTGAAAGGATGCACCTGAGTCAATCAACCATGCCTCGTGATCTACATGTGTCCTTGAAGAAGCCAAGTACACATCCCCACCTTCATCTGAGGTGGTTTTTGCCTGTGCAGAAGGAGCCTCATCAGATCCCTTTCCTTTGTCAGGAGCTTTAGATTTACAATCCCTTTTGAAGTGGCCTTCCTTTCCACATTTCCAGCACACCACCTTTATAGGTTTTCCTAGAGATTTAGTTCTCCCACTTGATGACTTATTTTTGTTTTTGTTCTAGGACCGTCCTCATACAAATAAGGCATCACCATTTTGGCTCTCCATTTTTTCTATCTCATCTCATCCGTTAGCAAGGCCGAGACTATTTCATCAAACTGCAAGGTAGTTGCATTGCTACCTATTGCAATAACCAGACTATCCCACGAATCTGGTAGAGAACATGACAAACTGATGCATTTATCGTAATCTGAAATTTTAATATCAACAGATGCTAATTGACTTACCACAGTATTAAATGCATTTAGACGCTCTGTCACTGAATCTACATCTTTCATCCTCAGGTTATATAGCTTTTTCCGCAGGAATAGTTTATTCACCAGAGACTTAGATTAGTACAAAGCCCCTAACTTGTCCCACAAAGCCTTTGCTGTAGCTTCCCCTGATACATTCAGCAATATTGAATATGAGACACACAATCATATTGTGCTCTTTTCCTTCCCATCCAACTTCTTCCATTCTTCATCGGACACTCCCGTTGGTTTAGTACCCGGATCTACCATGATCCACTGATATTTGTCCACCAATAGATCCTCCATCTTGAGTTTCCATAACTCAAAACTCTGACCATTAAATTTCTCAATCTCTATCTTTCCACTGCTCGCCATCTTCTTTCACCACTAGAATCGATCTCGCAGATCTCCCACTGAACAGGGTCTACCACAGGCCCAGCGAAACCCCTTACTAAGAAAGGCATCCCCTTGAAGCCAAATCTGCTCTGATATCAAATGTAGTTTTTAACCCCATATAGTAATTACCAGCATACGAATTCTAAAACACAGAAAATAAATAATGCGAGAGTAGAACACATAAAACACATATACACAGAGATTTTTTCCTGGATCCCAAAACCGAGACTACCAGCTTGATTTTTTCATTATGTTCATTTCAATGTTATAATACATATTTATAAATGCTAAAGCATCTAATACCATGGACCGAAAACCATCGTGTCCAATACCATGGACAAAAAACGATCGCCTCCAAGAAACATGTGCGAAAATCATGCACAAAACCATATGTGGGTCTGCCCAACCTAACATAGCGTCCAAAAGAAAAAATTTCTGGGGCGCTACCCTGAACCCCATAAAGTGGGGTTACGGGCACACCTCAAACCCCAGTGACCCCCCCTCACTACACAATGGCGCAACGAAGGGGGTGCTCTACCCCCCCTCTAACCCCCCGGTTAACTACGTGGGCTAGTTGTGGAATGAATATAACACAACCCAACATTCATTGGGTCATGAGGATGCCAGTATCCATCATCTTGAGTTTTCTGATTGTGGTTGTTGTGATGTTTTCATTCATTCATCTGATTATGATTCTTATTTGTCTATTGTTGATCTTTGTAAGCCACCAATATTTGATGATCCATCTCCTGATGAATTGGAAACTCGTCAAGTTATCGAGGCACTTGAAACCAAGATGATGGTTATGTCAGGTTCTTGTAGCCTTGAGGTTAGTCCCACTTCCAATAAAAAATCTATTGAATCTCCCCAGGCTCTTCATCACTCTATTGTTTACACTAAAAATCAATCTATTTCACAATTTTTTAATCGTCCATCAAAATCACACGATACTATTGCTCATGCATTAGAGAAGTCATACGTAGCAAGTAGTGTTGCAAAATGAAAGTATTCTTCTTTCCTTATTTTTTCACATTTTTCAACTTCTAAGGTGTGTACATGCTTGTATTTCACATACAATGTGAGAGGACACCATCGTACATCCACAAAGTGTCTTTCATGTGATTTTTATCTGTACATTACTATGGATGCATTCAAGCTTCAAACATTTTGGTTTACATTGTTGTATCTTTATTGTTGGTTTTTCTTACATATCTTTCTCGTCAGTCATGTTGTCATCTACATCAGTTAACCAAAGCGTCAATGGTTGCATTGGAAGTAAAACTTTACGTGAGTTGGCCTATGCTATGCTTAGGTTAAGAGTAGTAGTAGTGTTTGCTTTCTTGTTTTGTTTCTTGATTTTCTTACTTTGTTTTTCTCTGCTTAATTCTTCCATTTTTTTACTTGCTTCTTCACCTGTAGGTTAGTTTCAGCATGAAACCATGTTTGGATTCTTAGACACGTAGGGTGAAATCCAAGAGGAACTTGTACAACTATCAACACTTGGTTATCTATCCATTCCCTCTCTCTATGTGAATCTTGCATTTCTTCTAGTTGATGATACCTTGATGCAAAATATTTTCCTTTAAAACAGAGTCATGGTGAAATCACAATGCTTGCACTCTTAACCAGTACCGCCTACTCTAATCAATTTTCTATTTTCGATTAAGCCATGTCAAATTAGTCAAGTACAGTAAGGAGAGTGGGAAAACATAAAAAACATGTTATAGGTATATATAGATATCCTTCTCTTCAGGGATAACCTCTACTTCTCTCAATAAGTCAAGATCCTTGTTTTGCCTCATGAAATAAATAAGTGCCTATGCACATTTCTTTAAAAAAGGAAAAAAATGAAATAAAAGGTGAAAGAAGAGAAAGACTTATTGTGTAGAGAGGTGAAGCAAGTAACTCCACTAGGGTAATGTCGAGGCTCGCTGGTAGCAGAGTGATGCTTGTGCTCCTAAAGTGACTCCATCGAGGTACCATCTAGGCCTGATGGCGGCGGAGAAACACCATAGATGAAACTAAAACTCTTACCGTATGTATTACTTGTGCATGTATATACCCCTCATCCCCAATTGAAACAACTCAATTTGACTTGGCTTGATATGTACACTGCCGATAAAGAGAATGGTAGGGACTATATCTTTAACTCAAGCTATGTGAAGAAGTTATGACGATCAAAGAAATGAACTATACTTATAGGAGAGCTAAAATCATTTTGCACAAGACAAGGTCTATATAGAGAGCTAAAGTTCTACAAATGTGTTGCCAATGTTGTAGCGGCTACAACCACCCTATTTTTTTTTCCTATGCTCTATTTTTGAGGCTCCCTTCTAAATCAAGGCAACTCATCTTGCACTGATCTAGGTACTTGTGTTTTGATTGAGCCTCATACTTTGCATCTTGGCTTCTTTTCTCTTACATGGTTTACTGTCTAACCCACAAGCTGATATCTTGACTTTATTTCATCGAGTTCCAGGGTTTCCTTAGAGAACTGTGTAATCCTTGAAGGCAACTAGCCTTACTCTCGGGAATTGCGTAGTCCAAGTTGACACTGAGCCTTCAGCTCAAGAATTGTGCAACATCAGATGAAAGCTAACCTTGAGCTAGGAAATTGCGTAGAGCATGAGAGGAAACCCATAGCACTTCAGCCTAGAAATTGCGCAGAATCCTTTCTTTTCAGAAGCTGCTTAGTGCATGAACTAGATATTTCCCTAGTCCTTCCGAGAACTGCAAAATCTCTCTGGGAAATCGATGTTAGTTTTCCCAAAAAATAAAAAGGAATAAGCATCCATAGGAATTAGGGATCTATTATAGGTTTCTCGAAGGTGACACATTGCTATCCTTAGAAGTTTCCACCAAGTGTCGCTTTTGTCCTTGATCTTAGCCATGCATGTCATAAATCCTAATTTTCTCAATTCTATGTAATCGACACCTCTGAAGATCATTTTTACACTCAATCATCAAGCTCGATCATTCCCAAGGATATCAAGGAACCTTCGAAGCATCATCGTCGCTTTTTCGAGTAATTTTTTCTTTTGTCATCTTTTGCTGCTTTTTTTGTTGCTTTTTGTTGTTTAGATTGTGAGAGTGTTGTTTCACTTGTTTCTATGAACAATTGTTGGTGTTTTGTATTGTTTTAGCTTGTGGAAGTGTTTTTTAAGGTTTTAGATTTCCTTTTGCCAAGTGTCGCATGAATTTTCTAATTTTTGCACCAACGGTCACCGTTGTGGTGACTCTCTTCACATGCTTCATTTTCCATTAGTTTAATCAATTACTCCACTTTTTTGACATACATCCATATACACTTAGTTAGGTCGACATTAAACCTCATGCCATCTTTCATATCTATTTTTATTTTCACACTCCCTTTGGTAAATCTTGGTTCCCCTTGCTTGGATCTCACTTCACTGAATGCCCTAAAAAATATGGGAGCTCACTGCTTCTATATTAGCTTCTCAAATTGCACAGAGCTTCTCTCCGGCTGCCTCTGACTGCACACTATGTAGTTCCTGAATCTAGTCTCCCAACTTGGCCACTGAGATTGAACAATCCACAGTCTCTCCCATGACCTAGCCTAGACTGAATTGTGTATTGCGCAGTTCCAGTCATCAAGCTTCCACACTAACTAGTAGGATTGCACAATGCATAGTTCACATAGTCATACATTCACCCCTTTCAGTCAAAATTTTGCAATCCCTCTCATCAAATGCCCTGATTGCTGGTTGAAAATGATGTGAAGTTATATTTACAAGAGCTAATGTTTGCTTTCTATGAGTGTCATTTTCATCCCACAAGTATGACACTTGTTAAGCACTTCTCACCAACAGGCATTTCACCATGGTGCCAAAGAGAGCTACCTCAAAAGTGACCATTGAAAGCAGTAATGGAGAGGAAATTGAGAAAGCGCTAGTTAACATGCCAATGTATGTGGACACTCAACTATTCATAGAATAGGAGTCAACACTAACATAGCAGAAAGTCCAGTAGCAATAGTTGAAGACAATAGTCTAGTCGAAATCAAGGAAAGTGGAAGTTGCTGCCATAATAGAGGCAGAACAAATCTATAGAGTGAAAGCAGATTCAATATCCATGCAGGCATATTTGGCAGAAGAATCAAAGGGACGGAGAGGACATAGAGAATAGAGTGGAGGAAGAGAAAAAAAGAGAGCTTGCAGGTTGCATATTTCAGATCGTAGAAAGAAGAACAAGAACCCAAGGAAGAATTAGAGTTGAAGAGGAAAGAACATGAAGAGAATTAGAAATATGAAGAAGAACAAAGGAAAGGTAAGACGTTGGAAACAACACCCATACAAGTCGAATTGTTGGAACATGTAGAATTAGAGGAGGACAATCATCAAGGAAAGGTTGATAGTGTGGGACACCAGGAAACATCTAACTGCCATTTCCCAAGGTAGATTGGTTTATGCCAGAGAGACAAGCTCAAAGGTTCAGTACCTGATGGAAAAGAATGAACAATTGCAAAGAAATTGCGGGCTCCTAGGAAAGAGGCAGAACACTTGGAGCATCAACGTAAAATGCAGTTTCCACATTAGGGGAGACGAGGACAATAATAATTGTTGAGGTATCAGCACTTTTTGGTACCATGTGGAAGCTCTATGATGGATTTTTTAGAGTGCATAAATAAGTTGTCCATGTGCATGACCTACATCAACGGGGTAAAGAGTTTTTTCAAACTCTCAATAACATACATGTTGCCATCACCATTGTACAAGAGTGGAGGATGCGGTACAAAGGGGCCCCACTTGACTTAGCAAAGAATATGAAGTTGTAGGAAGAGTTCGAGAAAGGAAAGGTGTGGATGTTGATCCAGAACTATGAGTAGCTTGCCCCATTCCTCAGCAACATATAGACCTTATATGCATGGTTGTACAATAGTTTTTATGTTATGGTGAGAATGCATAGGATCCCATCAGTCAGTTCCTTCACTGAGGCTAGACCCAAGAACCAAGTCCGACTAGAGATGGATGAGAACATGGAGAAGCTAAGGTGAGAGGCCACTAGGGATGAATTGAAACTGAGTGCATAGAACATGTTGAAGTACATAGGTGGTCCTGTTATGGTCAACACCATGTTGCATATGCTACAAAATGAGTTGGACATAGGTTCGAAGACCATATACCTGGATGCTATGGAGGCAAGAGTCCGCTATCAGAAATAGACCATCATGTAGTTTGGGGACATCATCACACATTACCAATATTAGCACCAATATGTGACCTAGAAGCACCGAGTGGAGGTTGCGGAGTTGGTATTTCCCAAAACTTCAGAGTCATAGTGTTTTGTCTTGTTAGGTTGTATCTAGGCTATTTTGTCTCACATGGGTACAAGTGGAAAATGTAATTTTATTTGTAAATATGTTGTAAGTGAAATTCCAAGTGCCATTAGTGGAATGTGAAAGGTCATCATGTTATGTAATGAGTTATGTGTAAAGAAGTTGAAGAGTCATGTAGAAAGTTAAAGAGAGATGAAGGGGGATGTCAACGTCACCCCCACCATTTGTTATAAATAGAACCTCATAGCTCATAGAAGTGGCTTTTGGATCCAAGCTTTTGGCTAGGCTTAGGCTTAGAGAAGGTTAGGGTTTTTGTGATGATCCTTAGATTCTTTGCAGTGAAGAGCGAGTATAATTCTTTGGAGGAGCAGGTGTTCTTGTCTATAATGTTCCACAGTTGGGGCTAGTGGTCTTCAATGGTGTATGTATGGATGGAACTTTAATTTATGATAATAATAACTTAGCCAACAAACTTTCATGCACATGGTGTTATTGTAGTTAGACTATTCCTGTTCTTTTAGCAACATATGTTGTTTAACTTACACATTTTCTTATGAACTACTTTGTATGCAATTGTATGAATCTAGTTGGATGCATGTTCTTGGATTAACCCATCCCTTTAATTCGTGGGCTATTCCGCATTTTAGCTCGTGATGTCATTATGCTCATGTGTTCCTTTGAAGCTGTGTACTATTAGAGGCTTCTAAGGGGTGCACTTCCTTTTCCCTTCCATATGCGAGAACCCCCATGCATCGCACTTGACTCTCCACAGGTTCACACACTTGTTCTCACCCAAAGTTATCTTACTTACCTCTATGCATTACTGTAGTCAAGGCCTTACACTACCACCCACTGTTGAGAATCCTACTCCAAATGGTTTGAGGTCTAGTTGGGGCTTGTTATTGAGGAGATCCCTTTAATGTTGATGAGTCCGACATCGTCAACACTAATGTCTAAACTTTTTCTATTTTTTTTTTAATTACATAAATATTGATTTAATAAATGTAAATTTAAAACAATTTTATATTGATTTGATTATTTAAAAATATTTCAAAATTTTGTAAATAATATTTTTATCTATATATATATATATATATATATATATATATATATATATATTCTATTAATTCAAGTTTTTAATTGAATTGTAACCACTGCTATATAAAGTTCAAACAATTGTCTACTCTCAGTAGTGGTCTACCAAGAGGAAAACCAAACTAGCCCAATGAAGACCACTCACTATTTTTTAAACGATAAAAAATATTCAAAATGTAAATTCAATTCTCAGTACTCAAAATGTAAGTTCAATTCTAGCTAGCCCACTTTTGATTAGTTGTCTAAAAAGAAAATAAAAATTACAACATGCCATCTAGAATTTGTAGTTGGCCATGCATCTAACTATGAGAAGAAAATATATTTCTAAAGAAAAAACCCAAGTGGAGAGATCAGGATGACTATCATTTGTTAGATAATTTTATTGGGATTGGGTCTTGTACACCTAAACTCATTGGATGTTTGTGAATGAACTAATATGACCTTTGATGTGCACCAAGTTGGCATTGGAGGATGACCGACAAGGAGTGTTCATAGTGTTTGACTCTCTCGTTTTCATTGAGGCATGCAATGTCCTCAATCTGGTCCTCTTATTTAGCATTGAGCACCTATCCTAAGAATGTCTTCATTTGCAAAGGAAGAGGAATGAAATTAAGGTATTAATTATGTCATACCCTTGTGTGGATAGACTCAAAAATTCAACTAGCAACTTAAGTTTTAATTTGACACTCATAATTGGTTTGGAAGGCATTTTTTGTTAAAACATGCAATTGTGGAATTTCCTGCTAAATTCCAAGTGTAGTAGAATGGAAAATAGCAGTAGACTATGATTGAGTTTGGGAAAAATGGCATGACAAAAGGACCATGATCTCTAGACCCCCTAGCAAGAATGCATTCTCTAACGAGGAATAGTGTCCGAGAGTAGATAGGTCATGACAATCGTTAAAACACAAAGGAGCCAAGTACTCATAAACCATGCTATACTATGGCAAGATAAAGTTGTGATTTTAGTTAAGCTCTCTAACCACGCTAACCAGTGGACGTGTGAGACAATAAAGATGAACGGGGTAGTTGTAGGGAGAAGCTTTGGGAAAATTGTGAACACCAAACTAATCAAATCAAAACAAGAGTTGTCAACACCACCAAGAGACCTTGCATATCAAAATATAATTCCACCATGCACAACAATTCATATTGAAAAATTTGCAGAGGTTAGACATATGATAATTTACCTCGTTTCTAATGGCCCACTGGGCTCTAAGATGTTTCATTTTAAGCTTCATACTTTGTTGAATGACATGAATTCCTAGAGTGGTGTTTCCTCTAACTTCTCCCTTGCCCTAATTTCAAAGCTCTCATAAAAGGTGGATGCTATAGGGATCCGAGCTAGGTGGTCTTGACCTTCATTTACCAATGAGTTAGAAAATCTAGTACCATGGTGGATTTATCCCACTTGCAGTTGGGAGTCGCCTCTTATGGAGCAAAAAAATTTGGGGTAGCAACAGGGAAGCTAGGAGCACTTAATGGAAGTGGGATTTTCCATATTAATCTGATAAATTTCAAGGCTATTGGAATGTGTGAGTGCATAGGGTGAGAGAACGACACCATCCTCCTTTATTTAATACCAAGGTGGTAGGCATTGCCCCTTTGGGCTAGCTTGATTTTTGACACCCTCTTCCAAAATTATATTGTTTTAATATTGCGATGTCATTTTCATGAAAATATCTAGTGAATTTTTACTCTTTAAAAGTTTCATAATAATTTCATATTTTTTATGAATTTCCAATTACTTTTTATGTTACTATTGAAATTGTACATAAAATTTCAATAGATTTAATTAATTAGTTTGAGTTATTATTTATTAATCTTTTATTTAATAATATTTTAATTATTTTTTTAATTTTATAATAATATACATTTTTGTTATTTATTTTTACATATTATATAATTTTAAAAACAATGATTAGACATTTATCTTTGAATAATATTTTTCACAATTTTTTTTTGAGATGTGATAATCACATTTTTATTGAGAAAAAAAATGGAAAAATGAATTCTGTTCATGGTATAATCTCCACAATTAATAATTTGCTCAAAAATGTTAACAAAAATTATCTGAAATCTCTAACTTTTCAAATATTTCAAGAAAAATTATTGATAACATTTTCTAAAATTATAAAACTCCCTAAATTTTATATATTTGAGGATAAGTATAAACTCTTAGAGATTATTATATTTTTATAGAGATGGCCCTAACAATGATTAACATAATTATTTTTATTTTATAATATATATGAAACTTTAAAATTCTTCGCATTAAATATTAATATAATAATATTATATAAATTAATATTTGAATATTTTCCGAAAAATAGCCTGGTCAGCAAAAGTTCTATTAGGGTGTTCTTGTCGCTGAGATTACAGGTTCAATCCTAACTCGTGCTCAGTTCTTGGGGTGGGCAGTTACACATGGGGCTATAATGGGCAATAGGTGAGTATCGAACCGCTGTTACATGACTACGAAAACCACGGTTATAGTTATTGATTCCTCCAGATAGTTTTTTTTTTTTTATAAAATAACCATCTTTTAAAAATAAATTGACTTAATAAAAATCGCATAACTCATCCAGACTAGATTGTTATTCTTAATTAATTAGCTATATATGTTCATGTCCTTACGATTTTTAACCATAAATTTCAATCTCTCATATTTGGTTGATTCACCAAGTTAATGTAAATGAGTGGCCACACAAAGCAGCCAAAAAATTTGAATGATCACATAATTGTCATTCATTTTTCCTTGGGTTCAACATGATGTCCGGGAAATTTTGTTGAAAGTGCTATTGTTATTTCATTATCTTTACTTTATATTTCTCTAAAATGTTTAATTTTTTTTTGATTTGCGAGATTTTTTGCAAATTAATTCTAAACACCAAAATTCCATAATTCTATTAATATTGAGTGAGTAATTCACATTATCAAAATTTATATTACATTCTGTAAGAAATAAAAAATAAAATAAATTAGATAATATGGTGACATGAATCTTGTACTGGTTTGGTTGTACCATATCTGAGCGCAAAATTCAATTGTGGTATATAAGCCATTTCGCCATTACTAAATCATCGAAGCACATAATTTTTTTTTTTTTTCAAAAGTGAACTTCTGATCCATGAGATAAAAATATATTTTCTAAACTCACCCCCGAAAAAAATTAGGTAGTGTGTCTTTGGTCTCAAAAACATGCAGAAAATGACATCACAGACTCACATCCACTAATTTATTTTCTTTCCATCTTGGGACAAGAAAATCTAGTAAATCCCCTAAATATATTTTGTGCCCCATCACATTTAATCAAATCATTTTTGATGTATCATAGTGTTGTGAGGGACCACATAGTTATCATCCACCATTCTCCCTAAGAAAAAAACCACCCCACAAACGAATCATGCAGTGGACCTGTCTTTGTTTATCGCACTATCCAGACGGAACAACCATATTTTCGCCGCTGTCCAGAGGGAACAACCTAGAATCCAATAAATCAGTAGCCTTGGCTATTCCTTTATGTGAATCAGTGATTGACTATGACCTGAAATCTGTATATTTGGGTGGAGTATGTAGTTGCGTCCTCCAGTTTTCATTACCAAAATTGATTGGAAGTAAAATGGACAGCTCAATAGCATCTCTTATATCCGTGGAGTGACATGCCCATTATCATTATTCTCTATAATGAATATACAGATATTTTGTGGTGCCATTCACCGATCACATGCACGTTGTGGTCTGCTATCTTTCCTAAATATTGTCGCGCAATGAACGAGCACTCCAGTTTCGGTATTGTAAAGTAAAATTTCCCGGGAAAATAAGCTATCATTGGATAAGGTTGGCATCTGTGTACAAGTAGTTTTGTGAATGTCCCGTACCTTTGAGTTTGAAGGTAAACACGACGCTATGGTTATTTGATGTTGCATGCCAATTGCGTGTTATCACTACTGGAACTGTTACATTAAAGTTAGTTCATCTATATTTTAGGGAATTTATATGAAATTCAGACAATATAATTTGGTCCATTAATAAGATGTCATATTATGTTTTTTTATCATATCCGAGCAGTTGATCAATTCAATAGTTTAATGTGTAAGATCATTGGTACTTCTTAATGATCATTTTTTCCCTGCACAAAATGTTAAATGCTACACATCGTCTGTCCAAGTCTCAGATTATTAAGTGTGTTGTTAGTATTGAGACATATAAGCGCCTAGAAGCAGAAATTTTAGGTATGCCATAAAGTAAAATGTTCTCCTTCAGCGCCACTCGCCTTCACCTCCTTTAAAATGATGGATGGTATTCAACCTTAACGATTTGTGGATGTCCGTTGAAGTGACCGATTAAATATAACTAGGTTTCTATATTTTTATGGTGAATCTATGTTTTCTTAGGTCAATAAGGATTTTGAATGGCTAATTATATTGCAATATCATATGGAATTTTAATTTCAATTTCAATTTCAACGTTGTAACGTGGTATATAGAATTTCAATTTCAATTTCAACGTTAGTTATAGAATTTCAATTTCAATTTCAACGAGCAGTGTAGTAAGTTTATTTTATCAGTGAATGAGAAATTATTGATATGTAATATGGAAATAGATATTAATTTTTTTTTTTATCAATAAATAAATTTGATTTTTTTTAATGTTTGATCAAGTTTGGGTTTAATATAAATTAATATACTTTTTAAGTATGGGGGTTTACGCAGTGCATTATATTAGATATCATTTTTGGGATCAACTGCGTTAAGTAAGTCATTCACGTATGACCATTTCCATGAGAGGTAGTCGTAACTGACTAATTTCTCATGAATTTTGAATAGTTCACTTAGCACTCATTGCATCGGGTGATGCTCACAGGGGTGAAGAAGTGGGATTGAAACTAGTGAAATGTGGAGAACGAATCACATAGCATCAATCATCACTTCCGGGGCTTGCACCTGGTAACCAGGACTTCCCAGGAGGTCACCCATCCCAGAACTCCTCTGGCTCAAGCGCGCTTAACTGTGGAGTTTTTCCCACAATCAAGCCCACTTAGCTTGCTACCCCATTTGCAAAACCTTAGCAAGTATTGTGCCTCATGAACCATTCAAGTAGAGATCCCTTGACTCTTTTTGAATTTAAGTATGGGGGTTTACGCAGTGCATTATATTAGATATCATTTTTGGGATCAACTGCGTTAAGTAAGTCATTCACGTATGACCATTTCCATGAGAGGTAGTTGTAACTGACTAATTTCTCATGATTTTTGAAACTAGTGAAATGTGGAGAACGAATCACATAGCATCAATCATCACTTCCGGGGCTTGCACCCGGTAACCAGGACTTCCCAGGAGGTCACCCATCCTGGAACTCCTCTGGCTCAAGCGCGCTTAACTGTGGAGTTTTTCCCACAATCAAGCCCACTTAGCTTGCTACCCCATTTGCAAAACCTTAGCAAGTATTGTGCCTCATGAACCATTCAAGTAGAGATCCCTTGACTCTTTTTGAATTTAAGTATGGGGGTTTACGCAGTGCATTATATTAGATATCATTTTTGGGATCAACTGCGTTAAGTAAGTCATTCACGTATGACCATTTCCATGAGAGGTAGTCGTAACTGACTAATTTCTCATGATTTTTGAATAGTTCACTTAGCACTCATTGCATCGGGTGATGCTCACAGGGGTGAAGAAGTGGGATTGAAACTAGTGAAATGTGGAGAACGAATCACATAGCATCAATCATCACTTCCAAGGCTTGCACAAGTAAGTAAATAAGAATGAAAATGTTAATGTGCATAAGCCATCTATTAAAATAATGTTTTAAGTATCTTATTTGTAAAAGTAACTTAAAGGAGATAATGAAACATGTAATGAGATAAGATATAAGATATAGTTATTATAAGGTTTTATATTAGTCTTCCATTACAAACCAGGCAAAATTTGGTGGGCAAACATTTAAATGTATGTTACTTGTTTCAATTATAGATTAATATAGTCTACACATTAAGATAATTCCTATAAAAGGTAATTTTATAAAGAAAAATAAAGAAATTACTATTTTTTATTAAATCTCATAATTAAAATTATTTGTCATGTATAAATAGTGCAAGAAAAAAATAACCGAAGTACTAATGTTTATTAAAATCTCATAATTAAAGTTTATTAAAATCTCATAATTAAAGTTATTTTTCATCATATAAATAGTGTAAAAAAATTGTAACTATAGTACACAACTTTTTAACTATATAAAGTTATAACCTATATAAAGTTATAAATTCTGTAACACTAAGTTTTGACGTTATCTTACCATGTTATTGTATTTTTTAAAGATATGTTTTTCAAGGAAATACATTTACAATTTAAACTGCATTGGAAAAATGTTAATATCACCTAAACAATTCCTAGCTAACATCGTGAAAATAATTTACTTAATTTATTCCGAAATTATAAACTACGTAACTACTTTGTAAAATAAAACGAGCAGATTTATGGTGCATAACTAAGCTGACGTATTATGATGTATGCATATTGATAGTTTTAGTGGGAGGAAAATGGTTGCATCCACAATGACGTATTATGATGTATACATATTGATAGTTTTATCGCGAGGAAAATGTTGCATCGACAATTTCTATCACTTCTGCACTATCATTGAAAAAATTGATTACGATTGTGTAAATTTTTCATTTCAGTTTTCTCTACGGATATCTTCAATCATATTTTAATAAAACCTCCTTAGTAAACAATATATAGTGCTTTACCCAAATTTAGAAGGAATCCTTCCCTTTTAATGAAGTAATAATATTTTATTTAAAGAAAATCATTTTGAATATTTTTTATTATAGGATTTATAGTTAATATATTTATATTAAAATTAATATTTTATTTGAAAATACACATATTTTATTTTATTTTGGATTTGAATCTATAATATTATATGAGGAAGCACATGTTATTAACCATTAAGGTCGCTCAAAGTAATGGCAAATGTGCATTTTGTGAAAAAAATTACATTTATTTTATTAGAACATGTTCTTCTAGTACTATATTAAATTGAAAAAGATAAATTATTGTTAACCTTTTCATTTCAAGGAAATATAAAATAAGACATCTCAAAGGATTTAGCTATACAAAACTTCTAGGTATGTGTCCCATCAAATTGAGTATGTAACTCTCTAGTGTTAAAATTATTTTCTATTTTTCTTTTTTGATTTTTTGTTTCTTTTTCTTTGCGGATATGTACATTGGATACCATTATTGTATTGTAGGTTTATTTTAATTAACAACTTTCAAATAGCTTCCAAATATCTCTATCTTATGATTAACTATGCATGTCTTTGTCGAATTATGTTTCCATACTATTAGCAGAAATTGTTATAATAATGGATTTATATAAATGACTTGTTGTGAATCAATAAAACGTACATTTTCAAAGAGAGTAAGTTGCTATAAGTTTCGATAAAAAAATCCATAGAGATGATTCTTTTGGTGACACACAATTTCCCTATAATATTCTTATGTCTTCTAAGTATTGAAAAACTTCAACACAATAATATGTTGTAGGTTGTATTCTAGATAGTAATTTTAATCCTCTTATTTTATCACATTTAATACTTTATAGAACTTTCTCCATTGAAAATTTTCCTAGACAACAAAATTTCTCACGATAAGCAATCATTGAATGCATGTCAAGGATGGAACCCATGATAATTCAAGGATTACCATGACAATGGAAATAATCACGCCAAGTTACATAACCCCCTATAATTTTATTTCTATTGATTTGTAATCAAATATATAAAATTGAGTGACCACTTATTTCATTTGCTAAGTCTATCTTCATCATCACATTCTTCATCTCTATTCATTTAAAATTATATTTATAAGACAAAGGAGGTTTACTCCATTTATGAAAGATTCATACTACTCCATTGATTCTTTTCATTTATTATGAGAAGTAGCTTATTTAGAGGATATTGCTTCAAAGTTAGTAGATAAATTTAGTCTAGAATAAAATGAAACATCCATATTATTTTTGTCAACTTAATTATAATTATCTATATCACCTCCATCTTTTCTAGTAGAACCTTTGGTTCTTGCCTTTCCAATCTCATCATGATGAACTTTTTCAAGCATTTTGATGGTCCAGTTTAGGGAACATTTCTAAAATGGGTCAAGCTTTTACATCAGGTGAGAAAGGGTTATATCAATATTTACCCTTCTAATACACTCAATGACACAAATCAAAGGGTCTCCTTCATCTAATGAAGTGGCCAAAAATTCATGAGGGGAGATAATACTTTAGCATGAGATATTTGATATTGGTCCATGAGAGGTATCACCACTTCAAGATGTGTAGTAGCATTAAAATTTCATTACAATTTTTTACATGAGTGAATCTATCAAAATAACAAAGCTATCATTAAACAAAGTTGTTAGTTTTGAAAGATTCAGGAAAAATTGCATCTCTAGAAAGAATAAAATTCATATTTACCTCATCTTCAAGACATTATGACATGGTAGTATATAATGCCCCAATTATATGAAATTTTTACTCCTTAAATCAAGGTTACCTCATTTTTCCTTAGGGATCAAGGAACAATAGGTGGAACTAAAAACCCTAAGATTTCATTCCAATTGAATGTGCCCATACTAGATTTCATAAGGAGCCTTATGTTATGGAATTTGAGATGTACATATATTTTTCACATATACTACACATAATTGCATCATCCAAAAATATTAACTTTGCACTTTTGAAAAACATCATAAAGCAAACCATATTCAAGAAAGTAATGCTCATTCCTTCAACTACACCATTTTGTTGAGGATTGTATGTAACTATGATTTGATGTTGAATCCCATGTTGGAAATTATAGTTTCCAAATTCATTAGACATATGTTCTCTTACACTATCCACATGAAGAGAGAAAATATGCAATTGTGCTTCATTTTGAAGCCATACATGAAAATCTCTAAATGTTTCAAATAATTGATATTTACCTTTTAAAAAGTCTACCGAATAATTTTTGGTGTAATCATAACTAATTCATAAAATATTCACTTTCACTAATATAACGAATAGGCATAGTGATACACAAATAAGAATATATTAATCCATTTTTTTACAAGCTTTAGAAGTGGAATCATGGAAGGGTTGTTTGTTTTGCTTTCAAAATATGAAAAGATGAAACTACTTTAGCTTCCTAGTACAAGTACAAAAACCCAAAATACCATTCCTTTAAAATAAATGAATGCTAGCTTAATAGAATATGTCCAAATGTAGCATGTCATACAAGAATAAATGGAAATATACCTTAATTATAATAAGAGATGTATGCAGAATTTTGTGTGTGAGAATGTAACCACCCTCCTCCCACATTTAACCAAGTTAATTGTTCTGCTGAGGTAAACGTATAACAAGAGGCTAATATGATGTAACTTAAATCCCCATTTATAGTTACATAAGTATAACCAACAACAAAAAACCATTATGACATTCCACACATGCTACAGAACCTTAAGGAGCCAACCAACCTTTCCAGGTGACTAAACCCTGAGACAACTTGACATTTCACTAATCTGGATCCCTAACCACTCCCATGAAAAGCCATGCATGTGATTGAGGTCTTCGAGATTCTCCCACAGCAATGCATTCTAGTGACTGTGGACTTTTTTACCTAGTTCTGAGATAACGACCCTGAATTTTGTGCCACTTTTTCAAGGCCAGGGCTCAGGTCCTTTCCCAGAACTTCATGAAAACTTTAGAAATGATAAATAACAATGGAATATGACTTCTAATGCAATGATTGGTACAAGTTTTTAACCTGACATCTACTAGCGACAAAAAGTGTTTCATCAAACATGTCACAAATATATAATTTACATGTCATAACAACTAATCTGAGATTAGGGGCCCCATACTTATCTGAGAATCGTAAAGAAGAATTGTTTCCTTTTCATAATGATTGCATTATCATCTATTAGGTCATAAATTCATTGTACACTCACTTGAAAATCAAAACATGATGAGATCCACACATCAAGTTTGGCATAAAACATACACATTACCATCATATAACCAATATAAATAACAAGGATATAACACACATAAGAATAAAATATAAATGAGTATATTCACATATGAAATATCAAGGAGAAGGATCTCTTATTAATGAAAACAAAATCCAACCAAGTTTGGGACTTCACGAACCACCGCACTAGATATTGGCTGAACCAAATCATTCTTTCATTCAATCGCCCATATCCAATATTCCAACCATGAATGTGAGACTCAAAACCAAACCAAACTAGGTTTCCTCATGCTTTACTGCAATCCCTGTTGGATCACGAGGCCCTAAAGAAGAATGAATGCCCCTGGATTTCTCCACCTAGACCATGAGGAATTTTCCTCTCTCCTAGTCTCTAGGCTTTACCATATATCACACCATACAAAGAGTGGGGATTCCTAGGCCTAATCAAGACTCCACCCTCCTGCCTTTACCGTATGTCCTAACATTCACCAATCCAGGATTCCTAGGCCTAATTTAGGGCACACACAAATAGACATTATCATATATCCCACCATTCACTGCTCGATGATTCCTAGGCCCACCAAAGCACACAAAATCTAGCTTTACCGCAAACCCACCTTCTCTAGTCCAAGGATTCCCAGGCCTTGAGTTATTTATTTCAGAGACAGCCACAATCAGTTTCAAAACCATCCAGCAATCCAACTCAACCAAATACAAGAGAACCCATCACACCATGGCTATTTGTAAGTGGAAATGAAAGGTTGAAGAACACTGTCACACCTAGCAAGACCCATGCCAATGAGAGTAAGAGAACCAAACACACACATGCATGTACAATGCATGCCAAATTTAGTAAGGAAATTACACATGCAAAGTGATACCTACAAATAATCTCGTTGTAGATTAGTAGATGTTGCTCTTCCTTGCTTGATATTTTCTTTCCTTTTCCTTATCGGCCCTTCCTTCTCTTTCCTTAATCCAATGCTAGAGTGCTCCAAGAAAATTATAAGTGTTTAAGAGTGTAAGAGAGAGAGAGAATAAAGAGAGCTCCAAAAATGAATTGACAATAAAATAATACTCGAAAAAGCTACCAACAGATCCTTAAAATCCTTTTAATTAGTGAGGCCTCTAATTTCTTCATTTTCCATTATTTTCCTTGATTTTCCTCCTCACATGCAACCTATGACCTTTCATCTTCCTTTTCTCCTATTTTCCTTTGTTTTAATAAATTAAATGCCAATTAATGCCTCTTGACCTTTTCCATTTCCATTTCCAATTTCCTTAGCCATTAATAAATACATGTCCCATGACCTTGGTCTTATATTTTTTACATGGATTTTTATGTGGGTCTATTATAGAACCCTCACCCTTAGGGGAACACCGTCCTCGGTGTTCATTGACACTTATAACTATAAAAACCACTGAAAACAAAAACTAATGCATATAACATAGCTCGTTGAAGTATTTACATTAACAACTACTAAAAAAATGAAAAACATAATGTTTACTAACGCTTTATAACACAACTCATTATGATATTTACAATAACAACCACATACATACTCAAGCACGTTTTCTTCAACCAACTAATAATCATACTATTTATGCAACTTTATAAATCAAACATGATACAATATTTACAAGAATATACACATATATACTTATGGACATTTTCTGAAAAAACAAATAAAATGATATGAAGCCCATATCAATCAACAAATGAATCCATAGGCTCATTCCTCCACCCTAAAAATTAGTATTTGGATTTATCTCCTTCCCAGGAAGTCCATAATCCACTGTTAAGATCAAATTGTACATCCAATGTCCAACACCACAATCCTATGCCACTTTTCCTCTCAGTGAACAGTTACTAGCTCATTGTTCCAGGGAACACTCCTAATGTAAATATGATTCCATATGGAAATGCTAATGACAAAAAAAATTGATCCTTGACATTCCCTTCTCTTGTACGTAGTATCTTGGGAAATCTAGTCACCCCCTTCCATGCAGTCACACACTTTCCAAGTTCTGTGAGCATCCCCTTCTTTGCTACATAATTTTATGCTCTTAAGCTGCAAGATGATACCAGAATACAAAATATGCGAAGAAATATACCCAGAACATAGAATAGTGAGAAACAACAACAAGTATTTTATTATTTAGAAAGCAATGTTCACTTGCCTCTTCGAGGGGGAAACCTCCAATAGAGCAGAGCCCGATTACAAAATAAGACATGATGCTCCTCGCAGGGAGTATCTATCCTTTATATATGACTCATATATGCAATACCATGGATCAATACCATGGTTCTTATTAATACCATCTATCTAATACCATGGTCCATTTGCAACTAACTGTGGTCCCGTCATTAATTGCGGGTTAACCACTTACAATTATTAATGTGGGCTTTATTGACTCCTTACTTAACTATAACTATGACTTGATCCTACTACATAAATAATGGGGTTAGGGAGGGACCCTAACATGCCCTCCCCCTTAAGAATAGCCTTGTCCTCAAGGCTGAAGCTGCGGAAACTGCTGAAGAATAGTGGCTGGTTCCTAGGTTGCATCTTCCGGAGAGGTGTCTTTCCACCTGACGAGGACTTCCCTGATCATGCGGCCACACAGGTGCCATTCTCGTGTGTCTAGGACCTGTTCAGGTTGGAGCCAGATTGACCCTTCTTCATCCAATTCAGGTAGACTGGTTTGAATTCTGCAATTGTTCCCAATCACTTTCTTAAGGCATGAGACATGGAAAATTGGATGGATTTTTGCAGTGGGTGGCAAAGCTATCTTGTAGGCCACTTCTCCAATGTGCTGAAGTACTTGATATGGTCCGTAGAATTTTGGAGATAGTTTATGACAACCCTTGGCTTTGAGTGAAGTTTGCTTATATGGTTGCAACCTCAAAAATACCTGATCCCCTTCTTGAAATTAGCGTTCTGAGAGATGCTGATCTACCTGTTGCTTCATGCGGTTTTGAGCTTGATGAATATTCTCTCTAAGATGGGTGAAAATGGTTGTGCGGTTTTGTAGGAGTTGATCCACTGCTTGTACCTTGGAGCACTCCATGATATAAGAAGTAGGGGAAGGAGGGAATTGACCATAAACTGCTTCATAGGGAGTCACTTTGGTGGTGGCATGATAGTTGGTGTTATACCACCATTCAGCTAGAGGCAACCACTGTACCCATAGATGTTGCTTTTCTGAAGTGAAACACCTATGGTAGGTTTCCAGACATTTTTTGACGGCTTCAGTTTGACCATCCGTTTGTGGATGATAGGAAGTAATGAGTTTTAGTTGGGTGCCTTATAGCCTAAAGAGTTCCTTCCAAAAATTACTGGTGAAGATCGGGTCACGATCAGACACAATAGAAGTGGGCATGCCATGCAATTTGAAGATCTGATCCATGAAAGATTGAGCGACCAAAGTCGGTGTAAACGGGTGGGGTAGGGCACAGAAATGAGCATACTTAGAAAGTCGGTCCACAACCACCATGATGACTGACTTGTTTCCTGACTTTGGAAGACCTGTAATGAAATCCACAGAAACCTCCGTCCATATAGATGCCGGGATGGGCAACGGTTTTAATGTGCCTGGTGCTTTGACTGTCTCCCCTTTGTGGCATTGACAGACATCGCATTCCACTACAAAAGTAAGGATGTCCTTTTTCATGCCTGTCCAAAAAAATGATCTTCTAGTGCGAGCATATGTCTTCTGAAAGCGTGAATGTCCTACAATGGGGGATGAGTGTAGTTCTGCCAAAATGCAGCTTTTGAGGGTGGATGTTGGTGATATTACGACTCTGTCCTTGTAGCGAAGAATCTTATCCTCCCATGAGTAGCCCTTGGTGGAATTTGGATCCACCTGTAATTGAGTAATGAGTTGGGAGAGCCAAGGATGTGAAAACCATTCCCTACGAGCCTCTTCAATCCATTCTAGAATGGGAAGGGAAATTGCGAGCAGGGTACTTTCCTCCTCAAATTGGCGAGATAAGGCATCTGCTACACTATGTTTGCGCCCTTTCTTGTAAATGATCTCATAATCATATCCCAACATTTTGGCGAGCCATTTATTTTTTTATGGGGAGGATAGGCGTTGCTCCAAAAAGTATTTAAGACTATGATGGTCTGTGCGGATTTGGAAACGTCGCCCCAGTAAGTAAGGTCGCCAGGTATCTACTGCATGTAATACGACCATCATTTCCTTCTCATAGGTAGATTTTGCTAGATTCCTCCCACTTAGTTGTTGGCTTGTGAAGGCCAAGCATCGACCTTCCTGCATTAAGACCGCCCCAATACCCATACCCGAAGCCTCACATTCAATGACAAAAGATTTGGTGAAATCAGGTAGTGCTAAGACTGGAGTGGAACACATGGCATATTTGAGAGCTATAAATGCCTGTTGTGCATCATCATTCCATAAGAATGAATTTTTCTTGAGGAGTTGAGTGAGGGGCTTTGCAATGCGACCATAATTGTGGACAAATTTACGATAATAGCCTGTGAGACCCAAAAATCCTCTCAGGCTCTTCAAGGTCTTAGGTTGAGGCCAATCCTGCATTGCCTAGATCTTTTTGGGGTCCACCTTGACACCTTCACGCCCCACAATGTGGCCCAAATACTCAACTTCTTCCATTCCAAAAGAACATTTGGACATCTTAACAAATAATTGATGCTTGCGGAGAAATTGCAAGAGCAGATCTACATGATGAAGATGTGTGGCCCAAGTGGAACTATAGATGAGGAGGTCATCGAAGAAGACAAGGACAAATTTCCTGAGATATGGTTTGAGAAGGTGGTTCATAAGGCTCTAAAAAGTAGATGGGGCATTACAAAGACCGAATGGCATGACTAGGAACTCATAATGTTCTTCATGAGTTTTGAAACCAGTCTTTGGAATGTCATATTCCTTCATGCGAATTTGGTGGTAGCCTGAGCGAAGATCCAACTTAGTGAAGAATTGAGCCCCATTGAGTTCATCCAGCAAATCATCAACTACCGGGATGGGAAATTTATCTTTGACTGTCAAATTATTGATGGCCCTGAAGTCTGGACACATCCGCCATTCCCCATCTTTCTTGAGCACCATGACCACCGGTGATGAATAAGGACTAATGCTGGGACGAATGACACCTGCTTCCAAAAGTTCCTTGACTATTTTTTCTATTTCATTCTTTTGGGTGAACGGACATCTGTATGGGCGCACATTTGGTGGTTGGGCCCCTGGAACCAAGGTGATGCTATGATCATGTTCCCCTCGCGAGAGTGGAAGCTCATGAGGCTTGTCAAAGACTGGAAAATGTTTATTTAAAATCTGTTGCATTTTAGGATGAATTGGTAGAGAATTGGGTTCAACGGCCTGGATGGCATTAAATTGAGCTATAACTCCATGATGGCCCTTCCTTAGCAATTTTTCCATCCTATGTGAGCTGATGATAGAGGGAGCTCCCGCCTGGAGTCCATGGAGGGTATGTGTGGCGTTTTTTTGCTTAAAGCTCATATATAACTCCTGGAAATACATTGTGATTGGCCCAAGAGTGCGAAGCCATTCAGCGCTGAGGACAATGTCGCACCCTCCCATGTGTATGGCAAACATGTGGGTCTTCAACTGATAATCCCCCATTTGAAGTTTGACATTTTCACAGCGGCCTTCACATTTCATGGTTCCCCCATCCGCAATTTGGACTTGGAAGTTAGAAACTGCTCGTACAAAACAATGCACTGCTTCCGCGACTTTTTGATGGATGAAATTATGTGTACTTCCACTATCAATCAAGACTACTACTGGGCGATGTTTAATAAAACCTCTGATTTTGAGAGTCTGAGGTGAAGAAATCCCTGCCAAAGCATGCAGTGAAATAACTGGTTCATCAGGGACGTTGTCCTTCTAGTTGTCCTCTTCTACCTCCTCCGGTTTCTCAAGTGGTGGGGCTTCCTCCGATGAGCTGTAATTAGTGGCATCAATTTGAAAAAATTTAGGCTCCTTGCATTTATGACCTGGGGAGTATTTTTCATCACAGTAGTAACATAATCCCTGTTTTCTTCTTTCGGCCATTTCTACAGGTGACACCTTTTAAACCTTAAGTGTTTGAGTCGTGCTGTGAGCCTGTGGGGGGCAACCCTTGGTGGTGAAATTTGGGCGAATGGACTAGGCTGCTAATGCATGTTCCACGTTACAAGCTACCTTGAAAGCCTCTGACCATGTGGGAGGGTGGTGTAGTCGGACGCTGGCTTCTATGGCCTCTTTAAGACCGCTGATAAAACATTCCATGTAGAACGCATCTGAGATATCCCTAGTGCGGAAAGCTAAGGCTTCAAAGGTTGTAACATATTCATCCACTGTGTCAATCTATCGGAGCTTAGTGAGATGACCCAAAAAAGAAGATTCCTGGTCATAGCGCTCTGTAAGAGCTTTTTTGAAGGTGGCCCAAGTCCGAAAACTTCCATTGCAATGTTGATGCCATTCCCACCATTGCCATCTTGCATTGTCCAAGTACATGCTCCCCAACATAAGCTGAGTCTCATTATCTAAGTTGTTATTCAGATTGAAATATTGCTCCATTTGTGCTGTCCATGCGGTCGGGTGAGAACCATCAAATTTATGCATATCCAGCTTAGGAGGTCGCGGACGGGATTGTTGGTGGGTGCCCAAGAGGTGAAGAGAGTGGCTAGACTCACCCTCAATGTGTCCATTGCCAATATACACCTCCTCGCGGGCTTCCTCCTTGCCCTTAAAGAGTGCGTCAGTTAGTCTGTCAAGATAAGTTTGGATGGTTTGCAAGGATTGTTCAAGTTTGTCGACCTTCTCATTGGCCATAGCTTGCACTCTAGTTTCTACCATGCACGGATCCGATGTTCTTGAAATTTGGGACCGCCTGAATTTTTTTCACTAACAATTGAATGGTACCACCTTGCTCAGCTCTTCGTCCTGATTCTTATGGGCTAGATCACCAATAAGTGCCCCGGGGGGTCTCAGATTTTTTTTATTTTTTATTTTTTTCTAAAAACTCCTAACGGAGTTTTACTCCTTGCTTAGGAATATTGCAGTAGCCGAATCCCCAAAATGTCAATGCTGCCAAAGTCCTACAAAAATCACGCCCCGGTATAGGAACCCCACACAACTACTCATATCTGGTGGATCTGAGAGATCTGAATGGCTGATCGGATAGCTCTGAGCGGCGGAACCAATTGCTGTTGCGGATTTGATTGATTAGAAAGGCTGGTCTACTAGCTCGGAACTGCGGGACTGATGTCTGCTGCTGCTGCAACCCCACTTGAGAGATCTGATCTAGAAGAGATTATGCGTGACCACAAGATAGAAAAGGGAACTATGGTCTCGAGGAGTGTCAGGTGCTACAGATCGCAATATACATAAGGGTCTGGCAGTAGTACTCAGCCCAATGTTTCAGGGCTCTAACTAAGGAGGATCAACCATACCCTTAGCCGTACAACCCGACTACCCTATCGTACGGGCGAGTAATCTCTCCAGTGCTATTCTCGGTGTACTATAGCAGCAAGACGACCAATGGTTTATCTATGGCGAGGTTTCAAAGGAGCTAGGGGGCTTCCGATATACCCGGAGGGTACTTGGAAGACAGTGCATGGGCGGTTCTGTCTGATGCACTACTACTCAAAGTGGTACCCACAGGGGTTACAAAGGAGTCCAACAAGCATGACCACCTCTTGTATTTCCTGCATGCATGCCTCCCCAAATCTGAAGGTTTATGTGCTCAATGACAAATCTCGTGGTTTAAAGACGCCGGAAGATGTCTCTAGACAAAAAAAAAAAAAAAAAATGCTAAAAAATGGAGATCCCACCGGCCCTGGAAAGAGCTCTGATACCACTTGTTATGCTCTTAACCTGCAAGACGATACTAGAATATAGAATATGCGAAGAAATATACCCAGAACATAGAATAGTGAGAAACAACAGCAAGTATTTTATTATTTAGAAAGCAATGTTCACTTGCCTCTTTGAGGGGGCTACCTGCAATAGAGCAGAGCTTGATTACAAAATAAGACACGATGCTCCTCGCAGGGAGTCCCTATCCTTTATATATGACTCATACATGCAATACCATGGATCAATACCATGGTTCTTATTAATACCATCTATCTTATACCATGGCCCATTTGCAACTAACTGTGGTCCCGTCATTAATTGCGGGTTAACCACTTAAAATTATTAATATGGGCTTTATTGACTCCTTACTTAACTATAACTATGACTCGATCCTACTACATAAATAAGGGGGTTAGGGTGGGACCCTAACACATAATCCCTTGGGTGACCCATCGCTTGGAAAGGTTTCCTCACATTGGAAGGTCCAAATACCAAGGCATATGCCTGCCTCAAATCCATCATACTGGTTATAGCATGGTCATGGAGATTAATGGACACTATAGGGTTCCAGTGTCCCATAATGGCCCTTCTCTTGAACTGCTTTGGTAACATATTATTGCATGTTTAAATTCCTTTCACTGACACAACTAATTCTAGCAATCAGTTTGAACCACCGAACTAGGCATTTTCAAGCTTTCTTCTACGAAGCACATAACCCTCATTAGATTCAAAATAATTTGAAATAAATTCAAATCATACCTCATTGGTGGCCCATGAATAAGGTAAACTTTCAATTATGTTCATTTTCTGTCACAACAATCCAAACCAACTCTTCATCAAATCATCATGTATAAACATATCACGTTTCATTAGGTCAAAGCACAACTATCATAGATAAAAATAATGAATCACATTCCATCATCATAAACTAGAATCATAGATATCATGTACCAATCATAAATCAAAATCATAGAGCACATGCATAATAAAATTGAAATAAAATACTTATACTTATCCTTTAATTGGTCCTTCGCTTTTACCTTTATCCTTTCTGTATGGACATGGGATCGGTTGCCACACCCGAGAAATACCCAGTGCCTTCTCGTCAACCACATACAAATACACATATTGTGCATCACACACATACAACCACACACGACATACAACACCATACAATAAATGCACCTACACCTGACATACAACACATACACCTACACCTGGTGTACAACACAACACATACAAACAACTACACTTCGTGTATAACACATCACTTACACCTACACTGGGTGTATAACACAACACAATACATACACCTATATCTGAAGTGCAGCACATCACATAGATACACCTATACCTAGTGTACAAACACAGTACATACACCTGCATCCACTGTGCGAAATAATACATACACCTACACCTCGTGTATAACACAATACATATACACATACCAATTACAATGCAATGAATAAACATGTCATGATACCACGACTACACACTACATATACACAATAACTCATGTATAGAAAAAACATGTACAACATGGACACAATATCACATGTGCATGACACAACATGTACAACATGCACATAATAAAACATGTACAATAGTACCACATGAACAACATGTACATAGTACGACTTGTATAAAGCACAACCTGCACAACATGTACACAACTCCACATGCATGACGTGTACACAACACCACATGTACATAACACCACATGCATGACATGTACACAAAACCATGTGCACACAACACCCCATGTACAACATGTTCATGACACCACATGCACACAACGCCACATGTAGAATCATATACACAACACTACATGTACATAGCACCATATGTACACCATGCACACCACACCAAATGTAAATAGCACCGCATATGCAACATGAAAAAAGAATCTTATATACACAACACGACATATCCAACATGCGCAAAACAACATATGTACAGAACACGACATATCCAACATGTGCATAACACTGCATAAACAACATGTACACAGCACCATCTATCCATAACATTGCACAAACAACATGCACACAATACCATCTATACATAGCACTGCATGCACGCAACATCACAGGTACAACATGTACAACATACATACATCAATAGTACTACACATCCACAGAACACAAACTAACTCTACCAAGTAACCTTGCTTCTAATGTCTTTCCACTATTCATGGATGTTCCAACATGCCGTCGGTCACACTGCTTCCATTTCACTAATGTATCCCTTAACATTACTAGTCGATAACATAAACATAGGCATAGTACAAAGATATAATATCAATTCATATCCACATGATACTAACCTTGTAGTTATGTTAGGACTACTCTTCCCACTTGATTCCTCATAAACCAGGAATTTTTCATGCCATTCACTTGCATAGGAAATCATTCCTCCACAAGAATGATTCCTAATGACCTTGTCAAAGAACAGCATATGTACATACATACATACATATGTATTAAAATTAGCATAAAACATTCATGATCTATGAAAACCTTGTTAGGCAATGACATACATACATACATGTATAGATATAGAGATGTCAACATACATCACAACATAATTGCCATATATCATAAGGTCAAGGTTACGAGAACTCCCTTTATTAGTGCAATACATGCACAACATTGAGAACAATAGTCCCCAACACATCCAAGGCATCTGACGCCTCAAATCCATTTACTTCACCTTTCCTGTTACCTTTATCATTATTTTCCTACCATCGTCCATTTACCTCAATGAACCCGACCAACCCAAGTAGTTTGCATACTCTTACCTTCAACCACCCTTAGATATGTAGTGACTTATATTACTTGTTGGGTTTCATTCCTCTCTCCCCAAGTTCCATTGACTTCCTCCTTCCCCAACAAAATCCCAAGACCCTTGAAACATAAAAAGGAAAGAACCAAAAGAAACCAAGAATAAAACCACAGAACACCAATATCAGTATGAAACCACAAACAAAGTGGAATGGCCATGCACCAATCATACAAAAAATTGTAAATCAAGCACAAACAAATCACAAAAGATGGAAATAACAAAACTAGCAACAAACACCATGACTCAATCCCCATGGGCTCCCAATGCTCAAAAGGGAAATCTCAACCTGAGCCTTATTCAATATTTTATGGGAGTCTCTTTGCCATGCAATTCCCTACATCATACTACCATAAACACATAACTGTCAGTGCATAAATAAATATAAACTATATCAATTACCTTACCTTGTCATGACAAGCACATTGCCTTGTAACTAAACACATCCATGCCATCTCTATAGGGACTCCAATTCCCTTGATGGATCCAGCTATAACTGGAAACCAATTGTTATACCTATCAAATACATATTCAGGAATATAACATATATCCACATAATGTCAGACAAAATCTAGGTTAAAAATACTTCTAGTATGCAAAGCACTCACTCATTTGAAATTACACTTTCTAAACATAGCCAAACAAATTATCACTCAATTCCTTTATTTTACCTTTTTACCATGCTGAAATTGAGTTTTATTACAACTATCACATCACCCAACTGTTAGTTATATAAATAGTCCGTTGGTACGTTGTCATTCTATTACCAAATATCTTGTTGTGCAACTACTCGCACATGTTAGCCACATGTTCCAAAGATGAAGATGACATGTCTATTAATTTGAAACCAACATTTACCAGAATAATCATCCATGTCATAATCAACAATCAAAACATAGTAATTAGTCATAATACTACAACTAGCACCAACTTACACTCATTACATATCAACTCTCTCGACACATATGTGTTAGTACAACCATCTCAAAAGGAAATAATTCATTCATGAAATCTCACAGACACATACTCATATCATGTAATTAATCAAACATTCAAATCAATTGTAAAGAGAACATGTTACATAAACCAAATAGACAACATAATCCACTCATAGCTCAATATATCTTATGGGAGGTTATCACCTCTGCACAAGTCGGTCTATATTATTATGACAAATTATCATAGAAATATTGATTCATACCTGAATATCATAACCATAACCATATGCATAGATTAATCCAGATTAGTACGATACATATAACATCAAGATCTTAGCTGTGATGACCATAACCATCATTTGTATCACCGTGATTCATATAACAAAAAATCAACTACGAAGCATGACTAGCTGATACACATGCATATGACTACACTGATGCAGTAGCATCTATCAAGCATGTGACCAAAAAATAATAGAATTAAAATCATTTACATAGCCCTAATTCTTATAACAACCATTAACCAACATACCTTCATACCCACCATACAAACCTATATGATGATCTACTCTTACCCTGAGGTCCAATGCTACAACCTCTCTTTGATGATCTGCATCTCCTACTCTATCCCAGCCAACACATTAGCATCATAACATAAAAATAGCATCGTCATAAGATAATTGGATACAATGACCTCACTATGCATGTCTGGCCCACTATACATGCATAACTATAACCATGAAAATGCATGAATAACAACATATAGACACTGACATGCATGACAAATATGTTTTTCCCATTTAGTCCAAGTGTTGGACAATGCTCTTATACCACTCTATAACCGCCCTACTTCGACATTTACCCAAGTTAACCAGTCCATTGGGGTGAACATGTGATGAGAGGATACTATGATATGATTTAAATACCCATGTACACTCAAGGAAGTGGAACTAACAAAACAAAAAGATAATGAACTTCCACACATGCTACAGAACCTTCAGGAGCCAACCAACCTTTCCAAGTGAGCAACTGTGGTGAAGTAAAATTATGAGTGCAGACACAAACAAATTCCTCTAGCCTGATAATGGGTCTAGCCACAATTGATACACTCTATGGAGGATTTCTTGAGGTTAGAACCAATTAAGAAGGCCTACCTCTTAGTACACTTATCCCTTTTAATGATGTCCTTGCCTGCTCACTCCAGCTATCTCTCGCTTCCTTGTTTAAACACCTGAAACAAGTAAACAATAGAAAACAACAACCATGATAATAGAAAAACTGTAATTCAACCTACTTAACAAGTCAAGAAAAATTAAGCCATGAACATGTAAGATGAAAAATCATGTAGGAAATCAATCGATAGTTGCATATATATTGAATCAAGAAGAGATTACAACTATCGTCTTGAAGTTGCCATGCTCCGAAAAAACCAGGTTCCCACACACTTCTGCTAGAATTCCATGATGGCCTCAACAATAGTAGTTTTAAGGCTCTTCCCTTTAGGCTTCACACTATACCAAATTCACACTTCTCCCTCACACAACTAGAGAGCTACAACTATGAATAGCTTGTTGTTTAATCCAAACTTAATTACCACTAGCACACCAATATTAACATTACCTTGTGCTAGGGAAAAAGGGAGATTTATATAGGATGAATGGATGGGAGATGGATCCTCTTCTCATGGTAGAAGGTCCTATCTCTTGAGTTAGTTCCATTATTATAGGGGAAAGGAGCCCAAATTGACATCCTTGATCCCATCTGGCCAAACCATTTACCGAACTTCCATTACGAAGCTTCTAGAGACGGAAGCTTCGACTCTTTATTTAGAAAACTTTCCATAAGAAGACCAACACGATTGGAACAAAGCTTAGTCGCTTCGGTTGGTGCTAGGGACAGTGTTAATCCTTGCATATCAACGTGAGGAAGAAAGGGGCCATTAGTGCCAGTCTTGTAAACTGGAAAAAATAGAAGATTTTGGGGAAATGGTGCAAGAGGGAATTGTTCTACTCATGAAGAGGGACATAATGGGAGTTTCCTCATATGAAGTGTAAGCATGTAGGGTTCACTGTAGAGGTTCTCCAGGATCAAGGAATGGGGAGTACATGGACAATGAAAATATCATGTTTAACAGATGCCCCCTAAAGCTTGAAGGCTGAAATAGAGTGAGGGATGAAATGGTTTATGAATCTGTGCGGGGAATCGTAGTCTGCCATCAAAAAACATACAAGCAAGTACAAATACATATACACAACTTAGGACTCTGTTAGATGATACATGAATCATGGCATGAATGCAGCCATGCAAAGAATGATGATGTCATTGGATCCAGGTATGGGTGTAGCCATCCATCAGAGAGAATCATAATGAAACCAAGGTATGGTCACAACCATCCAATAATGAGAAGGATCACATATGATAACTCATGGTATGGTCACAACCATCCATCTGAAAAAGACATGCATATCAACATAACCATGTCACATCACTTTACAACCTGGACTTTTGTGATATGAGTTCAGGGTCTTGCGCTCCAACACAACTTTACCAAAGTACAAATTCTAACATGTGAATAAATGTGTTGACGTCGAACATGCTAGAAAGTCGCTTGATTACTAGTCAATGATGTAAACTGTTATCAAACGCGAGAGAAACTTCAAATAATGAAAATGGTCCTCAAGGCACTATCAACACAATCCACTTAATGTGAATAGAGGAATGGAAGTCGAACACCCGTGAAGTCACTCGATCGAAAGCCAATGATTTGAACTTGTCGTTGAGTGTGAAGAACTTTCCATTAGGGCATGCAAGCTCTAAGGTACCGGAAGGGAGTCTCTCGGTCAACTTCTAGGATAATGAGTTAAAGTTGATAGGAAGAGACCATGTCGAAGGAGGGCCATAAGGTATCCCACATCATCGACATCAGAGAAAATGGTGCAAAATGATTTTGGATGATACAGAGAATTAGAGGTAAATGTAACTGTAGAAGGACAACTCTTGAACATATCGACGACACGAATGGAAGTTTGGTAGCTTTTGGATCCATAAGATCGGTGGTTATGACGATGTGGAAGAGATCAAATGGAAGGAGAAAATGAACGGCCCAACCCAGGAAGGGAAACAATACGAAGGAGGATATCCCAACTCTACACGAAGGAGAGAGTGTCATGTTTAAGAGTGAGCTATCAAATCAACTGATTAGATTTCCAAATTTCCCCCCACCATTTCTTGCAAGTACCCCAATTATTTTTTATCTCGAGCTTGAAGGTGATAGCATATTCTTGCACTGTAAGTTTATCCTTCGGACGAATCTGACCTAGTAAGTTTAACGAGCGCTAAGAAGGAGAAGCTCATGTTCGTCATGATGACGAATCCGATGTCGATTGATATTTTAATGAGTCCGACAAAGGTGTAACTTGATATCTTTTTCATGTTTAGAGAGTTTGAAAAAGACACGTAAAAGGAAACTTTACATGGTCGCTTTTCGTATGTTTACGTCTCTCGAACCTGAAAAGGTAGAAAAAATACTTGAGAGAACTGCTTGACAATTTCAGTCAAGGAGTGCCTTTTTCACAAATAGCACATCTTAGCCTAAAAAAGGGGTAAACTTATACTGGGTGCACGATGTTTTGTATCCATTAACGAGTTCAAAACAAAAAGGGCTCGACTATCTTTTCTCTTTTAAAGGGTTGGGAAAGAGCTTGAAAGCGAGCCCCCCATTTTATTTTCCTTTACGAGTCAAAAGGGAAAAATACTCAGCAATCTTTTCATATGAGTTTAACGAGTCGAGAAAAGAGCTGAAACGTGACTCATCATCATCGTCGAACATCCATCACCTGTCGCTGCACAAAGAAGGTAAAGTGAATTATCTAATTATTGAGATAAAATAGGTTAAAATATTTATGAAAATCTAATATTTTAATGAAAAACTGAATAAAAAGGAGAAAAGTAAATATATTTTTACCATTTACCATTTTAACTTGTTGTGAAGACTTTTTAGTCACTTTTTTGCTAATTGTTCTAGAGCATATAGCGAGAGATCCAGGATATCATTTGCCGAGCCACCAATTAGAAGTAAGAGCCAAGGCCCTGAGCTCCATTTTCATGTCTTTTATTCTTATTTTAACCATTTTTAGGTTTTTTGAGGGAGGTTTTATAAAAAGTTTTTCACCTATCGTGTTGTCGACGCGACTGTTTTTAAAATAGGCACACTGACACCGTGAATAGGGAAAAACCCTATTTCCTCACAAAACCACTATTAAAACATAAAATTTATGGGCCGAGCATGATTTTTGTCTCAAATCTATGGCTTTCGCAGGAAAGAATCACTGAAAATGGTAGACTGGAAAGAACGGGAACATGAAGATGTGGACACCCAGGCACTTAATGATCCAAATTGCCTGGAAGCTTTGAGGGCTTGTGGGCTCCTTAAATTCTTTCTCACACCAGGGATGCAAGCCCAACCTGAGTTGCTTCAGCACTTGATTAGTCTCTGGGACATAAATCGGGAAATATGTGCCATTGGTGACCAGGAGCTATTGTTAGAAACTTCATATGTGTATTTCATCAGAGGACAGTCGCAAAGAGGGGAACCATTCAACCTGTATGGGCCACGACCGATTGGGGCAAGCATATCCACGTTTCTTGCTGAACATTGCCCTAAGGCCCTTAAATCCAAGAGTGGGAAGATTGAGATTTCCATTGTTCAGGATTTGACACTGAGAGTGCTACTATTGACTATCAAAAGAGTGGTGGGGTCTCAAGTAGTACATGAGACCAACAAGTCGAAGTTCTTGTACACTATCAACTGTACATCACCTACGATCTTTAACTGGGCAGATTCCATGAAGATCAACATAAAGTGCCAGCTCACCAAAGCTAAGGCGGGGAATCTAAAGCAATTTTGCTTCGGATCTGTACTAGTGACCTTTTTCTTGGAACGGGTGCCACTGTTCCAGTACCAATTGACTGAGATAGATCCTCCCATGCCACGTGACCTGCAGATGGCCCACAGGAGTTGTTTGATGCCCAAGATCACTAGGGGCCAACAAATGTCGTACATACTTGCATTCTTTTCATGGCTACAATGACAAAAAATCGTTGTGGAGGACTGGCCATACAGTGCCACTAACTTTTGTGGAGATTCGGACATGTTGCTACCAGATGGGGAGGATTTTGACGACAAAGGAAAAAAATCTATTTTTTAATTTTGTGATTTTTTAATTTTTTTTGGCATATATGTATTTATAACATTTCTTTTTTCAATGCAGAAGTTCGAATAGAGCACCCTTCTAGGATGTCCCCAATGGCTGGGCACGTCGCCCACCCAATTGATGCTATCGCTCCTTATTTCGAGGGTCTGACAACGAGGAGGAGATCACGAAGAACCTTGAGGGGTTAACTCAAGGTATCCCAGAGTATGCTCGGGTGGGAGACATTCCTCGCCAGTACGAGAGACACACGGTGGGAGTCTCGGATCGGATCCGCCGATTGCTAACTCGTGTTGCATAAGTTGTATCATACTACCACAATCACCATGCTGATTAATTCCTAGGTCTAGTACTTACATTTTTTGAGGCCTGTGTGCCACATATATATGAGGCTTGTGAGCCACTGATCTTTTTTTGACACACATATTATTTTTTGAGGTTTTTATGTATCAAACATTATCACCATATATATATATATATATATATATATATATATATATATGCTGTATTTTCTTGCTTACTATGGTACAAATGGTTTGTTTTATCTTTTCACATGTTTTGTAAATGTCTATCGAACACATAATTAGCTAATGCATCTGTCAATGTATTCATGCATTTAGGAATATGATGATACATAATGTAATCAAAATGTCTTTCCAGTAGGGGAATACAAAGATACATTCTCAACGAGCTTGTCTAGCATTTCATGTGGGCTGTTTGAAATAACTTGTTAGGCTGTGATGATCTGTTAAAAGCAGAAATTTATTGCCCAACTCGTAGTGCCGCCACATTTTCAAAGCGTGAATTACTTCTATTAACTCTAATTCATATGCAAAATACTTTTTCTCATATCCCTTGAGCTTTCTTGACTTGTAAGGTATGACCCTACCTTGATGCATTAGTATGCACCTACCCCCTCCATGCTAGCATCCATACACACTCCATACTCCTTACTAGGATCAACAATACTCAAATTTGGAGCAGTGGTGAGTAGGTGCTTAAGTTGGTCAAAGCTTCTTTGACAATCACTAGTCCACCTAAAGGCTCTTCCTTTCTTTTGTAGAGAGGTAATAGGGTATGCTACCCTAGAAAAACCTTCCACAAACCACCTATAATATCCAGCTAGGCCCATAAATGATCTTATGCCAGCCACATCTTTCGGTACTGACCACTCCATAATGGTTTTTATTTTCTCAGGGTCTACCGTGATTCCTTCCTTGGTGATAGTATGTCCCAAGTACTGGATTTGTTCCTTGAAAAAGTCACACTTGCTGTATTTAACATACAACTGGTGTTCTCTTAGAACTTGGAGGAAAATGTGGAGATGTTCCTTATGTTCTTCCACGCTTCGTGAGTAGATCAAGGTGTCATCAATAAAGATCAACATGAACTTGTCTAAGTATTGACGAAATATGTGGTTCATGAGGCACATGAAGGTCGCTGGGGCATTGGTCAATCCAAAAGGCAACACCATGAACTCATAGTGCCCATATCAAGTTTTGAATGTTGTTTTTTCTATATCTTCCTCCTTTATTCAGATCTGGTGAGAACCTAATCAGATTTCAATCTGGGAGAAAACTCTTGTCCCCTTAACCTGGTCAAACAATTCATCTATACAGGGAAAGGGATATTTGATCTTAATGATAAGCTTTTTTAACTGACGGTAGTCCATGCACATTCTCATTTTTCCATCTTTTTTCTTAACAAACAATATTGGAGCTCCCCAAGGGGACACACTGGGTCGTATATACCTCTTATCTAGCAACTCCTGCAACTGCATTTTTAATTCTGTCAGTTCATGAATACTCATAAGGTAAGCAGCTCTGTAGACTAGGGCATCTCCCGGAATTAGCTGAATGGTAAAATCTATGTCACTGTTTGGGGGTAAACGTGGAATTTCCTCAGGGAAAACATCAGGAAAGTTTTGTATTATTGGTATATCTTCTAACACAGCAGATTTCTCCTTAGGGTCAGCATAACCTACTTGAATGGCAAAAATATGATAGTCTTTTCTGATGGATTTTGCTAGTTGGGAAGCTATTACGAGTCTTATTTACAGAGGATTTTGAATGCCACACATTTCTTGTCTTTCCGCCTTATCATCTTGGAAATTAATGGCTTTAGTTTTACAGTTAATAAGGGACCAGTGCTTTTCCAACCTGTCCATACCAATAAGGATATCATATGATCCTAAGGGTAGTATATTCAAATCTGCCTGGATGGACGGGTCAGCTAGCTCTAAAGGGCAATTATTAACCTTAGCCAAAACTCTTCTTTTAGCTCCCGTGGTTAATTGCACCAACCCTGGATTTTTAAATTTTACCACTTGTAACTTACATTGTTCCAAAATCTTGGGACTAATGTAGCTTAAAGTTGCCCCGGATCAATCAAAATAGCTACAGTTTGGTTAAAAATTTTACCTTCAAACTCGACCATTCTCGGCTGAAATTCTACTTGGTGGTCTTCCAGGGCTGCGTTAATTTTGGGCAGACTCCTTGCTATTTCCCCACAGGGGATTCGCTCAACGAACCTATGACATATCACGTGTGTTCGTGCCATATTAAACAATACCCTTAATTTCACTACATATTGGAAAATACATCTAAAAATATCATTATTTAACCCCCTAACAATATGAACCCAATATACCTTCCCAATTTAAAAACCCCTACTTCCACTAGATATTGCAAGTATCCATTTTCTCATTAACATTTTTTATACCCCTTTATATTTTTTCATTAACTTTATGCTCCATTTTTTATATCTTACAATATAAAAACCCTCTACCCCCTATATCCCCCCAATACATTATGTCATTTTTTCCTCAATAAATATCCCCCAATATGAACCCACGTATGGTATTGGCCCCCTAGTGGAGCCCCCATCTATTTCCCCTACAATAAAAGCTTCTTATAGCTGAGATATCCGGTGAGTTCCCCTGCCCTGTGGGAAGTTTTTGAGATAGTGTGGCCCTCCACATCCCCAGCATTGTACAGGGGGCCTTGCGACGAACTCAGCTTCAATTCTACCCAGTTGCTCATTAGTTTTTGCTTCGTCTGGTATCTTAAATATGGGTGGATTTTCATTGAATTTTTTGTTAGTTTGTCCCTTGTAAATTCCCTTGTTGCCTGAGCCTCTATTTCTTTTATGTACGGCAACGAATTTATTTATCTTTTTTGCATTCCATTTCTTGTTCATATCCCCTTTTTGTCTGTTTTTCTGATAGAAAATCTGTGCTTTGCGGATCACTTCATCCATGGTCTTTGGGTTGTCAAATTCTAGTTGATCCTTCATAAATAAAGGTAAGGTGTTAATGAATCGTTGCACCTTTGCTTTTTATTCACATATGTAGGGTGCATAATGAAGCAACGAGGTGAACTTTGTTATAAATTCATCCATGGTCAATTGCCCTAGCCGAGATCATGAAACTCTTTAGATTTCTCTTCATAAAATATTTTTGTTAGGTACTTTTCTCTAAAATATATCTAGAATTTATCCCAGGTTATACTTTGTTCAACCATTCCCTGAACAATCTTTACTTTGTCCCACCACAATGTGGCCTTTCCTTGCAGCTGGAAAATGGCCAAATCAACCTTCAAGTTATGGTTGTACTCGTGCAACTGGAAGTATTTGTTCATATTTATGAGCCATGCTTCTGCTAATTCTTCCTGATCTCCATCGAAAAGTGGGGGCTTTCTCTTTCGAAACTCCCCTTGGAGTTCTACTTTTTATTTATTCTAGGTTCGATGGTTAGATAGATTATTAGACTCTTCTTCAGGATTCTCCTCATTAGCCCTAGTTTCCCCATCTTCTATCCAGAATTTTGGCTCCCCCGACATATTCCTACATTTAGGGCTAGGAACTAGTGGCCGATTATTTTGTCTATCACATAAAATTTTTATAATCTTTTCTTGTTCCAACATTATTCTCTTGTTATCTTCCCATAAATGGGAAATTTCATCTTTTAACTCGTGTATTGTCTCTCTAATGTATGTACCAGTATCTTGGGGTTCCTCACCCAGCTGTACCCATACTTCAAGATTGCCCTCCTAAAATGGGGGGGCTACTGCTCCTATTGCAGGTCTGGATGGTAGGTTCCCTGTTCTTCTCATGCTCACAGTTCTTGCTTCCTCTGTGCACATGACAAATCTTCTTATTTCTTACCCAGAGAACTCCATTTTACAACCTGGTTCTGATGCAATATGTAATGTGTCCATCTAAAAAAAACATTTAAATGATTACAAATAACAAAATATCTATAATTTCTAATTATATTGACTTGTCATTAACGATATTATTAACTACAATAATAATTGTATACATGTGTCATCACCATACGTTTGGGGTTGGCATGGTGTTGTTACAACGATAGCTTAATTTGTAGCTGGGTTTATGATTTCCAAGGTTTACATTTATCAATGGTTTTTTCAACCACCTTATTGACTATCCCAACTATACAAACCCTCATTCTACACATCGGGGTACTATCATCAATATCCACAGACTTTATCTATTGTGGAACTATACATTCTTTATGGTAGACTTTAATTTTTGGAGGCCACTTACCAGGACGAGGGGACGACGTCCTTAGGATGCTTCTCCATGACGGACAGCGGTCCCTTATTTCTTCGAGGTCTGTACCCCATTGAGGGCTCTTGTTGCCACATTGAATCGAACAATCGAGGCTACTGCTGGCAGTTATATGCTTGGTCGAATACAAGAAAGGTATTTATTATTGTTCTTACTCGCGATGTAGTGTTTCTGCTCCTGTCCACAAGCAGAGGATTTCACTGTGGTAAAACTCTCAACCCAACTTCTTCCTTTTCATCCTTGTCACTGCTCGAGAAGCCCTTTCTCTCCTTGACTGTTCTTCCTTCTTGACTATAGTGTGCGGCTATGGCTTTAGGTGTAGCTACAAGGGTACTGGAGGTGTTTTATTATAGCCTCGGTAAGTCAACCCAACACTAAGGCATTTTTCAATTAGAGTTGCAGTGTTTGATCCAGTCACCAATGTTTTCTAACTAGCCTCATTGTCAGGTTATGCAGGTGCAACTTCAGAGGCCTGGCTCTGGCTATCGAAACTTGCCTTGGTCTTCAACGGGTATGAGATTAGTTCTTTATATCTTTCAAGAAATGAAGGTCGTGCCCCTGGTCTCATGAATAGTTATGTCATGTGTATATGTTAGCAGAGCTGGGGTTTCTCTAGTTTAGAGCTTTTGAGTTTTTAGCTAGGTTGAGCTGGTTGACATGTATTCTATGTTAATGAGACCACGAGTCTCTAGCCTTTTAGGCATTATTTTTAGTTTTATGAGGACTGGGCCCAAAATCTCTACTCCTTCTGAATGTATGGTACTGTTCTTTAATTTTTGTGGTGACTAATGTCCTCAAACTGGTTGCATGAATACACTGGCTCGTCCTGAGTTTGATTATGTACTACTAGGACATTTTCCTCTCGATCTATAATTTCTGAGGATGGTCTCTATCTTTGGTTAATGTATGATTCACAATTATTGCTTATGAAAAACCTATGGTTCATTTTCTTGGTGTTTGTATTGGAAGATAACTTTAAGTGACTCGTTCGATCACTAATATTTAATACTCTGTTTTCCTTGCTTCCTAGCTTGAATGTATTTCATCTCGCAGACTATTTCTTTACTATAGGTTTTCCATGTTTAAATCTTTCATTTCGTGGATAACTACAGCCTTGCGGCTACATTTCTCACAATTTCCTACAGATTGCTTCCTTTCCAACTAAAGAATTAGTTCCAGTTTCGTTTATCTGTACCCAAATTTGCAGGTTCCGCCGCATTGGAATAGAGTTATGTTTTTGTTTTAATATTGAGAAGGAAATGGGTCTCTGTAATTATTGAAGCATAGATGATGTTCTTCCCTACTGGTATTGGGCCATTATTTATGCTACTATCTGGGAATTATTCTTAATAGATAGACAGTGTTATCTCTTAATCTTTCTGAAAATTCTGTCTCATGTTGCAAACTTCTAAACTTAAAGGGGTTTCAGTTTATACATGCTTATTCAATCAGTTTTCTTTAATTACTATTCAGATATGTGACTATATTTGAGATTAGCATTTTGTTTAAGGGTTACTGCTCTTAGTAATTAAGCAAGATGTTTCAGATGTAACTTATCTGGTATGTAATTTAGCATTCTATTTTATTAGTTATTGCTGATAGTATTCAAGCAAGATATTTCAGATGTAAACTTGTCTGGCCTGTAATTTAGCATTCTATTCTAAGAAAATTACTGCTAATAATAATTAAGAAAGATATTCCACATGTAAGCTTGCCTAGCTTGTAGTTTAGCATTCTATTCTAATAAAATTATTGCTAATAGTAATTAAGCAAGATATTCCAGATGTAAACTTATCTGACTTGCTGAACTACCTATAACCTTATAACTCGTTTATAGGGAAAATTTTAAGGATGGAAATTTATCTTGAAGTTTAAAACCTTAGCGAATCCCACTAGTCCATAATATGAAATCTATAAAATGTGTGGAGATATTTTTGTAAAAATATTCAAATTCCTAATATTTTTATATAGTCTATATATAATGTTTTGGCAATTTTTAGGGTAATATAATTTCATTCTATAAAATTTGGGCAAATCATTTTTACAAAAAAAGGAAATTAGCGAATCATTTTTTGGAAAAAGTATAGAAAATTAGCCCTTGGGTGAGTATTAGCCCTTAAAATTTTCCCACTCATTTAACCTCCCAACCTTGAGACTTGTACTCCAGCGCCTTTAGTCTCCCCCCCAGCTACCCTAACTTGGGTAAATTATTCAAGAGAACTCCTTTTTGAATAGTAGCAGATATCTGGTGGTTAACTAGACTTATCCACTACTTTTCTATGTGTCTCTACAACACATAAATGGTCCTTTCTTTCTCCTCCATTCCCTTGATCACAAATTCCACTACCTCCTATCCTCTTGATCTTTTAGGGATGGATTTTTCATAGGAGCAGTTAGGGTTGGGTAACTGCCCAACCAACTATTTCTTGAGAACTCATCTCCATCACCCTTTTGACAAATATATCTCATGAATTAAAACAATTTTTTTCCTTAACATTTTCTAGTACTAAATTTCTTTTAATCAATTTAAAAATAGAATGTTTAAGTATAAAAATTCAAATCAGTTCTAGTTTGTTTTACTAGTAGTAAAAATAAATATTCACATTCACAGGGGATATCACATGTGCACCTGAGGAAAATCCAAGTATAAGGTCGGACCGTGGGAGTGATACAATTCTTAGCCTTTGAAAATAGTTTGTTACTCACGAGGAAGTGAATTGAAGATCCTATCTACATGCAAGTCTCTAGCAAAATAGAAAGATGTGACATTGAGTCATTAAAAAACCCATGACCCTAGAAGGTTATAACCATAGGTACACTCATAACCAGCGACGATTTCGGAATCGTCGCAGTTATCCTCCTTACAACTGCGATGATTTTAGTTCAATGAACCACCCACTAGCCAGCGTACAGGCTCCTCAGCCCTGATGCTCTGATGCCATGATAAAAATGGTAATGTTTGTATTAATGAAAATAAAACCCATTGGACAGCTCTACGAAAGAGAATCTGCACCAGGAGAGTCTGGGTGTGCAGAACGCTCTACATTGTTCATGCACATTACACATTAAATAGAATACATGGTTTTAGGGAAGTTAGAACAGCATCCTAAGAAATAGAAACTAATTCCTATCCTGAGGTTACGTGAACCAACTCTACCCATTCTAGGATATTCTCCATTATCTTTAACAATTACTATTCATTATATTTGGTTGACTCACCCAGTGACAATAATTGTGCGACCACACAAAATAACTAGAAATTTGAGTGACCACATAATTTTCATTTATTTTTCTTATATAATGGGTCAACATCACGGGGAATTTTGTCGAGCAAGTTTGCGTGATTGTTAATTTAATTATCTTTGCCTGATATTTCTCTATAAAGTTTGATTGGTCTTTGAGTTTACGGAATCCCAATAATGTTCAGTGAGTGATTCACATTACCAAGGCTTATATCACATTATATGGGCAACAAAAAGTATTTCGGATGATATCGTGCCACGAATGTTGTGTCCGTACCATATGTGAGCACAAAATACAATTAGGTTAAATATGCCATTTTGCCATTACTAAAACATCGAAACATATAAATTGATTTTTTTCAAGAGTAAACTTCTGATCAATGAGATATATTAAAATATATATATTTGGTTAGATTTAAGATTATTGTGATTTATAAAGCAGAAATAAGTTTTTTTAAATTAATTATATTATTAAAAATATGCCGATGTTTTTAATTGTATGATCATGATAAACCACAAAAATTAGTTCCAAACTTCGACCAAATTTTAATAATATAATTAATCAAAAAATTTATATCTATAAATATATTTATTAAACTCAAACTCGCTCCCTAAGAGAAATTAAGTAATGTATGCCTGTCGGTCTCAATAAAATGCGAAATATGATATAATAGACTCATATCCACAGGATCAATTTCCTTTCCAGCAATGAGACAACGAAATCTACCAAATTGCCTAAGTCTCTTTTGTATTCCACCAGGAATTGTGACTGTACATTTAGTCAAATCATTTTTCATGTATTGAGTGTTATAACGGACCACATGGTTATCATCCACCGTTCACCCTAAGAACAACTGTCCACACAACGCTATGGATCTGTCTTTGTTTACCACCGGTGGCCAGGGGGAACAACCCATAAAGGAATAGCCACGGCTTTTCCTTTATGTCAATCAGTGATTGATTATGACCTCAATTCTGTATATCTTTTTTGGAGACCTGAATTCTGTACAACTTTTTAAAGTGGTTGCCTCTTCCATTTTTCTTTACCAAAATTGATTGGGAGTAAAATGGACACCTCGATAGCATCTATCATGTCCGTGGAGTGACATGCCCATTATCATTACTCTCTATAATCAATATACAGATATTTGCGGTGCCATTTACCCACCACATGCGCGTTCTGGTCTGTTTTCTTTTATAAATATTGTCCACCAGTGAACGAGCATTTGGCCTTTCGGTATCGTAAAGGAAATTTTCTCGGAAGAAATAACCTATCATTGCATAAGATTTGCATGTGTGTACAAATAATGTAGTGAATACCCCGTATCTTTGAGTTGAAGGTAAACGACGTTACGGTTATTCGATGTTGCGTGGCAAATACCTGTAATCATTACAGAACTTATATGAAATTAAAAGAAATTGAAGCTTATATAATTAAAACAAATTGAAATAATAGAATTTATTCATAAAAGCAGAAACAGTAAGTTCAAGTTGTGTGAATGTTTAGGATCTAGTCAATTTAGGTTTTATTAATTGTTGGTAAATTGGTGTATTTTTGTTTAATGATAATGTTGTTTTGGGTAGTGGAGAACTTAATCTTACTGAACAATCATAATGGTTTTTTTTTATTGTAGTGATAATGTCTTTGTAGAGAATAGTTCTTATGGTATGGGTAGAATATATTGCTTAGAAAGATATAAATATTAAAAATGAAGTTGTTTTATTTATTTAGTTAATTATTATTTGAATTGGTAACCATTTTAATTTACTATTAATTAATTTTGACTGATTTTTTATTAATATTAAATAAAATTATATAATTTTTTATTATAATTTAATTTATTCCTTAAAATTCATTTTAATTCATGAACTTAAACCAAACTTCATAATAAAAAATAAATAACTAGGTAATATAAATAAGTATCTAAGTGATTTTTATTTTAAAAATAATTATGTAATAAATAAATCAATATATATAATTTTTTTAAAATATAACTACTATTTTAAATAAGATTTTATGGTTTTAATGAATTTTGAGGTAATTATTGATAAGTATATTTCATTATATTTGTTTATGAATAAAGTTTTTTTGGGTTAAGGAATAAAAATAAACCAATTAACTAACCATATTTATTAATTTTGGTCCATAGGGTTTTGAATAGATGGTGATCGGGTGCTTTGTTAAGGCACTCTACTCCTTGATGTGAAGCCAACCCACATCCTGGTGATGTATTTGGCATGATGAAGATGTAATCCTAGCATGGTTACAAACAAAAAAATTATAAAATTTGAACTTGTTATTTAATGATATTTTTTGTAAAAGTAATTTAAAGATTATAAAATAATTAAGTTAAAATTTTAATTAATTGTGGTTAATAAGATTTTAGAAAAATTCTGAATTGATATATGAAAGTAAAAAATTAAATGCTTACTAAGGAAAAAAGACTTGCACCAATTTTGATGAGAAATAACCACTAAAATATCTGTACATTTATATTTTTACTTCTATTTGTCAAAGTGTTGAAGAAAACATAAATAATAATAGACTATAACAACTCCAATTAAGTGTTTTTTTTTTTTTAATCTTGTTCCAGTCCATTTTTTATGCAAATATTTAATTAAATTATGATGAATAATAATTAATGATAAATATAGTATTTATATAACATAAACAATTTAAAAAAAAAATAGTTTTCTTAATTTTTTCCTATAAAAATTAATAATTAAAATTCTAAAAATATCTTTATATGCAATCTATTTTTTTTGCCCAGTTAAAAAGGATTTTGAAAAATGACTACTTATATTATAATATCAAAAAAAAAAAAATTAACGTATGTTCACATCCATAACAAAATTTTGTAAAGTGTAATTTTATTAAGAAATTAATATATAATACAAAAATGAATATTACAAAATTTTATAAGAAAATAAACTCGTTTTTGTGAACGCTAAACAAAATTTGGGTTTAACCTAAGGTGATATAACAAAATTTTGCTTTAACCTAAGTTGATATATCCTTTATCCTAGGAAAGATAAAAAAAGAAAATAATAAAATCTTAATGGGCATAAGTCATGTCCTAAAACAATGTTTAATCTCATTTGTAAAAGTAATTTTAAATAATGATGTAACATGTAATGACATAAGATATTATTTATTATGAGAATTTTTATTTATTTTTTATTTATTTTTATTTTTTTTAAATAAGATTATTCTGTTATTCACATTAAAGGTGTACAGTTACAGTATGACTAGCGTCAAAAACAACTGCCCAGAAGGAAAGGCAGAATGAAACAGAGAATTGTCCAAGACAGTGAGTTTGGACGAGACCATGTTATGCAGTCCCACGCAGGGGATCCAGTGTTAACCATCCAGGCCTTACTGAGCTTACAAGCATTACAAAAAACATGCGTATTTAACCTTGGCGTAACAACAATTACAAAAATTATCAATTGTGGCAAAAGCCCTCTATACTGGGCCGCATAACCTAAGACAGGGCTGCAGAGCATGAATTAGGCGTCTGGAGGCTCCTCCATGATTCTGCACCATCCACCGTCAGACAGATCCTGAGCTTGAGCAGCATCGTTCACAAATGTACCCTGGACCGTTGGCTCTATCACTATGTCATTAACATTTCTCGCAGGAATCTCCATAGCTCGTGGAGAGCTAGGATTTGGCACAGAAACTGAGCCTAGGTCCTCCTGATGGGCACTAGACTCTCCTCCTTCCTGGGCTTCCTCAAGAAAGAGCATCGAGACATGAGCGGTAATCCTTGGACGGTTCAGGGTGTAATTAAAAGTGAAGATTGCAGAGCCGAAGGAGGCAGAGGACGAGGAACTTGGAGAACTGGGCTCAATGAATTGACTGGGCCACAAAAAGCGCCCTCTCCCACTGCGAGTGCGAGGGTAATGGCTTGAAATTAAGTCACTGGAGGGAGAGAGGGATGAAGGGCTAGAGGGCGCCCTCCGAGAGGTGCCTTTGCGACTTATCATCCTTTGGCGGAGTCGGGGAATTTTGACAGTGACGACGCCTTTGTAGATACCAGAACGAGCAACCAGAGAAGCAGGGCATAGGCTAGACAAGCGAACAATCAGACGGGAACCGAAAGCTTCAGAGAGAATCAAGGAAATAGACTAAAGCTACTTTTCCGAACTAACAGAGTAGGAGCCCAGCTTCGTTCCATCCAACTAACATAACATGAGAGACACCTAAATGAACCCATGGCGGAGGCTAGTTTTATTACCCTTTCCCCTACCTCGAGACTCGCCCGCTATTACTATGGCATTCACAGGGGGCCAAGAGCCAGAGCATATCAATGCGTGTGGAGTTGAAAGATAATTCAAGGTTGCCTGCACTAATTCCCTTAAACATAGCAATGCCCACATGCCCATGATCATCCGCCCACTAGTTAATAACTTCGTTGTACAAGGCTGGCAGGTGGCAACCTTTCTCACCCCACTCTAGTCCCATCCAATTTAAAGCCATCTTAAACACCCACATCTAGGAATTGATTATGAGAAATTAATAGTTGTTAATCTTAGATTAATATGGAACAATAACTTTTTTGAAATATTTAGTATTAAACATTTTTAGTGGTGAATAAATCATGTATTAGGTTATAAAGAAATTAGACAGGAAACATGGTGCCTACAAAAGTATTCATATATCATTTACAAAGCCAAATTACAAGCCACTTAAATAGTTCTCATGAGATCTAATAGATTCCAAATAAGGAGAATATTGTTAAGAAAATATCTCAAAAACTCTGACAAGCAACAACTCAATCTTAGCTATATACTAATGTAAACATTAATTGAAGTACCCCTTTTAATGCTTACATTACATCATTACAAGTATTAATACAAAAATGACAAATCACAATTCTCATGTCATATCTATCTAACAAGTCTTCCTCAACACTTATCCCCACTCTAAAATCACCCAGACAATGTTATTTTTACCACCAAAATCTTTGAACTTCTCATTCAACTCATTTAAGATATAACTATCTCTAACCATCTTTGATAAACTTTTTATAATTGACGCTTCTCGATCTATTGAAGGAAAATCTTGATAGTGACTTGTATCCAATAGTCAATTATGCAACCTACATTACTACACACATGGATCTCATAACATAACCTATAACTGATGTTCTTGAAGCACAAAGAACAACAAGACCCATCAATATATAACAGATTCACAAAATTAAATTAGGTGATCTGAAAATGAAGATCCTAGATTAATATTAAGGTATTACAGACTCATGTGCAGGATTTATCTATATTACTTAGTGCAATGGATCGATAAGATTGCAAATAATATATATAATGAGCAGTTAGAGAGACATAATACAAACACACACATAACACAACAAAATAATCAAGGAGTTCGCCCAAAACTCCTGGGCTACGTCTCCTGGTCCAGCCTCCACTGGTGACCTCTCTATTATGTCTTTAAGAGAAGAGTTTTTACAAATGTGAGCTAAATTGAGTCTCAACACAACAGGAACAAAACAACATGGTCAACTTGAATCCCTCGAGTCTCTCTGAGTACATAGACTCTCCCTCTCGCTTTCTATCTCTGTTTTCTCTCTGTCATAGCACTGCCTACTCCTGTCTCTATAATTTAATGGCTTTTAATCCAATCAGTGCTTATCTGTTTGTTTTCCCTTTTGGGCTTTCTGGCTTCTGACCTCTGTCCATTCAAATCCCCTCTGAGCGTTAACCAATCATGGTGTAACATCTTCAAGTATGGTGGCCACCTGTTTTGTAACAGAAGAGACTATCAGCGCATTGAAATCCCAAAAATGTCATTTATTTGTTTACACAGAGAAATACACAAAAAAAGTTGTAAAATCCGCCAAACTGTCATTTATCGGACTTCAAATATTATCAATTCCACCCTATAATCCTTGCAGATCCGCCTTTGGTCGCTATCGCAAGTCCACCATTGATCTTTATGATTGTCGATCTAATGGTTGCTATTCATTTCAGGTGGCTTATGCATACGGAGGTTACTAACCCGAAAAGGCGGTTTTATCTCTCTGGCGCCAAGCCACGTGTCAGCCAGTGTATGGCGTCAGGCAGAGCCTATCCAATAACACTTACCTTCTAAGGCCCACCCGAAATCTTGCTCATTACGAAACTCAAAATATATATCGCTACATGTATAGACCCTTTCGGGTGCATTTGATCGCTTCATTCTCTTTTCCTTTGTTTTCTGTTTATTTAATGAAAATGTGAATTTACATAGAAAAACCCTTTTCTTCTAAATCTCAAAATATATACATTTGCAACCATAAAACCCATCGGATCCAGCTTTATTGCAAGTCGTATATGTATCGGCCACGCTCCTTTGCATTGCTTCAATGCGATATATCACAACGCATATTGCATAGTCCTCGGGCCTTTGGTAAGCGCTCCCTTGTATTTTGCCAATGCGATATTGTGAGTTAACCTGGGTCGTCGATCTGCGCGCTTGATTGATAGTCCTCGTTGACTCGCGTTGATTTCTATCACAAATTTCATATGGTAGCCTCCGATAGCCTTCGCTTTCCACCTCCGATTGTAATATGCTGATCAGATCTGGACCGTTGATAGGCCAGATCCGATGGCTCCTATGCAACATTGTTTAAACCTCCATTTAACTTTGTTTTCACCATTTCTTCTTATTATTTTCCTTTGCGATAGTGTTTTCCGCCATTTGCTAATGTTTTCCCCTTGTGATAGTTTTAAGTATATAAAGACTAAGAGTGTTTTAGGATACATTTTGGATCATGCCTTCCCATTGAAAAAGATTTTGGATGACCAAAATTTGGTTTTTAAGCATCGATCATGTGAGAATACAACTTCTTCACTAGTCCAATCTCTATCCATCGTGGATTGCCTGGTTTTGAACCTTTGAGTCTGATTCTAAGCTACTGAACATCCCCTTTATGCATGATTCTCACCTTCCTGTCCAGAACTGTGTCTTCTCGCACCTCATTGAGATATTCAGGCAATAGATCATCAATAGAAGGCAACTAACTTTGCTCTTCGGGATCTTAAATCAATGAAGGTTCATATAGTCTCAAGTTCTCTACATTAACAACTGAATATATATGCATATAAGCTGGAAAATCGAGGCGAAAAGTATTTTCACCAATTTTCTTAAGTATCTTGAAAGGCCCATACCCTATTGGTTTTAGTTTCTTACCTTCACCTTTCATTCTATATTTGCTGATGTACAACCAGACTTGATCACCAAATTGGAAGCTATGCTCAATTCGATGCTTGTCATGCCTCGCATTGTATTTGGCCTAGCTTCTTTCCAGCTATTCCTGCACCGCCTGGTGAATTTCTTGGATCTATTCAATGAACTTGGTTGCTCTGTCCACATCACTGTGTCCATCAACTGCGATTTCTTTACTTAAGACAAAATCCAAGGGAGACTTTGGTATAAAATCAAAACAAGTCTCAAAAGGAGATATCTTAGTAGAAGAGTGCTTGGCATGATTGTAAGCATGTTGCACATAACACAAATGTTCATCCCAAAGCTAGGGATGCTTGCTGCAATAGCCACTGAGCAACTGGATCACTGTCCTGTTGACCACCTCTGTTTGACCATCTGCTTGTGGATGAAACGTTGTGATTTTCTTCAATCTGGTCTCCATCAACTCCCATATACTTGACCAAAACTTCCCAACAAATCAGGAATCTTGATCAGATACAATAGAAGTGGGTAACCCAAAATGAACCCATACATCCTGAAAGAACAACTTTGTTGTTTGTTCAACTGTAATATGCTTGTTACAAGGTATCAAAATACACATTTTTCTAAACCTATCCATAATAACATATAAATAATCATGACCTTTTCTAGACTTTGGTAATCCCCCAACAAATTCCATGGAAACACTTTCCCAAGGACGAGAAGGAATCAGAAGTGGAGTGTACAAGTCTAATTTTCTATTACTGGGCTTGCTTGTAGGACATATAGTACACCCTTTGATATATCTAGAAACTGTCTCATGCATTCTTGGCCAATAACAGAACCTTTGCAATTGTGCAACTATTTTACTTACACCAAAATGACCTGATATAAGAGAAGTGTGTGCTTCTGGGATTATGTTAACTCTTTCAGTTTGTGGAATGCATAACATTCCCAAATGATACAAGAGTTGGTCCTTAACATAACAATCCAATTCTTCTACTTGTTTGACATGACTTAAGGTTGCATATACATATTTAAAATCTACATCTTGAGCATATTGTTCAATGTAGCTTTCATGCATTACTGGTTTAAGTATAGTAGATGCATTTATGATTGGTTTTAATAGCATATCTACAACCTTATCATGTATGCCTTTCTTATATCTGATGACAAGATGAAATTGTTGTAGGAAACACATCCACCTATAATGTCTTGATTGTTGCAATTTAGTTTGTGAGTGAAAATATTGAAGTGGTCGATGATCTATACGTATAATTGTTTCTTTGCCCAATAGGTAATGTTTCCACTTTTTCAAACTCTACACTAATTTAAACAATTCTTTATCATATGTAGGATAATTAACTATTGCAAAATTAAATGTCTCAGAATGATAGCATATGTGTTTACCATGTTGCATCAACATTGCTCCCATGGCATAGTGACTGTCATCTATTTCAATCTCAAATGGACGTTGAAGATATGATAGTGCTAGTACTGCTGCTGTACTAATTTTTTCTTTTAAGGTGTCGAAGGCTTTCTGCTATTTGCCTCCCCACTGAAACACCTTGTTCAATCTCGCTAAAGCATGTAAGGGAGCTGCAATCAAGGAAAGGTTAGCAATAAACTTTTCCAATATTGTGTTGCTCCTAGGAAACTCCTAACTTTTGTGGTAGATTTGGGTTTAGGCCAGTTCACAATGACTTCAACCTTAGAGGGATCTATCTTCAATTCACCACACCCTACAATATGAACCAAATAATTTAAATATGTTTTTCCAAATTCACATTTAGATAACTTCACATAGAGATTTTCTCTTTTCAAAACATCTAAAGTCTTCTTTACATGCTTCAAATGTTCTTCACATGTTTTACTGAAAACAAGAATGTCATCTAAATATATAATTACAAAATCATCAATAAAATGCCTGAGTACATCATTCATAATTCTCATGAAAGTGGCAGGAGCATTAGTTAAGCCAAAAGGCATAACCAGCCATTCATACAACCCTTGATTTGTCTTGAAAGTATTCTTCCATGCATCTTTTTCTGCAACTCTCAGCTGATGATAGCCACTAGGCAAGTCTAACTTGGAAAATTAAACTACTTCTTTCAACTGATCTAATAGATCATCAATGTGAGGAAGAGGATAACGATTCTTGATCATTATTTTATTCAGTGCTCTGTAATCAATGCACATCCTCCACGAATCTTATTTCTTTCTCACCGGTACGATTGGAGATCCACATGGTGATGTGCTTGGTCTTGTAAACCCTTTATCGAGCAGCTCCTATACCTGCTTCTTGATCTCTGCATTCTCTAAAGTAGATAACCTTTTATACCTGTGGTTGTGACTATTGTTTCATCACCTGAGTCTGAGCCCAAGTCTTTCTGGATAGCAGTAGCAATCTTCTTCTTCTTACCACCGAACTTCTTAGCTTTTAGCTCCAGATGCAAAGACCAATAGTGTTCATCACTGTGTACATCCTTCTTGAAATGAGTTCATGAAGGTTTGTCTTTCTGTATAGCACCTGTCTTCCTCTCCTTCCATTTCAGCTTCTTCTTTTCCTTATTCTTGCTTACAGAGGGATTTTATGATCCCCTTTTCTCTGGGTTCACATTCTTGCCTCTAGCTTCTAGATGTGTAGCCTAGATTGATACATCATCTAGGGTAGTGGGATTAAAGATGAGAATGGTGAGCTTCAAATAGATATACAGACCACCTATATACTTCAGTAAAGTTTCAGGTGTGTCTAGAGATATGTGTAGAGTTAAAGCTCTTTTTCTAAATTCCTGTGTATAACTTTGTACACTTTGGCCCTTTAATTAGCAAAGAGTTTTCCAAATCATCATTGCTTACTACATATAAGCTAGGGGATAAAAAAAAAAATTGATGACAGAAACAAATTCATTCCAGGTAGAAAGAATTTTACCATGTTTCTTCAGATCAGCTTGTGTCTTGCCTTCCCACCACACTAGTGCAGTTCCTCTAAGGCGAAGGTTGGCCCACTGAATCTTTCTCCTATCTGAATCAATGTGCTACACCCTGCAATATACATCAATCTATCTAATCTAGTTATATAGCTTTTTTGCATTTAATTTTCCATCATAAATTGGGAAATCAAACTTTACATCTAATTTAAACAAAGAAGTTTTCTTCTTCTTCTTTTCAAGGCTAGTTTTATGTGAATAAGATGATGAGGATGGTGATGATGGAGTAGATGGTGGAGAAGGCCTCTCTTATTTTCCTTTGCCTTTTGGATGGGCAACTACAAGAGGTTCCTTTGCTCCTTTATCTAGTTGAGGTGCTGAAGCGCTTTCACCTTGACCTTTCTTAAACTCCCGATACATCTCTTCTACCATGGCTCGCATGGCCATAAAACTTTCCATGAATTGGGATTTTGATTCCCATGGAGTTTCTTCTATTGTTCTCCTCTGAGAATAGACTCTCCCAATATCTAGATTAGCCTTAACAAGTTCTCATTCTCCTAGTTTGAGCTTTGACATTGTTAGCATTCAAGAATCCAGCACAAGATTGTCTAACATTAGAAAACCTAAAGCTCTGATACCACCTGATTTGAAAATGAAGATATTTGATTAATATTAAGGTATTACAGACTCATGTTTAGGATTTTCCTACATTACTTAGTGCAACAGATTGATAATATTGCGAATAATATAGATAATGAGTAGTTAGAAATACATAATAGGCTCACACACATAACATAGCAAAATCATGAAGGAGTTCACCCAAAAGTCTTGGGCTACATCTCCGGGTCTAGCCTTCAGTGGTTACCTCTCTATTATGTCTTTGAGAGTAGATCTTTCACAAATGTGAGCTCAATTGAGTCTCAACACAACAGGAAGAAAACAACAGGGTCAACTTGAATCCCTCAAGTCTCTCTGAGTACAAAGACTCTCCCTCTCACTCTATGTCTCTGTTTTCTCTCTGTCTTAGCACTGCCTACTCCTGTCTTTGTCATTCAGTGGCTTTTAAGCCAATCGACACTTGTTTTTTCGTTTTCCCTTTCGGTCTTTCTAGCTTCCAGCCTCTGTCCATCCAAATCACCTCTGAGCATTAACTGATCATGGTGTAACGTCTTCAAGTATGGTGGCCACCTATTTTGTAACGTAAGGGACTATTGGCACATTGAAATCCAAAAAATATTGTTTCCTTGTTTACACAAAGAAATACACAAAAATGCTATAAATCTGCCAAACTGTCGTTTCTCGAACTTCAAATATTATCAATTCCACCCTATAATCCTTTTGGATCTGCCTTTGGTCGCTATCACAAGTCCACCATTGATCTATATGATCATCGCTCCAATGGTTGCTATTCATTTTGGGCGGCTTATGCACACATATATTACTCGCTCGAAAAAGTAGTTTTCTCACTCTGACACCAAGCCATGTGTTGGCCAGTGTATGGGATTGGGCAAAGCCCGTCCAATACCACTTACCGCCTAAGGCCCACCCAAAATCCCACTCGTTACAGAACTAAAAAATATTTATCGCTGCATGTATAGACCGTTTCGGGTCTGTTTTATCGCTCCGTTCACTTTCCCTTTGTTTTTGATTTATTTAAAGAAAATGCAAATTTACATAGAAACCCCTTTTCTTTCGGAACTCAAAATATATACATTTGCACGCATAAAACCCGTCGGGTCCAGCTCTATTGCAAGTTGCATATGTATAGGCCCCACTTCTGTTCATTGCTCCGATGCAATATTGCGATGCAATATATCAAAATGGCATATTGCATAGTCCTTGGGCCTTTGGTAAGCACTCCCTTGTATTTTTCCAATGCGATATTGCGAGTTAACCTCGGTCGTCGATCTACACGCTTGATCAATGGTCCTCATTGACTTGCACTGATCACTGTCACAACTTTCATATTTTAGCCTCCGATAGCCTCCGCTTGCCACCTACGATTGCGATATGCCGATCGGATCTGGATCGTTGATCGGCCAGATCCGACAGCTCCTGTGAAATGTGGTTTAAGCCTCTGTTTAACTCTCCTTTCACCATTTCTTCTTTTTTTTCCTTTGCGATAGTGTTTTCTGCCATTTGCTAATGTTTTCCCCTTGTGATAGTTTTTAAGTATATGAAGACTTAGAGGACTTTAGAATCCATTTTTGACCATTAGCGTTCCGTTCTCTTCGCACCAAAGAACTTTGAGAACCACCAATGTAATTATATTCCTCTATTCATCAATTGGTTCTGCACATTTTACAAATAAAATGAAAAACTACACAAATATTACAACAAGAAAGCTATGAGGTGTCCTTTCAGGCAGAAACAATCACATTGTCCATCCTGTGACTTGTTCCATTCTTTCAATTCCTCTGTAAATAAGTTTCAGCCGAGCATATAGGACAATATATGGGATCATTTGAAGTTTTCCCATGGAACTCTTATGTAACAACTCTATGAAAACCAAAATTTTTGGAACCATGTATTGAGGCAGCCACTTTCTGCAAAATGAAATCATGTCCACCTCAGTTACGACGTTCGTTGTCGAATTAGTATTCATGAATATATATTGTTTCTCATGTTTTCCACCACATTACACTAATTAGCCATGTTGTTACACATAAGACTCTACAAATAAAGAAAAAATTGGTTAATGCCTTGTGCAACCATACAACGGCCCACACCAATTTGTTTTGGTATTTGCTAACATGAGATAACTACGGAGTTTACAAATCCTCCAACGGTGATTTTTTGGTTTGCACATGAATATATGCTATCAGAGACAATTGGAACTTTTAAATGTGAATCCTTCATAAAGACTTCAGTGTCAACCTCGCCATCGAAAACCACTCTCTGACAATCACGTCAACAGTAAACCAACTCACACCCACCTTAATTGACTTGTAAACTCATTATGTATGACATGCAGAATTTTAGATACTTCTTCATGTTCTACAAAATTTTATTTCCTTTAGCCAAGGAATGCAAGCCAAGGACAAAGGCCTCTGTGTAATGTGAAGTGATTTCATTCTCCATTGTTTGTGTTTTTCTTTTGTTTCTCCATTGTCTCTGTCTATGAGACTATGCTTTGTTGTTGCCCTCTGAACATGAACCAGTTGTGTGCTTTGAACTAACAACTGGTATCATAGCCAATAAGCAAATATATCATTGGTTGTTTTATGTGGTTATTTGTATCGCAGACTCTGCTTATTAAACACCACTTGAATAAATTTGTGGTCCAGTAACTTTGTAGAGAAACACTGTTGTATGAGGCTTTTGCATTGTAAGCTCTGTGGAGAAGACACTATTGTATAAAGCCTGTGTATTGTGAATTATGTGGAGAAAGACTAGTAGAGAGGTGGAAGGTCTTGATGCAAGAGACTGCAACATCGAATAACATAGATACCATTAGAAAGATTGATCACTGAAAAAAAGGGAGTGGAGATCAACATCCAGGAATGTGGAAACTAATATTACTTATTGAAACGGATCGATAACATTGTGAATAATATAGATAATGAGCAGTTAAAGAAACATAATAGACACACACACATAACATAGAAAAATAATCAATGAGTTCACCCAAAACTCCTGGGCTACGTCTCCTGGTCCAGCCTCCAGTGGTGACCTCTCTCTTATGTCTTTAAGAGAAGAGTTTTTACAAATGTGAGCTCAATTGAGTCTCAACACAACAGGAACAAAACAACAGGTTCAACTTGAATCCCTCAAGTCTCTCTGAGTACATAAACTCTCCCTCACTCTCTGTCACTGTTTTCTCTCTGTCTTGACACTGCCTGCTCCTGTCTCTGTCATTCAGTGGCATTTAAGCCAATTAGCGCTTGTCTGTTCGTTTTCCCTTTAGGGATTTCAGACTTCCGACCTCTGTCCGTTCAAATCCCCTCTGAGCGTTAACCAATCATATTGTTATGCCTTTAGGTATGGTGGCCACCTGTTTTGTAATGGAAGGGACTATCGGCACATTGAAATCCCAAAAATGTCATTTTTCTGTTTACATAGAGAAATACAAAAAAACGCTGTAAAATTCACCAAACTGGCGTTTATCAGACTTCAAATATTATCAAATTCTGCCCCATAATCCTTTCAGATCCGCCTTTTGTCGCTATCGCAAGTCCACCATTGATCTATATGATCATTAATCCAATGGTTGCAATTCATTTTGGGTGGCTTATGCGTATAAATATTACCTGCTCAAAAAGGTTTTTCTCTCTCTCTTGCGCCAAGCCACATGTCGGCCAGCGTATGGGATCGGGTGGAGCCCGTCTAATACCACTTACCGCCTAAGGCCTGTCCGAAATCCCGCTCATTATATTGCAAGTTGCATATGTATTGGCCCCACTCCTCTACATCACTCTGATATGATATATCGCAATCACATATCACCTAGTCTGCGGGCCTTTGGCAAGCGCTCTCTTGTATTTTGCCGATGTGATATTGTGAGTTAACATGCGCCATCAATCTGTGCGCTTGATTGATAGTCCTCATTGACTCACATTGATCGTTGTTGCAACTTTCATATGGTAGCCTCCAATTGCAATATGCCGATCGAATCTAGACCGTTGATCGGCTAGATCCAACGGCTCCTATGCAATGTTGTTTAAGCCTCTGTTTAACTCTATTTTCACCATTTCTTCTGGTTTTTGTCCTTTGTTATAGTGTTTTCTGCCATTTACTAATGTTTTCCCCTTGCGATAGTTTTTAAGTATATGAAGACTTAAAGGGTTTTAGGATCCATTTTGGATCACGCCTTCCCATTGAAAAAGCTTTTGGACCCCCAAAAGTTGGTTTTTAAGCATCGATCAAGTGAGGATACAACTTCCTCACTTGTCTAATCTCTATCCATCATGTACTGCCTAGTTTTGAACCTTTGAGTCTAATTCTCAGGTACTCAACATCCCCTCTGCACGTGGTTCTTACCTTCCTATCTAGAATTGTGTCTTCTTGCAACGCATTGAGATACTCAGGCAACAGATCATCAATAGAATGAAACTAACTTTGTTCTTCGGGATACTCAATCAATGAAGGTTCATATAGTCTCAAGTTATCTGCATTAATGACTAAATAGATATGCATATAAGCTGGCAAATAGAGGCAAAAAGCGTTTTCACCAATTTTCTCAAGTATCTTGAAAGGCCCATACCCTATTGGTTTTAGTTTCTCACCTTCACCTTGCATTTTGTCTTTGCTGATGTATAACCAGACTTGATCACCAACTTGGAAGCTACGCTCAATATGATGCTTGTCATGCCTTGCGTTGTACTTGGTCTGGCTTCTTTCTAGCTATTCCTGCACTGCCTGGTGAATTTCTTGGATATGTTTAATGAGCTTGGTTGCTTTTTCCACATCACCATGTCCATCAACTGCTATGTCTTTACTAAAGACAAAATCCAAGGGAGATTTCAGTATAAAATCAAAACAAGTCTCAAAAGGAGATCTCTGAGTAGAAGAGTGCTTGGCACGGTTGTAAGCATGTTTCACATAACACAAATGTTCATCCCAAAGCTTGGGATGCTCATTGCAATAGCCTCTGAGCAACTAGATCATTGTCCTGTTGACCACCTCTATTTGACCATCTGTTTGTGGATGAAATGTTGTGCTTTTCTTCAATCTGGTGTCCATCAACTCCGATAGACTTGACCAAAACTTCCCAACAAATAGGGAGTCCTAATCAGACACAATAGAAGTGGGTAACCCAAAATGAACCCACACATGCTGAAAGAACAACTTTGTTGTTTGTTCAACTGTAATCTGCTTGTTACAAGGTATCAAAATACATATTTTGCTGAACCTATCCATAATAACATATAAATAATAATGACCTTTTCTAGACTTTGGCAATCCCTAAACAAATTCCATGAAACACTTTCCCAAGGACGAGAAGGAACTGGAAGTGGAGTGTACAAGCCTAATTTTCTATTACTGGGTTTGCTTGTAGCACATATAGTACACCCTTTGATATATCTAGAAATTGTCTCATGCATTCTTGGCCAATAACAGAACCTTTGCAATTGTGCAACTGTTTTACTTACACCAAGATGACCTGATATAAGAGAAGTATGTGCTTCTCAGATTATGTTAACTCTTTCAGTTTGTGGAATGCATAACTTTACCAAATGATACAAGAGTTGGTCCTTAACATAACAATCCAATTCTTCTACTTGTTTGCCATGACTTAAGGTTGCATATACATCTTTAAAATCTACATCTTGAGTATATTGTTCATTGTAGCTTTCATGCGTTATTGAGTTATGCTTAAGTATAGTAGACACATTTATGATTAGTATTAATAGCATATTTGCAACCTTATTATGTACACCTTTCTTATATCTTATGACAAGATGAAATTGCTGTAGGAAACCCATCCACCTACAATGTCTTGATTGCTGCAATTTAGTTTGTGAGTGCAAATATTGAAGTGGTCGATGATCTATATGCAGAATTGTTTCTTTGCCCAATAGGTAATGTTTCCACTTTTTCACACTCTACACTAATGTATACAATTCTTTATCATATCTGGGATAATTAACTACTGTAGAATTAAATGTCTCAGAATGATAGCATATGTGTTTACCATGTTGCATCAACATTGCTCCCATGGCATAGTCACTGGCATCTGTTTCAATCTGAAATGGATGTTGAAGAGCTGATAGTGCTAGTAATGGTGTTGTACTATTTTTTTCTTTTAAGGTGTCGAAGGCTTTCTGCTCTTTTCCTCCCCACTGAAACACCTTGTTCAATCCAATTAAAACATGTAAGGGAGTTGCAATCAAGGAAAAATTAGCAATAAACTTTTCCAATATTGTGTTGCTCCTAGGAAACTCCTAACTTCTGTAGCAGATTTGGGTTTAGGCCAGTTCACAATGACTTCAACCTTAGAGGGATATATCTTCAATTCACCACCCCCTACAATATGACCCAAATAGTTTAAAGATGTTTCTCCAAATTCACATTTTGATAACTTCAGATAGACATTTTCTCTTTTCAAAACATCTAAAGTCTGAAAACAAGAATGTCATCTAAATAGACATTTTCTCTTTTCAAATGTTCTTTCCATGTTTTACTGAAAACAAGAATGTCATCTAAATATACAATTACAAAATCATCAATAAAAGGCCTGAGTACATCATTCATAACTCTCATGAAAGTGGCGGGAGCATTAGTTAAGCCAAAAGGCATAACTAGCCATTCATACAACCCTTGATTTGTCTTCAAAGTAGTCTTCCATGCATCTTGTTCTGCAACTCTTACCTGATGATAGCCACTAGGCAAGTCTAACATGGAAAAGTAAACTGCTTCTTTCAACTGATCTAGTTGATCATCAATTGGAGGAAGAGGATAATGATTCTTGATCGTTATTTTATTCAGTTCTATGTAATCAATGCACATCCTCCACGAACCTTCTTTCTTTCTCACCAGTAGGATTGGAGATGCACATGGTGATGTGCTTGGTCTTATGAACCCTTTTTTGAGTAGGTCCTGTACATGCTTCTTGATCTCTGCATTATCTAAAGCAGATAACCTTTTATACCTATGGTTGTGACTATTTCTTCATCACCCGAGTCTGACCCCAAGTCTTTCTGAATAGCAGTAACAATCTTCTTCTTCTTACCACCGAACTTCTTAGGTTTCAGCTCCGGATGCAAACACCAACAATGTTCATCATCGTGTCCATCCTTATTGCAATGAGTGCATGAAGGTTTTTCTTTATACACAACACTTGTCTTCCTCTCCTTCCATTTCAACTTCTTCTTTTCCTTGTTCTTGCTTGCAGAGGGTTTTGATGATCCCCCTATCTCTGGGTTCACATTCTTGCCTCTAGCTTCTAGATGTGTATCATGGACTGATACATGATCTAGGCTAGTGGGATTAAACATGAGAATGGTGTGCTTCAAATAGCTATGCAGACCACCTATATACTTCAGTAAAGTTTTAGGCGAGTCTAGAGATATGCCTAGAGTTAAATCTCTTTTTCTAAATTCCTGTGTATAACTTTGTACACTTTAGCCCTTTAATTGGTGAAGAGTTTGCCAACTCATCATTTCTTTCTACATATAAGCTACAGGATAAAATTGTTTTTTGATGGCAGAAACAAATTCATTCCAGGTAGAAAGAATTTTACCATGTTTCTTTAGATCAGCTTGTGTCTTGCCTTCCCACCACACTAGTGCAATTCCTCCAAGGCAAAGGCTGGCCAGCTGAATCTTTATCCTCTTTGAATCAATGTGCTACACCATGCAATATACATCAATCAATCTAATCTAGTTATCTAGCTTTTCTGCATTCAATTCTCCATCATAAATTGGGAAATCAAACTACATCTAATTTAATCAAAGAAGTTTTCTTCTTTTTCCTTTCAGGGCTAGTTTTATGTGAAGAAGAGGATGAGAATGGTCATGATGGAGTAGATGGCGGAGAAGGCCTCTCTTCTTTTCCTTTTTGTTTTGAATGGGCAACTAGAATAGGTTCCTCTACTCATTTATTTGGTTGAGGTGTTGAAGTTCTTTCACCCCGACCTTTCTTAAACTCCCGATACATCTCTTCCACCATGGCTCACATGGCCATAAAACTTTCCATGAATTAGGCTTTTGATTCTCGTGGAGTTTCTTCTGCCATTCTCCTCTGAGAATAGACTCTCCCAATCTCTAGATTAACCTCAACAAGTTCTCCTTCTCCTAGTTTGAGTTTTTACCTTGTTAGCATTCAAGAATCTACCAGAAGATTGTGTAACATTAGCAAACCTAAAGCTCTGATACTACTTGATATGAAAATGAAGATCTTAGATTAATATTAAGGTATTACAGACTCATGTGCAGGATTTGCCTATATTACTTAGTGCAACGGATCGATAAGATTGTGAATAATATAGACAATGAGTAGTTAGAGAGACATAATAGACACACACACATAACACAACAAAATAATCAAGGAGTTCACCCAAAACTCTTCGTTTATGTCTCCTGGTCCAGCCTTCAGTGGTTATCTCTATATTATGTCTTTAAGAGCAGAGTTTTTACAAATGTGAGCTCAATTGAGTCTCAACACAATAGGAGCAAAGCAACAGGGTCAACTTGAATCCCTCAAGTCTCTCTGAGTACAGATACTCTCCCTCTCACTCTCTATCTTTGTTTTCTCTCTGTCTTAGCACTGCCTGCTCCTGTCTTTGTCATGTAGTGGCTTTTAAGCTAATCAACACTTGTCTGTTCGTTTTCCCTTTCGAGCTTTCTAGCTTCTGGCATCTGTCCATTCAAATCCCCTCTAAGCATTAACCAATCGTGGTGTAGTGTCTTCTGGTATGGTGGCCACCTATTTTGTAACGGAAGTGACTATTGGTGCATTGAAATCCCAAAAATTTCGTTTCTCTATTTACACAGAGAAATACACAAAAACGATGTAAAATCCGCCAAACTGCCTTTTATCGGACTTCAAATATTATCAATTCCGCCCTATAATCCTTTTGGATCTACCTTTAGTCACTATCACAAGTCAACCATTGATCTATATGATTGTCGATCCAACGATTGCTATTCATTTCAGGCGGCTTATGCATACGAAGTTTACCTGCTCGAAAAAGTGGTTTTCTCTCTCCGACACTGAGCCACGTGTTGGCAAGTGTATGGGATCGGGCGGAGCCCATCCAATACCATTTACCGCCTAAGGCCCGCCCAAAATCCCGCTCATTACGAAACTCAAAAATATATATCACTACATGTATAGACCCTTATGGGTCTGTTTTGTAGCCTCTGATAGCCTCCGCTTGCCACCTCCGATTGCGATATGTTGATCAGATCTGGACCATTGATCGACCAAATCTGATGGCTGCTATGTAATATTGTTTAAGCCTCTGTTTAACTCTATTTTCACCATTTCTTCTTTGTTTTCCTTTCCGATAGTGTTTTCCGCCATTTTCTAATGTTTTCCCCTTACAATCTTTTTTAATTATATGAAGACTTAGAGGGTTTTAGTATCCATTTTTGATCATTAGCAATCCGTTCTCTTCGAACCGAAGAACTTTGAGAACCACCAATGTAATTATATTCCTCGTTCTGCACTTTTTACAAATAAAATGAAAAACTACACAAATACTACAACAAGAAAGCTATGAGGTGTCCTTTTAGGTAGAAACAATTACAGTGTCCATCCTGTGACTTGTTCCATTCTTTCAATTCCTCTATAAATAAGTTTCGATCGAGCATATACGACAATATATGGGAGCATTTGAATTTTACCCGTGGAACTCTTATGTAAAAACCATATGAAAACCAAAATCTTTGGAACCATGTATTGAGGCAACTGCTTTCTGCAAAATGAAATCATGTCCACCTTAGCTACGACGTTCATTGACAAATTAGTATTCACCAAAATATTTTGTTTCTCATGGTTTCCACCACATTACTCTAATTGGCCATGTCGTTACACATAAGACTCTATAAATAAAAAAAAATTGGTTAATGCCTTGGGAAACCATACAACGGCCCACACCAATTCGTTTTTGTATTTGCTGACATGAGATAACTACGGAGTTTACAAATCCTCCAGCAGTGATTTTTTTTTGCACATGAATATATGCTATCAAAGACAAGTGGAACTTTTAAATGTGAATCTTTCATAAAGACTTCAACGTCAACCTCGCCATTGACAACCACTCTCTGATAATCACGTCAACTCCCACCAACCTTAATTGATTTGTAAACTCACTATGTATCACATGCAGAATTTTAGATACTTCTTCATGTTCTACAAAATTTTATTTCCTTTAGCCAAGGACCAAGGCCTTTGTGTAATGTGAAGTGATTTCATTCTCCATTGTTTGTGTTTTTCTTTTGTTTCTCCATTTTCTTTGTCTATGAGATTATGCTCTACTGTTGCCCTCTGAACATGAATCTGTTGTGTGCTCTAAACTAACAACTGGTATTATAGCTAGTAGCTAGTAGGAAAATATATATTTGGTCATTCTATGTGGTTAGTCATGCCATAGACTCTGGTTCTTAATTGCCACTTGAAGAAATTTGTGGTCCTATAACTTTGTGAACAAACACTATTGTATGAGGCTTGTGCATTGTAAGCTCTGTGGAGAAAACGCTATTATATAAAGCATGTGTATTGTGAATTATGTGGAGAAAGAGTAGTAGAGTGGCGGAAGGTCCTGATGCAAGAGACCACAACATCGAACATCGTAGATACCATCAGAAAGATTAATCACTGAAAAAAAGAGAGTGGAGATCGATGTCCAGGAATGTGGAGACTAAAACAAAAGTGTTGCAAGAAAAAAGAGGACGTGGACATATGGTGAAACGTGCCAAGAGCGAGTGCGGAAATGTGGAGTTCCATGTTATGTTGTAAGTTTTTCAAATAAGCATGTATGGGTGAAGTGTTATGTCGTAAGTTTTCAAAAGAGCATGTATGTGTGAATGTGAGTGGAAAGGTTCTTTTAAGTTATTATTATGGCCTCACACATTTTCAAGGTTGGATTTGATGTTTTTTTTAAACCTGAAAGCATATTTTATTAAATGAAGGAGGTTGATTGTTTGTTTTAATAGATTAATCAAGTGTTTTATTCTAAGTGGCGAGATAAATAAATTAAAAAAAACGAGATTGATTTTGGTAAAAAGGGTAATAATTAAAGCTTTATTTTTAAGTGGTTTTTTTGTTTTTTTTTGGGACATGAATTTTATTGATAAGGGAGACAACAATTACAGATATGGAGAAATGGAGTGGGGCTAATTTTTCCCTATGGAAATCACAAATGGAGGATATATGGCTTTTAAAGAATCAGTTTTTCTAATTGAGGGCACAACAAAGAAACCCTCATGGATGATGGATCAAGAATGGAATAATGTAGAAAGAAGGGTGATCACAACTATCCGCCAATATCTAGAAAAGAATGTGGATTTCAATGTGTCAGGAGAAAAGATGGTAGAATGATTATTGAAGAAACTCCATGATCTATATGAGAAGAACATGATATCAAACAAATTGTTCTTGATGAAGAAGCTTTATAATCTCAAGATGAAGGATGGTGCTTCAATTTCTAAGCACTTGAATCAATTCAATATTATTAGTAGTCAGCTTGGCTCTATTAAAATCATTCTAGATGATGAAATTAGAGCTATTTTATTAATGTGTTCTATTCCAGACAACTGGGAAAATTTAATTGTATCTATGATCACTTCAACAACTACAGGGACCCTGATGTTTGACGATGTCAGTAGTAGTTTAACAAATGAGGAGCTATGATGCGAGTCAACTATGGAAAAATAGGGAGGAGAAGCTCTAGTTCTAGTTGATCGTGGTAGGAGGATTGATTGAGGTTGACAAGGGTGATCGAGATCAAGAGGCCAATCAAAATCAAGGAGGGGAAGGATAATCTTCTTTTATTATGGAAAATTCGATCTTATGATGAAATAATTTGATCCTTGAAGAAAGGACAAAAGGATCATAGACCAACTAGTACAAATCACAAGTCATCCAGCACAAATGAAGGTGAGACTATTGTTGTAGCCATAAATGGTGATGTTTTGTTTACCATTTCAGTAGAGGATTCATGTATATATGCATCTAGCACTAGATTTGATATGATCTTTGACTCTTGGGAATCTCACCATGTAACCCCATGCAAAGATAGTTTTGTTGCATATAATTCTAGTGATTATGGTAGAGTGCATTTGGGGAATAATAATTTTTATAGTATTTCTGGAGTTGGATATGTCGAGATCAAGATGAAGGATACACAATATATATTGTTGAAATAGGTCAAGTATGCACAAGAAATGTCCATGAGTTTGATCTCTATGGGACGACTCGATGATGAAGGCTATTCCACAAGCTTTGGAAAAGGAGGCTGCAAAATTAGCAAAGGAGCATTGGTCATGGCCAAAGTACCTGAGACAAGAACATTATACAAATTGAAGGCACTCACAGGAAAATCAGATTTGGTTGTTGTCACAAAAGAAGGAAATTTAGCAAATTTGAGGCATAAGCGCTTCGGTCACATGAGCGAGAAGGGATTAAAAATCCTTGTTGGTAAAACTTTATTGACAGCTTTGAAATCCTATAATATTGATCTTTGTGAGCATTGTATATATGGTAGACAAAGAAGGGCTTCATTCCTTAGAGGTGGCCATGACATAAGGAAAAATGTGTTAGAATTGATACACTCACGTGTGTTTGGACCTATTAACATCAAGTCATTAGGAGGAACATCATATTTTGTAACATCTATAGATGATGCGTCCATGAACATTTGGTCATATCCTATGAAAAGTAAAAGTGAAGTGTTTGGAATATTTCAAAAATTGCATGTTTTTGTTGAAAGAGAGGCTAACAAATTGCTCAAGTCTTTGAGAACAGATAATGCGGGAGAATATTGCTCAAATGCATTAAAGGAATATTGTAGTAGGTTGGGCATAAAGCATGAGAAGACTATGCCTGGTACTGTTCAATGGAATGGTATTGTAGAAAGGATAAATCACACCATTATGGAACAAATATGAAGTATGTTGTCCAATTTTGGTTTTAAGAAGAATTTTTGGGTTGAAGCAGTAAGTATTGCTTGATACATTAAAAATATATCTCCAACTAGAGCATTGGATGGTGGTATCCCTAAATAATTTTGGACTGGTAAGAAGTTGAATTATTCTCAATTGAAATATTTGGATGTGAAGCATTTGCACATATTCCCAAAAAAAAAAGAACTAAGCTAGATGATAAATCTAGGAAATGCATTTGCGTGGGATATGAGGATGAAGAATTTGGTTATCGTTTATGGGAGCCAGTGAACCATAAAATTATTAGAAGTAGGGATGTTATATTTAATGAGTCAGAAATGTTTAAGAGGACTGTAGGTTAGTTGGAGGTCAAGAAAGTTATTGACAGGTTTGAAGAGTAGCATGAAGACATCCCACCAATGCAAGAAAATGGACATAAAATTCAGGAGCAGGAAGAACAACAAGTGGAAAATGAAGAACACCAAGAAGAAGGAATCTTGCGAGAACCTTTACAAGAGATTCAAACTGATAATGCACCATAATAGGTTCACAGATCTTCTAGGCCTCATAAGACTTCACAAATGTATCCTCCTTCAAACCATACTTTGCTGACTAATGAAGGTGAGCCTAATTGTTCTGAAGAAGCTTGTAATGTTGAGTACAATAAAGAATGGAAGAAAGAAATGAACTCTTTCCTAGAAATAGAACTTGGGAGTTGGAAAACCTCCAAAAAGGAAGAAAGGATCTACAAAACAAATGGGTTTACATGATTAGGCATGAAGGTGATGAAAAGAAGGAGAGGTATAAAGGAAGGCTGGTGGTGAAAGGATTTCCCCATAAAAAAGGTATTGAGTTCATTATAATTTTCTCACTTCTTGTTAAAATGTCATCCATTAGAGTCATTATAGGTATGGTTGTTTCTTTAGACTTAGAATGTGAATACTTAGATGTAAAAACTTCTTTCCTTCATGGTCAATTAGAGGAAGAAATTTATATGGATAAGCTAGAAGGGTTCATATAAAAAAGCAAAGAAGACCTTGTTTGTAGGTTGAAGAATAGTCTCTATGTGTTGAAACAGGAACCTTGACAATGGTACAAGAAATTTGATTCATTCATGTTGGGACATGGTTTTCAGAGGTTGGAAGTTAACCATTGTGTTTATATCAAGATGTATGATCAAGGGAAGTATATCATATTGTTTTTATATATGGATGACATGTTTATTGTTGGGCATGATAATAATATGATCAATAGGTTGAAGAAATATTTGTAAAAAAAATTTGCAATGAGGGATTTAGGACCAACCCAAAAGATATTGGGCACAAGTATTATGCGTGACAAGAACCAAAAATTTTGTGGATGTCATAAGAAAAATATATCAAGAAGGAGCTTAACAGGTTTAATATGAAGAATGCCAAGACAATTTGTACACCCCTTGTATCCCACTTCAAGATTAGTATTGAATTATGTCCTATTGATGAAAAGGAGAAGGAAGAGATGAGAAGGATTCATTATGCTTCAAAAATTGGCAGCTTGATGTATGACATGGTACGCAGATGATTACACACTACATATTCAGTGGGAGTAGTGAGCAGGTTCCTTACCAATCTAGCCAAACAACATTGGCAAGCAGTAAAATGGATTATGAAGTATCTCAAGGGTAGTAGTCATTATTGTTTACATTTTGGTCATAATGAGACTATGCTTGAAGGATTTACAAATGCAGATATGACTGGATATATGGACACAAAATATTCCACTACAAGTTATTTGTATACATTTTTAGGTGCAACAGTATCTTGGGTGTTAAGGCTATAAAGAATAGTAGCTCTCTCTACAACAAAAGAAGAGTACATAGCTGCAACAGAGGCTTGTAAAGATATGTTCTGGATGTAGCAATTACTAGGAGAGATAGGAATAAAGTAGGACAAGTATGTGTTATATTGTGATAGTCAAAGTGTCATTCACTTGGTAAAAAACCCAACATTTCACTCAAAAACCAAGAACATTGACTTAAGGTACCATTGATCTGGCATGTGTTGGAGGAAGGACAATTATCCTCGGAAAATATCCATACATATAGGAACCCTGTTGATATGCTCACTAAAATTCTACCAAGAAATAAAAATGAGTTATTTAGAGGCATGGTAGGAATCAGTGTGACTTAATTCATGATTCATCATTCAACTTCAAGTGGGAGGATTTTAAATGTGAAGTCGTCATAAAGACTTCGACAATGAACTCATTGTCAGCAACCACTCTCTGACAGTCATGTTGACACTGAACTGGCTCCCACCCACCTTCATTGACTTGTAAACTCACTATGTTTCACATGTAAAATTATAGATGCTTGTTCATGTTCTATAAATTTCTAGTTTCTCTAGCCAAGGAATGCAAGCCAAGGGCCAAGGCCTCTGTGTAATGTGGAGTGATTTCATTCTCCATTGTTTTTGTTTTTTTTTTGTTTCTCCATTTTCTGTATCTGTGAGATTATGCTCTGTTGTTTGCCTCTAAACATGAGTTTGTTATGTTCTCTGAACTAACAGGAACACCTACGCATTTTTCACTATGCGTTCCCCTATTATTCATCACTATAACACTCTTACAAACGCAGTGACATTAACAATTTTAAAAATAAATGAAAATTGGATCCAATATGGAAGTTATCGATATTCATCATATCTAAACATTGACTCCTCATTATGAACTCATACTCCAAAAACACCTCCACCTCAGGTCAATGACTATCAATGTCTCACAAATTGGATAGAGTTATGGTTATCAATGACTCAGGGATTGAGAGAATTGAGACAATTCTGTGTCGATAAAAAAAACTCCTTCTTGTTTCCAATCTCATTAGATGTGCATTCCAAGAATTCTCTAGATTTTATTTAATCTCTCATCTGAGATTTTGATTATAGTTCTGGGTGACCAAATCCTTGATCAAAATTTTGGAAGTGTCTCTCATATGTTGGCATGAATGTGATTTCCTCCACCTGAAATGACTTCTATTTCTCACCTAATCATGACGTGTTGTCCTCTTATGGAATATTTATGGCATTTTTTAGTGAACAAAAATCTCCTCCCGTGCAATTACCAATAGAAATCATGTTCTCTTCAAAAATCAGGTGTCTAGTTTTGCTTGCAAATCTCCACAGCGAATGATCTATACACAACAAAAGTTTTACACACAGGAATTAAATGAGACACACTAATAGTTCTCATGAGATCCATTAGATTACAAACAAGGATGATATTAGATATCATTTTGGGATTCAACTCTGCTAAGTAAGTCATTCACGTATGACTATTTCTATGAGAGGTAGTCATAACTGACTAATTTATCATGATTTTTGAATCATTGCATCGACTAATGCTCACAGGGGTGAAGAAGTGGGATTGAAACTAGGGAAATGAATCACATAGTGCCAATCATCACTTCCAGGGCTTGCACCCGGTAACTAGGACTTCCCGTGAGGTCACCCCTCCCAAATCACCTTTGGCTCAAGCGCGCTTAACTGTGGAGTTTTCCCCAATCAATTCCACTTAGCTCGCTACCCCATTTGCAAAACCTTAGCATCTATTGTGCCTCATGAAACATTCAAGTAGAGATCCCTTCACTCTTTTTGAATTTGAGTATTAGGGGGTTTACGTAGTGCATTACATTAGATATCATTTTGGGAATCAACTGCATTAACTAAGTCATTCATGTATGACCATTTCCATGAGAGGTGGTTGTAACTGACAAATTTCTCATGATTTTTGAATAGTTCACTTACCACTCATTGCATTGGGTGATGCTCATAGGGGTGAAGAAGTGGGATTGAAACTAATGAAATGATTCACATAGTGTCAATCATCACTTCCGGGGCTTGCACTCTGTAACTAGGACTCCCCGGGAGGTCACCCATCCCAGATCGTCTCTAGCTCAAGCACGCTTAACTGTGGATTTTTCCCCACAATCAAGCCCACTTAGCTTGCTACCCCATTTGTAAAACCTTAGCAAGTATTGTGCCTCATGAAATATTCGAGTAGAGATCCCTTCACTCTTTTTGAATTTAAGTATTAGGGGGTTTACACAGTGCATTATATTAGATATCATTTTGGGATTCAATTGCGTTAAGTAAGTCATTCACGTATGACCATTTCCATGAGAGGTAGTCGTAATTGTCTAATTTCTCATGATTTTTGAATAGTTCACTTAGCACTCATTGCATCGGGTGATGCTCACAGGGGTGAAAAAGTGGGATTGAAACTAGTGAAATAAATCACATAGCGTTAATCATCACTTCCGGGGCTTGCACCCGATAACCAGAACTTCCGGGAGGTCACCCATCTCAGATCACCTCTGGCTGAAGCATGATTAACTGTGGAGTTTTCCCCATAGTCAATCCCACTTAGCTTTCTACTCAATTTGCAAAATCTTAGCAAGTATTATGCCTCATGAACCATTCAAGTAGAGATCCCTTCACTCTTTTTGAATTGAAGTATTAGGGGTTTTACGCAGTGCATTATATTAGATATCATTTTGGAATTAAATTGCGTTAAGTAATTCATTCACATATCACCATTTCCATGAGAGGTAGTTGTAACTGACTAATTTCTCATGATTTTTTAATAGTTCACTTAGAACTCATTGCATCGGTTGATGCTCACAGGGGTGAAGAAGTGGGATTGGAACTAGTGAAATGAATCACATAGCATCAACCATCACTTCGGGGGCTTGCACCTGGCAACTAGGACTTCCTGGGAGGTCACCGATCCCAGACCACCTCTGCCTCAAGCACACTTAACTATAGAGTTTTCCCCACAATCAATCCCGCTTAGCTTGCTACCCCATTTGAAAAACCTTAGCAAGTATTGTGCCTCATGAACCATTCAAGTAGATATCCCTTCACTCTTTTTGAATTTAGGTATTAGAGGGTTTATGTAGTGCATTATATTAGGTATCATTTTGGGATTCAATTGCGTTAAGTAAGTCATTCACGTACGAAAATTTCCATGAGAGGTAGTCGTAACTGACTAATTTCTCATGATTTTTGAATAGTTCACTTAACACTCATTGCATCGAGTGATGCTCACAGGGGTGAAGAAGTGGGATTGAAACTAGTGAAGTGAATCATGTAGCCTCAATCATCACGTTTGGGGCTTGCACCCGGTAACCAGGACTTCCCAGGATGTCACCCATCCCAGATCGCCTCTAGCTCAAGCGTGTTTAACTGTGGAAGCCCCAGAAGTGATGATTGACGCTATGTGATTCATTTCACTAGTTTCAACCCCTCTTCTTCACCCCTGTGAGCATTACCCGATGGAATGAGTTCTAAGTGAACTATTCAAACATCATGAGAAATTAGTGAGTTATGACTACCTCTCATAGAAATGGTCATACGTGAATGCCTTACTTAACACAATTGAATCCAAAAATGATATATAATATAATGAACTGCATAAACCCCCTAATATTTAAATTCAGAAAGAGTGAAGGGATCTCTACTTGAATGGTTCATGAGGCACAATACTTTCTAAGGTTTTGCAAATGGGGTAGCAAGCTAAGTGGGCTTGATTGTCGAGAAAACTCCATAGTTAAGCGTGCTTGAGCCAGAGCCGATCTGGGATGGGTGAACTCTAGGGAAGTCCTGGTTACTGGGTGCAAGCCCCAGAAGTGATGATTGACGCTATGTGATTCCTTTCACTAGTTTCAATCCCACTTTTTCACCCTTGTGATCATCACCCGATTCAATGAGTGCTAAGTGAACTATTCAAAAATCATGAGAAATTAGTCAGTTATGGCTACCTCTCATGGAAATGGTCGTACATGAATGACTTACTTTAGTCAGTTACGGTTACCTCTCATGGAACCTCCGGGGAAGTCTTGGTTATAGAGTGCAAGCCCCAGAAGTGATGATTGATGCTATGTGATTCATTTCACTAGTTTCAATCCCACATCTTCACCCCTGTGAGCATCACTCGATTCAATGATTGCTAAGTGAACTATTCAAAAATCATGAGAAATTAGTCAGTTACGGCTACCTCTCATGGAAATAGTCATACGTGAATGACTTAATGCAATTGAATCCCAAAATGATATCTAATATAATGCACTGCATAAACCCCCTAATACTTAAAAAGGATAATATTGTTGAGAAAATCTCTTAACAAAAACTCCAACAACCAACAACCCAATCCTACCTATATACTAATGTAAGCATTATTCCAAGTAAGCTTACTTGTTTATATTGGAATTTGAGGATTTATTACATACATAAAAAGGATAATATTGTTGAGAAAATCTCTCAACAAAAACTCCAACAACCAACAACCCAATCCTACCTATATACTAATGTAAGCATTATTCCAAGTAAGTTTATTTGTTTATAAGGGAATTTCAGGATTTATTTCTTCCATATTAAATCTCCCACTTACATTATTTTTGAATATGAATCTCATCTATATATTTAATATCTCCACATAATTTTGTAAATATATAAATGGAAATTGAAATAATTTTATAACTTTAAATGTCAAAATAAAATGCAACACGCAATACCTTATCGACCCCTATAAGAATTCTGTAGTATGATGAAAACTTATTACATTTAAATTAAAAGATGATTTATAATGTGATAATCAATTACATAATAAAATTCATTTCAAAAATTAGAAGGAATTGGCCTCAGTGAGATGAATAAGCTATCTTACACTTCATAATAAGATTATGATTGGATATTTTCCCATATTAAGAAAGGACCAAAAAAAACCATTTCATTCTTGTACCATTAGAAAGTTGAAAATAATTTTTTATTTTTTTTTAAAATCCATTTTGCATATCAATTTATATAATAATTTCAAAATACTTATCACACATATTAACATTTCAAAATTTTAAATAATCAAAACTTTCTTTTAACTTTTTTCTTAAAAGGTTGAGATAGTTATATTATTATTCCTCACATATATAAATATTTTTTTAACAAAATACCACTAATATGTTAACTTTCTTAAATTCTAATACCAATTCAAGAAAACCTACCCATTCTTAAAAACGAACCAATTCTTTTGAGAGAGGAAGTTAATTATAATTATTATGAATATCCATAAAAGATGGATGGTAAAACATTTGAATGCATATTACTTGTTTCGATTGATGGAGTGATATTGTTCACAAGGAGTTTGGCATCAGAAGTTATAGAAAATAGAGATTTCATGCAATCACACTCGAATTTGTGATTATAAATAAGTATTTTATAAGAATAGTAAAGGCGATGCGCTTCGTACAATAAACTTTTTCTAAAATGGCAATGCGGATGCAAACTCCTCTTTTCTTTCTTGATTCACAACTTTGTTTGGTTTACAAGTTAAGAAGTTATTTCTTTTGATTTTTTTGTTTATAGAAACGAACAAAACAATATAGTTAGGCAAATAGAGAATTTAACTATAAATTTTGAATAAAGCTTTGGAAAATGATTGGTTATAAATTTTGAATAAAGCTTTGGAAATTGATTGGTTATTAGTTTATAAAGGGTTTTATTAAGAAGTAATATGTAGGTTTATATTGGGTATATATAGGACAAAATGACATAATATATTGGAAATATATATGGGGTAAAGGGTTTTTATATTGGCAAATATAAATAATGGAGCTTAAAGTTAATGAAAAAATATAAAAGGTATAAAATTTGCTAATGAAAAAATGGATACCTAGTGAAAGTAGGGGTTTTTTATTTGGGAAGTTGTATTGGGTTCATATTGGTAGTGGGTTAAATAATGTGATTTTTATAGAGATTTTCCAATATGTGGTCAAATTAAAAGTATTGTTTAATATGTCATAAATTCACATAATATGTCACAAGTTCACTGAATGAATCCCCATGAGAAAAACCCCCAAACCCTCTAATCTTTGCATTCACACTCCACACAATATATCAATGTTATGGAATCCAATCCCTCGTTCCCTACAGCCTCACTTACATGAAAGACTTGGTATCACTTGCATTCACACTCCACAAAATGTATCAATGTTATGGAGACAATCCCTCCTTCCCTCCTGCCTCAACTACATAAGGGACTTACTATCACGTATGTTATGAGAGCATTGGGCATAAGAATAGCAGTGCCCAGCATAATATTTTTTTTAAAATTAGTTGTAAATATAAAAAATAAAATGTCTTCGAACAAGACAATTATATTTCATCAAAACTTAATCAGCCCATAGAAATTTAAAATTAATATTTTTAGATAATTAAAAAATAATTTTAAAATTTATAATAAAATTAAGAAAATCTCATTAATATTACCCAAGAAAAACCAAAATAATATGAGATATAAACGAAAATAACGTATCATCGTATATGCATATTGATGGAATTTTAGCATGAAAAAAATAGTTGCATCAACCATTTTTATCACTCATGCACCATCACTGAAATTTGTTTATTACGATTGTTTGAATGTTTCGTTTTAGTTTTCTAAATGATATCTTCAATCATATATTAAGCTGTACTCCTAAATAAAGTCTACGTAATCAATAAATATAAAGCTCTACCGAAATTTAGAAGGAATCTTTCGTTATTCATGAACTGATAATATTTTATTTAATAAGTTCGATAATTATCCATTACACGGCTCATACATGCTCCTTACAATAACACGTTAAAATCAACATCTCTAGCAATACATTTTTCCCTTTAATTTTATATTTGTAACATTTAATATTTGAATTTAGGTTTTGCGGGCATTTAAAATTATATAATTATATATAAAAAAAATTGGAATTTTGAAAAGAAAGTGAGAGTTTTTAATAATTAGTATAGATTTATTTTAATCTAAAATTATATAATTATAAAAAAATAGAAATTTTGAAAAGAATGCAAGATTTTAATAATTAGTATAGATTTATTTTAACCATAGATTTAATATGAGTCGAGATGGATCAAATGTGTTCATGTGTAAACTTATTTTAGAGTGAAATAAAAGTGTAATTTTTTTTATTTTTAAATTGCATTTTTGAATGTTATAGAGATTACAAAAAATGTACATTGTTCTATTTTATTCATAACATATATTAGATATTTTCTTGTTTACAACATTAAAAAATATTTTTTTTTAATTTTTTTTTATATATATATATATATATATATATATATATATGAAGTTCATACCAGGTGTTAAAATATTTTTGAAAAAATATAAGGTTTAAACATCTTAGACACACACAAACATTTGTAATTATTGTCCAGAAATTTATATTAGGCATTATGAACAACTAATTAAATATGTATGACATTTTTTTTCCATTTTTATTACATTCTACATTGCATTTCTATTTAGAGAATAGTTGTTTTTTATGTTAAGAGGGAAAGCATACTTACACGTCTTGGTTACAATGATTTGTAGAATGAGCTTACAATGAGTTGTAGAATGAGCCTCTTGCCTTAATAATACTTTAGCATGCCTTTTTCCTTAATAAAGATATAATAATATTAATAATTTAGTTTCATGGTTATAGATATTTCATTGCTAATGTTTTTTGAAGAAATACATATGCTATCCTTTTGGCTTAAATCTATGATTTGATAGGATGAAACACATGCCCATAACCATTAAGACCACTCAATCTATATAAAAATGATGTTAAAATATATATTTGATAAAAAAATTAAAATTTTATTTTATAAATTATTGCTAAAAAAATAAATTATTGCTAACCTTTTTATTTCAAAGAAATGTAAGATAAAATATCTCAAATTTATTTTAGCTATAATAAATGTCTAGATATATGCCACGTGTGATTGTACTAATTTTACTAGTCCGTAATGCCAAAAATAGTTTTCTAGTTTTCTTTTTCTTTTTCTTTTTCTTTTAGTGTTCGAAAAAGAGGCTTGTGTATATTAGATAACATTATTGTAAATTTCTTTTAGCTAATAACTTTTAAGTGACTTCCAAATATCTCTATCATACAATTAATTATGCAGGTTTACGCCAAATTATATTCAGAATATTATTAAAATATATTATTATAATAATGGATTTATAATATTGTGAATCAATCAAACTTACATATATATAAAGAGAATAAATTGTTATAAGCAATGATAAAAAAATCCATACAAATTATATTTTCGTTGACACACATTTTTCCTATAATATTCTTATACCTCTTGGATATTGAAAAACTTCAATGCAACATATTTGTATTCTAGTTAGTAATTAAAATCCGAATGTCTATTAAGAATGCCAACCATGATAATTGAAATACAACTAAGATAATGGAAATAATCATCACGGCTAGGCCAAGATGTGTAACTCCCTAAACTTTTCCCTCTATTAATGTGATCAAATATATCAAATAGTGTGACCCATTCTCTTATTTCCGAAGGTTATCTTCATATTCACGATCGTAACTTTTATTCATTTACAATTTTATTTATAGGATTTCAAGTATCATTATCAATTTTTCAAAACTTTCTTTTACCAGTTTTTTTTCAGATATTTGTAGTTTTCTCATTAGTTAGTTGAACAATATATTAAATGAATAGTTTTGTCTTATACATCATGTTAAATTAGATGACTTTTTGTGTTGATGTGTTTATTTTTATCATAGAATTTAGAATTATTGATCAATTTAGCTACAAAATTATTGCTAACTTGAATCAGAGAATAATTGGCTTGTTGCTTCTCTAAATCTTTAAATTTTTTCCAATCCACACTATGTCATATATTTTTTCCACATCATGGAATTTGTTGGAACTAACTATTTTTATCATCCCCAACAAACAATTGTTCATCCAAGATTCACGACATAACTTGAAATTGATACTCCATTTTCTTTGTCTCTTAAAGTCTAAATCGAAATTTCCAATCAAGTTGAGGTTATCCACATTTGAAACTTTTTGACCAAAGTCATGATTTCCTTTCATGTAGCTAAAAATTGTTTTTGCAATGGACTAACGTTATTTAGAGGATTTTGGATAGTATTGAAAGAATCCCAACATAAAATAAAATCTATTCTCCCACAATGGTAAGGTAGAAAATATTTCCCATAAGTTCTTTTGATTTGGTTTCCCCCTTAAATTAATTCCCTCCTTTTGATGTGAAATTCAAATTCTATTACATCAATGTAGATAGACAGTTGCATTTTACCATGCCAAACCTATTCAACATTTTTGCAATGTAATTATTTTAGATTATCATATACTTTTGATGTTAACTCACTCCAATACCCATGTAGTAGTGAGGGTGTCCCACATCTGTCATATCAATGTCCTTATTCTACTCCTTTATGGATGCAATATAGTTTTCATTGTTCCTTAATATCGATAGATCATCTGCATATTTGACACGATATGAAAATAGTTTGCAAGTTTTCTTGATGAACAAAGTTACATCATAAATATTAAAGCTTTTGAGCTCCCATTTTAGATGATGCTCAATTAGCTTTTTGTACAATCCTCACAGTGTTTATTTTAACACGTAGAAGGATTTTATGAGTTTGTATACATTCCATTCTTATATACTAATAAGAAAACCCTAAGGATGAGACATGAAGACATTCTCTTTTAAATATCCATTCAATAAAGTAGTCTTCACATTCATTTCATGAAATTTCCATGAATTTTAAGTTGTTAATGCAAAGAGAGTCTAGATGGTAGTCCGTTTTTCTATGTGGCCAACATTCTCTTGAAATTAACACTTTATTTTTGTGTGGACCAGATTTCCATTAGCCTTTCTTTTTCTTTTGAAGTGAGTCATTTTATTTATACTCATTCCTGTAGACCCACTTATAGACAATTGATTTGTTTTCAAATGGTGGGTCCATTAGCTTCCATATTCCATAATTTATTAAAGTGTCGTACTCCACCATCGATTAATTCCATTCATTATTAGAAGTGGCTTCTTCAGAGGATGTTGTTTCAAAATTAGTAGATAAATTCAATTCACAATAATATGAAACATCCATATCATGTCTATCAACTTAATCATATTATCTATGTAAACTCCACCTTTTCTAGTAGAACCTTTGCTTCCTTCCTTTTCAATCTCATCAAGATGTACATTTTCATGTGTTTTGATGGTCCACTTTGGAAAATATTTCTAATAGGGTTCATATAGCTCAATGGGTTGAGATGGGCTTGTATTGATATTTACACTACTAATACAATCAGTGAAATTACCCAAAGGGCCTTTTTGATCTAATGAAGTGGTCAAAACATCATGAGAGGAGATATTAAATAAGAAGGACATTTCATATATTGGTCCACGATAGCTATCCCCACTTGAGGATTTGGAATATCATTATCAAATTCATTATACCTCTTTACATGAGTGAATCTATCCAAAACATCTAGTTGTGAGTAATCACTCTTATTAGTTTAGGAAGCTTCAAGGAACGTTACATCTATAGAAAGAAAATTTTCTATTTACTTCATCTTAGAGACATTATGGTTTGGTAGTATCCAAATACCTCAATGATATGAAATTTTTACTCCTTGAATTAATGTTACTTCCTTCTTCTTTAGGAATCAAGGAACAATAGGTGGAACCAAATACCCTGTGATTTCTCTTCAAACGGATGTGCCCATATCATATTTCATAAGGACTAATATTTCTAAGAATGTGAGATCAACATATATTATTCACATATACTACACATAGGACTACATCCTCCCAAAACATTAACTTCAGAGTTTTGAAAAACATCATGGAAGAAACCATATTGAAGAAAATCTTGCTCATTCTTTAAATACAACGTTTTGTTGGGGATTGTATGGACCTATAATTTAATGTTGAATGTCATGTTGGAAATTATAGTTTTCAAATTCATTAGACATATGATCTCTTCCATTATCACCATGAAAGGAGCAAATATGCAATCATGATTCATTTTCAATTCATATATGAAAATCTCCAAATGTTTCAAATGCTAGATATTTATCTCTTTATATAAGTACAAAAAATAAATTTTAGTGTCATCGTAAATAAAATTCATAATATATGTATTTTCATTGATTGTATTAATAGCCATAGCTACACACAAATACGAATGTATTAATCCAAGTTTCTTACACTGTTTGGAAGTGGAATCATGAAAGGGTTGTTGTTTTTGTTTTCTAGAAATGAAAGAAACATATTGCATTAGCTTCTTATGAAGATTATAAAAACAAGAAATATCATTCTTTTTAAATAAATTAATGCTAGCTTAAAATATTATGTCTAAATATAACATGTCGTATATGATTAGATAGTAATGTACCTTCATGATGATGAGAGATGTATGCAAATATTTCCCCTTAAACTTCAACCATCTTCCATCCTCACTCTATAAATGAGAACATTTTTGCATATACCTTCATTAATTCTACTAACCCATCAAATATATAGATAGATTTTCCTTGCTAACGAACATAAACCAGGGATAGATAACCCTTTCTATGACTTTGTAGGTCATAAACACCGACGATTTACGCATGTGGTGAAATTTTCCATAGGTTGCTTCCTCATTAAAGTAATATTAACTCATCTTTGCAATATTGATTATGAGTTCTATAGTATTATCAAATATATTGTGTGATGATAAATTTTAAGGTATGCTCAAGGGTAATAACCTGCAGTGGTTTATATTTATAGAAATATTTTGTACAATTTATCTACTCATTAGAGTATCCCTCTTTGATCCCTTTTATTCGTCCTATGTCACAGTTAATTCTCCTCCTTCACGAGTTATGAAACGATGGTGGTAGTTTTAAGTGAGTTTTATTGAACCTAGGCTGTCACAATTCTATGTCATACCATAATAACTTTATAGTTATATACATTTGAATCTACACATATATATGACATTTTAGGTTGATATACAGAAAAACTACCTCTTTGATCCCTTTTATTCGTCCTATGTCGCAGTTAATTCACCTTCATGAGTTATGAAATGGTGGTGGTATTTTTAGTGACTTTTATTGAACTAGGGTGTCACAATTCTATGTGATCCCATAATAACTCTATAGTTGTATACATTTGAATCTACATATATATGATATTTTAGGTTGAAATATAGAAAAGCATTCTATATTATTTGAGTTCTATAATTGATATATATAATTGATATATAAAATATGAATTTGATATATAAAAGCATCTCTAATATTTGTGGTATTATATTAGATCTACAAATAGATACGAGCTCCAAAATGAGATATATAGACTTTGTGGCATTATAAGTGCCCCATGGATAAGTGTTGGGTGTACCTCTCTGTCTGAAATGGTTAATCAAGAATAAGTTCTCAGGTATAATAGATTGAAATAATGATTAAAATATTGATTTTTATGATCTTAGTTTCAAAAAGATTTTGAACTTTATATTTATGATAATGTATATATATTTGTCACTTAATTGGTTTGCTCCTGATCACCTACGGGAATAATTTACTTTTATCTCTTTCTTTTTTTCTTTTTTTTCTTTTTTTTTTAAATTATGATACTTCACTATATATCAAAAAACCTTAAAATATCAAAGGGAGGTTGAACAAACACACCTACAAAATCCTTGATCGTCATTTTAACTTAGTAGATAGAAAGGGGATGAAAGAGAACTGGTACATAAAAAAGAATTAGTTACAACATTTGGAAACAAATTCAAATTGTTTGAAATAAATTTATATACTAAGGTTCAAAAATGAGCTAAAAGTAACAAAAGATAGGGTACAAGAATTATAGAATTAAAAATAATCAACAATAGAATAAAATTGCATCTTGAGAGTCAATATTAAAAAGCTCAATGAATAACTAAAATAATGTATACCTAAGTAGTGGAGATAATAAATTTGATATCAAACCCATCAAGCATTAAACGAACAAGCTATTTGAGTTGGACCATAAGCTTAATAAAATATCCCTGTGCCTTATAGTTAGTTGTATAAAAGACAAGAAAAATGTGGAAAAATTAGAAATAGTAAAGAGAACTAAAATATTAGTCACAAATTTAATCAACTTACCTCATAGAAGCAAGAAGTTTGGGAAAGATACTCAATGAAAAAGATATATTGAACCATGTTAGGATAAGCTATACGAACCATACATATGAAATACCCAATAAATATCTATGCTTATAAGGGAAAAAATATTTATAAATGAGGATCTCATCATAGAAAACCAAGTTGAATTTAGGGAAAATTTATTGTATTGACTAATATAAAATCTTTGATTTCAGACTTCTCTGATCCATATAAGGATGAAGCACAATAGATGCTTCGAAACATCGACTTTGAAACAATTATGTGATTATTCCTAATATAAAATCACTGGAAATATAAATATTTCTACAAAAATATCACTAAAAATTTTAAAACTTGCATATTAGAAACTAGTAAGATTTTCTAAAGTTTCCAAACTTAAAGATAAAATTCCATCCTTAAAATTTTCCCTCATTAAATTGAGGTAAGCTAAAATATTAAGGGAATATAGAAAGAGAGAGAAATTATTAATCATTAGAAATAGGAAAGACTTGGCCTCATGACTCCCTAGTTCATCATAGTGAAAGCACTATGACTCGTACACGGTGTGAAAAATATTCTAGGGAAATATATATCCACTTCAAATTCGAAATATACCCCCAATAGAGATGCATAGTTCCATGTTTTTTTCATACATTTCTATTATAAGAAAATTCGTTAGAAGCCCATGTGAATTATTTTCCACCTGTAATGTTCGTTACATAATAAGAACCATTCAAAATTCTCAAAATATGTTCACGCTTCCCATATTCCTGCTCACATAATAAATATATCCTATAGGATATTATGTGGTGGTACTAGGATTTCTACATGATGCTTAATGCTAAAAGGATATTTTTAAGGTTTGATTTTTTCATTAACCATGGTAAAGAGATTAAGTGGGTTTTCTCCATGCCTTAACAATGTTCAAGTCCCTTAGACCCATTATTGATGTGTTAAAACACGTAATGACACCCATATCTAAATTATTGGCCAGATGAGCATTAATGAGGGATATTTTAATAATTTATTTGTTTTACTTAGGGTTCTCATGAAGGAACAATTAGGAACTATTACACTATCCAGTACCATTCACCATGTTTAGGAATCAAAACCCATTTCAAGTGCAGAAAACCTACGAGTGGGGCATATCTCCCACTTAAAGGGTTACACATAACTCATGTTTGTTAAAGTACATTCTCCATGTTATTGACTATAATAAGATGCAATAATTTCCTAAGAAACCTATTTTCCTTTGCTAAGCATCGCTAGGGCCCGATGATTATAATTGATGTAGAGAAACCTCTTAACGTCATCCATATCAAATTCCTATGTAAAGATACATTTATGATGTGTGTTCTATAGGTTTCGTAAATGACTATCGATCTTGAAAATCAACATTAGGGACACACGACCCATTTATTTCCCTCAATTAATGATGCCACTTACACACGACCCATTTATTTCCCTCAATTAATGATGCCACTTTATCCTGACATTATTCCTTTATTATTTAAGCCCCTTTTCTCCTACCAGTAACCATGATTACACCTTAGGAACTATTTATACTCCATATAATGTACATATGGTAAGCCCCTTTTCTCCTACCAGTAACCATGGTTACACCTTAGGACCTATTTCGACTCCACATAATGTACATATGTGCAGATATCCCTATCTATGATTAAAAAATGTGTGTATTTAACATGTATGTTGTCTTTTATCATTGTTATTGTAGCCATATGGTAAGCTAGACACATCCTATGTGGATCCTAGATAGTGGGTCAAGGACACATTCATGAAACTATAGCTTGTGAAGTTACATTATTTATTGGTATTCCTTATGGATTTTGATCATAAAATGGTTCATTTAGGAACAAGGTGTTTGATGTCCTCCGCTAAACTTAATTAAAGATCAGGACAGTACATTCATTGAGAACTAACCTTAGAATGATGTCATCCATATCACACTTTAAGGTTAATGATACCCTATATAGGTAGTATAGAGAGTAAATATAATGGTTTAGGATGATAGACTATTTTTTCCCTTGTCCAACTATGATTTAGGACCAAATTCTAATTTATCACGAAAAATATCTTATAATTGTGCCCATGTTCAACCTAGACACCAAAGGATACCTATAAAAGGGAGTATGTCATTATTTTTAATTGTTTCTCATGGTGCTGGAGATATATAAGGTTTGAAATACATTTATGCCATTTCCCCCTTGATAATGTTTCATCTTGAACACCTATTTCAAATGCATAAAATCTACTCACATTTATTGTATCCTAATAAAAGCAAAAAGAGCCTTACAAAGTTTTCATTTGTAGTTTCAAGTGTTTCTTCAATATTTTTTCTTTCAAGAATATTTAATAATATTATAAGAAACTTGTTTTCATTATTTTATGATGATTAACATAAAGCAGTGCATCGATAGTGTGATGTAGAGTAAGAGTATAAACTTGGCTTAACATTCCTACATGATTATTCATGGCCTACATAACGTCTTGTAGTGATTATGGAGATATGGTTGTTGGAAAAATAGACAATAAGTCTCCTACATATCTAGATACTAATTGTGTGAAGACATAATCAAGGAGAGATATGCAACTACAGTGGCTTCCTACAAGCTCGACTCCAAAGAAATTTGATTATAGAAAAACACCCTTGATTAGGAGCATTGTATTACACTTCAATATAATAGTATTTGGCATTAGAAAAGATTTGATGTCTCTAAAGGATGGGTATAAAATATATAAGAGATGAAGAGGCAATAATGGAAAGGTGTGTTAATATACAATAGTATTAAAATAGTTTGGATGGAGAGAGTGGGTAATGTATGGTTGATGTACATTAATATTAAATGGTTCGGGACCCTTATGAGGATATAGTATTAGAGGATTATGATATTGTGACATAGCTCTACGAATCAATAAACTATGGTAAAAGTGGAAATTAGGGGATTAATGAACCTAGAATGGACAATAGGGAAGAGGTTAACATTGAGCTTAGTGTTTTTAAGGTATACCTCAACCTATGGTATCAAAATCATGGTTGTTTGAATAACTAAGTAAAACAATGTTAAAAAAAAATTTACGAGTATAACCAAATAAATAATAAATAAAAAATGATTATATCTACAAAAATATTTATCATCAACACTCACCTCATGCAAGCAATTATTTTCTACCACTAATATCTGTATAAGTCACTAGTGTATAAGTCAATTGTGATGAGAACCTATTTTCAAAATTATGTACGGAAACATGAACCATAAAGAGTATGTTACGAGAGTAGAGAATATGTTGGATGACTAAAACTATCAGTGATAACGTTCATGTGTGCATGGCCATATTAAATATTTTAAAGTTAGCTAAGTAGAAAGTAGAAAGTTAGAGTGGGAAGAGAAAAATTCTATAAAAAAATATTTATAATTTAGAGAGATCATAAAGTGATAACGTATGTAGAAGCACATTTCTTTTAATTTAGGATGTTTCATTGATAATAATATAGCTATAAAAAAATTATATCATGAAATAGGTCTAGCTCATTCTCCCAAATAAATTATAATACATGCATGTTGTATTATAACATAATGAATATTTTTTGTAAAAATAAATTATACAAGTACATAACAAAGTGTCAAAAGACTTTTATCTGTCAGCTACATAATATAATTAACTTGATAGTACATAAAGCAGAAATTATATCATGACATAGGTCCAACTCATTATCCCAAAAAAAACTTATAATACATGCATGTTGTGTTATAACATAATGAATATTTTTTCACAAAAGTATTCGAAATTATACAAGTACATGACAAAGTGGCAAAAGCCCTTTACCTCTCAACTACATAATATAATTAACTTGATAGTACATAAATGAGAAGAAGCGAGAAGAACCCTTGTCTACAAATATCTCTAGCAAAGAGCTAATCAAGTTTGTGGAAGAGCGAAAAATGTATAGGGGGTATTTATACGTTGATGCACAAAGAATAGATCCCATTTGTTATATCATAAATCAGAAAATTGACTTTATAAATATCATCGTCTATTATATAATATTGAATATTCTTTTGAATTTCAATCTAACATATGAAATAATTCAAAATAATATAAAACTTAAATAACTAATTTAGTAAGTCATATGATGTAATTCCTTTTCAACCCTTCCCTATTTATAATGAAATGTGGGTTTTTGAAGTGATAATATTTTCTAAATGTTTTATAATTGTTATAATTTTCTCATATTTAAATAAATAGTCCATTCAAAAATTTTGATACTCGCCAAATGTAAGATTTGTTTTGCATGGTTTCAATCTTCTCTTATCTCTATTTCTTCCTTAACATTTTTTATGTTATATCAAGTAGAGTAATCTCTCATTGTTTCATTAATTTCTTAATTATCTTTTTCATGTTAACACCAGATTTTGAATAGAGTGCTTCTTAGTATTGTTTGAAGTTTTCTTTAATTCTTATAATATTTGGTTAATCATTTCCACAAAGTAGATAATCCGTTTTTGTTTTTCATTTCTAGGTTGTTTTTTTTTTTCATTTCTGGGTTGTTATCCTTAGAAGAATGAATTGTGTTTAATAATAAAGTTTTTCTATATTCACGAATATTTTTAATAGTTTAATATTTTTAATAGTTTGATATTTTAATTTAATGGCATAAATTTTCCTTCTCAATCTATTTTATTAATGTACTTGATTAATACTCTTATTAAAAATTAGTTAAAATTATTACATAATGCATTACTACACTTAATATTTTGCATATCTAGATTATGGTAGTCCATCCATAAGCATAAGTTTCAATATTTTTCAATAAAAGGAAATATAATTTTCTATTTGATATTTTTTATACTTAGATTATGGTAGTTTAGACATAAGCATAAGTTTCCATGTTTTCAATAAAATAAAATATATTTTGGCATATTAATTTAGTGAACTTCTAAGCTTATAAAAATAATTTTATTTTAGATACACATTAGTAGTAAAAATGGTGATTAAATTCCTAGAAAACATTTGCATTAAAAAAATTGTAAAATTTATAACACACATGAAGTAGAGCACAAGAAATATATTTCCTTTTGACATTCTCTATCTAATTCTTTAATACTTAGTTATACCACAAATTAAATATCATGTTATAATTAACCTACTCACTTTGGGTGTCTATTATTAAGAAAATTGTAGTGCTTGTAAAATCTATCCAATAAATACTTCATCCGAATGCTAAAAATTTGACCATTCATTTTAAATCTCCGTACCCTTAATCCTATAAGATAGTGATATGAATTCCAAACTCTTTCCAATCGTAAATATTTTTCCCTAATGTTTTATTTATATTCCAATTAACCACATGTTTATGTTATTGATAATATCCCTATATTTTCATCACTTGTAGCATGATATTTTAGAGTGAGACAATGCTTCCACCACAAGGAGAAAGTGGAACGTGAAATTTTCAGTCATCTTTATGAAGAATCCTAGCAATCATAGGAGAGGGAATATAGAGAGGGGAATATAGGAAAAATGTGAGGGAAGAAATATAGAATAATTAAGGTCTTAAAGTTTATCTATATATATATTAATTACAATAATTAAATAATATTTGAGTAAATAAAGAGAAAAAAAGTTAACAAATTAAGTGAAAGTTAATTAGGGTTAGTGTACCAACATCCCTTCCTGAGCTACTTAAAGTAAATGTAGATGATGATGGAAATTAAAAGGGAAGGAAGAAACATGAAATGGCATCACTATAGGTATTGAATTTTTATGACTCTAACATTATAAATGTTAGATGCATTCAAGAGAAGGCTTTGCTCTATTAAAAAAACGTACACACAATACTACAACTTCTTTAAAACTAAACGTCATCGAAAAATCATGTACATTCTAGTAAAATCATTTAAATATACAATATTAATAAATAAACAATGATATGTTGTGTGGTGACAAGAAATTCAGATAGTTATTTCCCTAGCTATGGCTAAATATCCCTTGATATAGAGGAGTTGAATTATACAAAATGGGGGAAGGCACTAAGCCATTCGATAGTCCTTTGAAGCAGTAGATAAACCAAATGAAAGAGACACCTAATAAGGGGTTGCATATGAAGCTAATAAGAAACCTAAGAGCATGGAGTATTATACACACATACATTCATTTATATATATAGATATATTGTAATAATATTTTACCCTTGTTCCTAGAAGATACAATTTCAAACATAGTATATTTGAGTATATTGTCGAAAGAGGAGAGGAATAACATCAATAGGTAAGGAAGAATATTAAGGAATAGGTTAATGTATTATAGATATTTAATATATTTTCTTCTACAAAGGATTCATACTAAAACCTTTTATTGATTATTTTTGTCTTCCAAGCCCATATTCCACATGTTATTCTAGAATTAAGCACCTTAATATATTAAAGAAACCACCCCAAATTCTTTTTTTTCATAGGGCTCCAAGAAATCATGAATTCTTAACAATGTGGTACTTTCCCACCTCCATTTATGTTTGTCTAATGAAATTTGTATGAGTATAAACATATAAAAACTAATAAAAACATATTGTGTGCCTAAAATGGGTTAGATCCATAAAAAAACAAAAACAACTAGAAATATATCCTACTTGTGTACTCCAAAGGGACTAAGACAATCAAATTTAAATCAAATTTCTAAATATTAGAAACATGGTGGAGAACATAACATTACATATGAAATATACATTCCAAATCCCATACATATACACTAAGGAGAGTAAACTCATGACAAAGAATTCCATCTTATAAGAGAATTCATAATGAAAAAAAAGAGGTAACTCAAATATTGTTGAGTTGATGAATTTATGGAACTATTAAGTGGGTAGGCATATGCAATAAAGTGGATAAAGAACCACCAAAAATATGGATTCTTGAGATTATTTTAGTGCATACCTTAGTGGGATTGGGCTAGTTGAACTATATACTATAGGTTGATCCGTCTTTAATAGAGGCCTCTATCATGAGCTTACTAGAGAGGAGGATTTGAAGTATAAAATAATTTTTATATGAATCATATTAGGGGAGTCAATAACTAGTTAGAATCTCACTTGCATGGTATTGGGTTAATCCTCCTAGTTTCCATCATAATCATGAATTTTTACATGCATTTTAATCAAAATATTAAAACCAAGTTGGATGAAATTAAAACAATTAATCCTAACCACTTAAACTTCCCCTTCATAGGTGATCTGAAGCATAACATATTTCATTCCATGACTGGCCATATTACTATCACTACAAAAAACATGTATCAACTGATGGCACTATTATTCATGTGGTGGGCCAATTCTATCTAGGGGCATAAGATAGAGAACAAGAAGGTAGAGCATTGATAAAATCATAGGATGGTGGGAAATAAACAAGAGTAATCATATAAATGTCTAGTTCAACAAGCCTACATGATTATTGTTGGTCTATACAAGGTCATGTAATGATTATGGAGAGTTCTTTTATTGTAAAAAAATACTATACATGTTCTTATACTTATCAAGGAACTCCTTGTGCGATGACATAATAAAGGATAGGAATACAACTTGGGTGGCTTAATACAAGATCAACTCCATAAGAAGTTGAATATAGTAAAAAAAATGTGATTATGAACATTTCCATCAACTTCACTACAACGAAATTGAGCATTATAAAGGCTTTGATCTCTATAAAATACGGGGACAAAGAGATACCATAAAAAATACTCAGTATACAATAGGGTTAATATAGGAGAGTTAACAAACAATAGTATTTCAATATATTCTATTAAGACAGTGGGTAATGTATGATAGTTATACATGAATATTAAATGGTTGGGGAGCCATATGATAGTATGATATCCGAAGGTGATGATTTTGGGGGACAACTCTATGAAATAACTAGTCTATTTGGTTGGGTGTGGACATAACATGACGTGGTAATTGCACATTCCATGATTTGATGGACAGTATTGAGGATGCAATGGTCACATAGGAGCCATATGAATGGAAAAGGAACATGGGGATTAGCCCTAAAATGCATTAGGTTGATGAAAGAAATGGAAAAATACTTCAAATATTCTATTAAATTTTTATTTATTTGTGGATTGGAGTAAGTGTTTTAAAATAGAGCAAAAGTTGCATTTAAACAAATAATGGTCCAAGATTTATTATCTCATAATTTGGTAATTCTTTAGGTACCTTTTATTTGAAAAAAGACAGATTTGTGAGACCCATCTTATGGGAAGGGTCCACCTTCGTGATTTAGGTTCCAAAATCTTACAAATCCTATTTCAATTCATAAATAGTTGTTTCAAGGGTCAAAACTTGGGAGGCTTATCTCCCATCCCCATTACCTTACTCTACAATTCAATATCGTTCCAATAGTTAAACATCACCTTAGTTAAGTTCTTTTGCAAGAGTTATTCCTTTTCCAAATTCACATAACATGTCCATAATGATGCTACCAACTAGCTATCATATCAAATTAAATGACTTATAACAAACAATAATGAAACAATAAATTTGTGTAAATTGTAACATCCACCTATAACCTCGCAGGAAAATGCATGGAGTTAGGAAAAAAATTCCAGTGTTTACCAATGTGTAAATTTCTAAATTTATTTCTATATTACCTAGATTATGATTAGAATAACCATCATTATTACATAAAGAAATATTTAGTAAAAGCAGAGTGAGTTACACAACCAATAATTGTCATTGTTGTAGCATATTAACTTAAATTTGTTGTTGTAACAATGCATTAGTTCCATGATTCTTTTAACTTAGTTAATAAATCACATACATCATATTATAAACATCACGTCATGAAAGGAGTTAACATCATTAAAAATTCACAATGAATAGTGAGATCATTAAACACTGATATACCCTGGAAACCTCGTAGGGTGAAAACCATCAAACATTTAATTTACTATTAAATTCTCTTGAGGGTGTTCACCCCTCACTCAATGGTTATCAAGGAGTCCATCCCTTGACCATTTTCATAAAATATTTCATAAAAAAATCACCATAAATGTAACATAATTAGCTATAAGCTATTACAATCATCGTGATATCATTTACCCATGAATCATCAATCTATATGTCTTAGTTGTTTGATTGTTTCCATCAGTGGATCCTCTTGTAGTTGGAATTAGTCAATCTATATAGACCAATAAATATTTATATGCCACAACGTTAAACATGAACTATCCTTTGCACAAGCCACCATCCTTTCATGTCATTTCTGCTGCCATCACACTCGATATCATGATTAGATAATTTATTAATATACCAATAATAAATATTTATTAGTAACACTTCAACATTTATTTGTGTGCATGCCTAAAAAATAAACAAAATGTTAGACAATGTCTGTTTTAACATCATTTCACATGCATTAGTAATTAGAAAATCACTATGAAGCACCATCTTTCCAAAAAAACACTAAAATAATCATGCACGCACTTTCCTATTGTGTCCAAACGAAAGCTAACATAGTAGATATTGTTCTTGTGCATGCAAATCCATGACAAGCTTTCAGAACAACTAGCCTAATAAGCGATTCTATTTGTTCATAGTATTATGTTTTATTTTCCAAAGGGATTTTTGCAATAGATTCTATACTTATGCATGTGAATTTGTGTTCTTTTTAAAAAACATCTTTCTCACACGAGAGCTATTCACAATGGCTATTATGTATAAAAATGCAACCTCTATTCCAAACAAAGTTAACATAATAGTTATAATTTCTAACATGCACTATTTTCCCTCTCCACTAGAAAAAAATATGATAGATTGTTCTGCTTAGATGTGAAAAATATATTATTTCCAAAGGAAACTAACTAAATCTTGCATGGAAAAATAAACACATTTCCTTTCCAACTGATCAAACACATAACATTTATTATTCCATGCATGAAAAGAGACATTTTTCTCTTACCAAAAGATCTATCCCAATAACTATACATAATATTCTCCCAAAATAAAACTAATACCATAGCCAATCCCTTTAGGTGTGAAAATGCATATTATTTTTCCCAAAAAAAGGGCTAACGCAATGAATATTATGCGATTGCGCTTTCCTTTTCTCCATAAATCTAATACCAAAACTATATTTTTCCATCCATGGAAGTGTATATATTTCTTAACACAATAAAGCATGTGATTACCAGTTTTCCTTTCCAAGTATCTAATTCAATAATGCATACAAGGACATAATTTTATCTTATGTTATTTTTGAAGAGTTCTAACACAACAAATAATTCCTTGCGTACCAATATATATTTATTTTCTAAGGAATCTAACACACTAATTATTCTTTTTCCAAAAGTTCACTAACTCACTAGCAACTATGCATGTCATACACTAGCAACTATGCATGTAATACAAAATCTTTTCCTATCATTTCAGACAAACTTGTAATATTTCTTCAAGAAATAACATTAATAACAAATCCTTCTCAAATAATACAACCAATGGCCTTTTATGTGACGGTCTTATGTGAAATCTTTCTGAAAAAAGTTATTTATCTCTTTCTACACGACTAAAGATTCTCATATATGTAAAATCACATATTCATTTCGAGTATATCAAATATACTAGATATTATTCCTATACACATAAACACATATTCTCTTTAAGAATCAAATATTTTTATTTAAAACTTTAATGCATATGCATCATCAAAACATCCCTGGTAATATTTTAAATGAAATAACTTAATTCTTTTTCAATAAATGTCAACATAATTGTTCTATATTGTGCATGCTAGTAACTTATTTCTTTTCAAGAAATATCTAGATAATTGTTTTACTTTTGTGCATGTGAATGACTTATGTGTTTTCAATAAATATCAAACGTAATAGTTATTTGTTTTTGAATGAAATTAATTTAATTTTTTTGTGAATGAAATTAATTTATTTCTTTAACATAACAAAACAATTATCTCTATATGTACATAAATAATTATTCTTATCATGCTAACAAATCAAATGGAAACACCTTGTTTTACTTTGTTTTTCTAGTTTTAGTCATTAACTTTGGGCATTGTTTCCGAACATCCCGAAATGAATTATAGAAAGAAAAAAAAAAAAGTATGAAATGGCAACACTTTGTTTTACTTTGTTTTTCATGTTTTAGTCATCAACTTTGGGCATTGTTTCCGAATGTGAAACAAATTCTAGAAAAAAAGAGAAATTTTTGTTGGGAACGAGTTTATTAAATATTAAATAATTTTCTATTTTAATTATCAACATTGGATGCGGTTTTCAAGAATTTGAAAACAAAATTTTAAAATCTAAAAGAAGGTTATGGTTAGAATGGACTTATTTATAGAAACCTATTTCAAGTTTTACACACCTGTGATGGTTTGAAATATTAGAAGATATATTTCGACCTTATTTTCCAATAACTCATGCAATTACGACAATTATTTAGTCATGAAAATAATTGAAGAATTCAATACACAATAAATCTTTTAAGAATTCAATGAAGAAAACACTTATTCCTCTATGAAGGAAAAGTCTATAGAGGTTTTCCAAAGAAAATAATCTCGATTAGTTATCATATGTAATTTTCCATGAAAATAAATTTGATTCTTATTTTTTCATGCGGCATAAGGAAACAAAATAATTTTCAAGGAGCATAGTCACTTATCTCTTAATGCATGCTTGGAATCTCTTCTTCCTCTCTCTTTTGCTTATTTTACTTGTATTTTGTCATTAGTTCTCATATTTTACCATAGGCTTATAATAAGTTGAATTAATAAAATCACTTCATAAATCACCCATAAATCTCTCCATAAATCATATTTTTCTTAATTTCTAAAATCACTCCATAAATCATCCATAAATCATATTTTTCTAAATTCTAAAATCACCCACTAAATCATACATAAATTTTTCAAGTTTTTTCAAAATAGATTTTATTTTGCTTTAGAAATGAAATATCACTTATCCATAACTTTTCTAAAACTATGCTTCTGGAACACAAAGTTATACCAACTTAGAAATGAAAATCGAGACCAAAAATTCCCCTGCAATTTGAAATAGTTTAGAAAAAGAGAAAAATGGCTATGATACTATCTTCCATATTTTGAATAATATCCCATGTTTTCCGGTATGATTCCACGTCGAATTTTTTTACCATATTTGATCTCACAACCATTTTCAAAAATCTATAAACATTTGCCTCATATATTGGTGGGTGAATGATCTAATGATTATCCTTCTTGAAAGTCAGTGATGATCTGTTTTTAAGGCCTACACCCTTGACAGCTTGGCACTCCTGGCAGAAATGTTATAACGTTATTCTCTCGAATATTAACTTTTAATCAAATAAATAAATACATTACCATTACAATATGATATTTAACATGTCATTTGGATTCCATATTTCTGAGATTCAACATGTCTTCTGAATTCCATATTTCTAATAGTATCTTCACAAAAAAAAGTTTATACACCGACGCGATTTTATTTTTAACGTTGTTGTTTAATTTATTATGTTTTAAAAATTTATTTGTTTAATTTTAAATCGGTTTAATTTTTTATGATTAACTCTCTTTTATATATAATTAGAGTGAGTTGAAATAATTTTGCAAATTATTATTTTTTAATTATTTTAAACACATAAACAAATTTAGTATTGGGAATATATAGATAGTACAAAATCTATAATCGAAATTGTGATTCTAATAAATTCTAAATAAAATTGACAAAAATATTTATCGTATAAAATATGTTTTGAATATATAAATAAATATTTAAAATTTGTTTTTAATGCATAAATAAATTTAAGAGTTCAAAAAAAATATTGAAAAAATTTAAATTGTACCGAGTTTAAAAGAATTGAAGATTGTATTTCCAGCCAACTCTTCGAAATTCTAGACAAAACCTCCCCAACTAGAGCATTTTCAACTTGCCCAACAAAGTGTTTAAAAAAATTGAAAATTCTATTTCCAACCAACTCTTTTAAATTCCAGACAAAACCTCCCCAACTAGAGCATTCTTCGAATTTTGCGATATTTGTTGAATTAAATATATTAAGCTCAGGAAGGTAAGGACTGAAATATACCAATACTACAACAACATGATATAGGGTTAACGGCTCCCCTAAACTTTTTCAACCTAAAATATTTTTAGGTAGAGGGCTAATTTTGCGCTAGGAAATGGTGCCGCCATAATTTTCAATCCCTAAACATTTGGTCTATCTCAGCGCTGTTGCGCTCTCTCAGTTTATTGGTAGCAGATGTAAGGAGGCTAAGTTGACTGCGACGGCGATCCCGCGCGCCAAGCGTCAGTGTGAATAATCCCTGCTCTCTTCAGGGAACGACTTTTCCGTTTAAAACAAGACTCTCCGTCTCAATGAAAAATGCGAACATTTAGGTTTCTGTTTATTGAAAAAGATTCTCCTTGGAAAATCATGGTATACAATCTGCTCGTTTAGAAAAGGAACGCAATACTTCAGTCCGTGTTAACTGTTTTGGACGGGAAGTGTATCATATCTTTAAAACTTTGCATAATGGATAGCGTTCTTTTATGTCAAAGAATGATATGAAGCCTCAGCAAGTAATATTGTAATATCAAATATTCTGAATAGGAATTACTATGATTAGTTCATTATAATTAAAGAGATATGAGTATATTTATGTAATCTATTTTAAATTTGAATAATCAAATTAAGCATTTTAAGTATAAAAATTTGAATTATTTAATTTTATGTTATATTTAATTTATTTCTTATATGATTAAAAAAACACATTATTTTTTATGGTTTAATAAATTTAAGTTGTTAACTTTTTTTAAATATTTATGATGACAACGATGATGATGATGGTTAACGTCGGCTGAAACCAAACATTGGTCTATGGGACCTAAAGAAACAAATTATTTATTTTGATTTAAGATTTTATTCCTATGCTCAAAAAGCTTGGAGAGAAGCCTCCCGAACTCACTATAATTTTGACATTGTAAAAGGCTAGGAAGGTCAGTTTTGTAACAAAGATTATGAAACTGAGATCTAATGTGGTTGTACACGGGGCACTCTAAGAGGAAGTGGTTTTCATTCTCAATGTTCCTATTCTCACATATATGGCAGATCCTTTCCATCCATGGTGTTTTAGGAACTGCCCAACGACTTGTTTCACTATGGAGCTCATGAGAATTCGTTCTAATCTTTGCTATATTAATTTTCTTCTTTGAGCTAGTTAAAATAGAGAGATACTTTTGATCTTCTAAGGTGGGGTTGATGACCTTCTTATAATAACTTAATTTTCTTTTAGCCGCTAAATCTTTCTCACACCACAGTTTTTCTTTCAACTTAGAAGTAACAATATCTTTAATTTTATTTATGTTTTGCAATGCATCATTCTTGTTGATCTCCCAATAGTTTAACCAGGCCCTTGTGTCTTTATGCCACCCCTGATTGAGCCTTAGGCGGTTTTCGCTGGAGTTTAAAGCTAGCTTAGGAAGTCTATGATCGTCTATGTTATTGAGTTTGTTCTTGTACAATAGAAACCTAATCATAGCTAGGCTCTCAATAGGGGAAAGACCTGCTTCTATAAGGAGAATAGGATAGGGTGTATTACTTTAATTTTCAGATTATAAGTTATAAAATGCCTCTCGATTTTCTCAATCTTTCTCCATGATTCTCTGGAGATGCTGCAACCCCAAACCTCACAGCCATATAAGATAACAGGAGTGACTAAAGTTTCAAAGAGGAACTTCTTTTTATCCCACATTACAAGGTCGACTATTTTACAATTATTTTCAAGACCAAAATAAGCTTTCCACCCCCCATTAATCCTTTTCTCAATGCTATGGTTCCAGTTGAGCTTATGATGAATATCAATTCCTATGTACTTGTAAGAATACACTTCCTCCATGTTATTATTTTCATACCTAAAATTAGCGTAAGTGTCCTTCTTGGATTTGATAATCATAACTTTTGTTTTGTAAGTGTTGACAGTCATACCCATGGTAGAGCAGAAATCCTTAAGAAGGCTGAGTTGCTTATCAAGATCAGATGGGCACCTTGCCAAAAGAAAAATATTGTCAGCATAGAGAAGAAGGATGTCGACTATCCCAGCTAAGATCGTGCCATCACATCTTGCTTCCTCTAAATAACCTTCGAGCTTATCGATGTAAATGCCAAATAGGGTAGGGGAGAGGGGGCAACCTTGTTTAACTACGATGTTACACTTAATATCTTTCAACCACCCCTCATTGCTCTTTAGCTTGGCAACTACATTCTCATATAACCTTATAGAAGTAGCTCTCAACTCGAGAGGAACCTTTAGCTCTTCTAATCTATTCCAAAGGTTGTATCTAGGAACCATATCCAAAGCCTTTCTAAAGTCCACAAAGCAACAAAACAAATTGGATTTATCATTACGACATTCCTCCGCAATGATCCTAAGCGTAACGAGGTGGTTTTTTGTTAAGTGATGCCTTCTGAAACCTACTTGGCTTTTAGCCCGCTTACCTTCACTTTCAAGCCATATGCTTAACTTCTTTTCCAAAATACTACCATATAACTTGGCTAAGAGAGGGCTGATCATAATTGTCCAATCATTAGAGGGGTTATTTGTATCCCCACTTTAAAAAATAGGGATAATGAGGCTCTCAATCCAAGGTTTAGGGAACCCTTGCTTGACTTCTTGATTGAAAAGATTGTGGATGTGGGGGATGAGGACAAGACCTCCAATTTTGAAGGTTTCTGCCTGGTAAATTTCAATGTCCTTAGCTTTCCCATTAGTGAGGCGATTAACCCCAAACTTAATGTGTCCTAAACAGAAAACTTCTTTCTTTTTGGGTAGGGATTCCAAATTATCAATGACATTGGGAGATTCATAAAGCTTTTTAATATAGGAATTCCAATCATGAAGAGCAATTTTATTATTATCTTTAGTCTTCCTAGTCAGAATTTGCCTCCAAAATTTCTTAGGAGCTACCTTAGAGAGGTGTAAGAGTTTCTCTTGTCTTTGATGAATGTACTGCCTCTTTTTCGTTATATAAACACTCTATACAATTTATTAATACTTTTATTTAATGTATTTTTAATTTTTAATTTTGTGTAATTTAATTAATTTTATGAAAAGCATTTGTGGTTATTAAATTGCAAAACATTTCTTATTTTCCATCCAATAAAATTATATAGATAAATAAAATTATATATATATATAGATATATATATTTAATTTAAAAATATATTATTATAATAAAAGTTTTAATGTTATGAATATCATTTTTATTATAATATTTAGTTAATTTTTGTTATTCAAAAATTTCATAATAATATTATCCAGTTTATATTGATTGGTTGCTATTTTTATTTAAGTTAATATTCAAATTGTATATACACATTTAGTTCATTAGTTCAAATTATTATTTATTATACTTTGATTAATTATTATTTCAATTTTATATTAATATCCATATTTATTTTCACATACACTATAATTCTAAGAGGTGGGGTTGGAAATCTAGTTTTGAATCGCATTTGTTTCAAATTTTTGGTAGAGTCAAAGTGGTCAGAGCAAAGGTAGGAAATTCAAAGATTTTCTAATTCCATTATTTATATGAAAAAGCCTAAAAAAAATATTAGTTATAGTTTAATTTCAATTCCTTTTTAATAAATTTTTTTTGAAATGATTTAATAAAATTATATAAAATAAAATATTTTACTTTAAGAGATGTTTCAATCTTACATAGAGTTTTTAACTTATAATTATATATATATATATATATATATATATATATTAAATATTACCAATAACTTTAAAATTATAAAATTTTTCAAATTCTCAGAAATTATAATATAATATGTTGTTATGTAAATAATATTTAAAATTATTAACCTATTTTCTATTTTTTTTAAATATAAAACTTCAAATTTTTCTATATTAAATAATTTTTTTGACAAGATCGGTGGTTATCTGATATACTTCAAAAAAGGTTTTGGAGCGAGCTCTAGTTACATTCTTCTATTTTGCAATGGTAGACTGAGCAACGAGACGAGAGCGCAGTCTCTTCTCCTGTGCTTAGTTTCCAAATTTCATAGATTCTTTTATTTATTCTAAAATACTGTCGAACGAATTGACCTACTAAAAAGATAAATTTACATAAGTTTCCAATGAGATTTGGCTTATTTACTGAGTGTTCTTGGAGTGCATCCATTCTGTTGTTGTTGCTGAGTGAGTTTTCTCCTTTGTTGTTGTTGCTCATGTAGTGTTTAACTGCTTCCTATAGCTGCTTGCACTTAGTTTTGAGCTCCTTTATCTCATGGTATTGGGCTACAATATTTTACTTTTGTACGCTCTACTCCATTCTCATCTCACCTCTCAAGTCTTTGAGGGATTGCTGCAGCCAGTTTATCATAACTTTGTTTCCTTTGCATGTTGAGCATGCTTCATTTGTGGTCACCTTCTCAATTGTGTGAGACTCCATCTGACAACTTTTTCCTTTTGCGTTGTCGCTGCTATGTGTGCTTCCTTGCTCCATCCTTGCTCCGTTATGGTGGGTTCTGATGAGATCTTTTTTAGATGCTGTGGATATTGGCTCTGAGAGAGAAAAAAATTTAGAGGACCTGCTGCTGAGAGGGGAGAGGAATAAAGAGTTGTACTCAACGTTACCCACTGGGTGAGAAGAGGTAAAGGCTGTGTAGGGTGGGTGAGATGCTAACAGTGCAACTTCACATGTACACGTGAGGCTCGTAATAGAAATAGCTGCCAGCAAAATTGCTATAGCTGGGGGTCAATGCGCAGAGCGCGGGAGTGCCTTGTTCAAAGTTGGTTCACTTTTGATCGTACGGCTAGGGAGAGGAATGGCTAACAGCAAAAATTCAGATGCTTTTGATCGTTGTACAGTGGAGAAGGGTCCTACAGGGATATGGGAGGGGAAGACGACAACGCTGAATAAGGATGCTCTTGTTGTCCCAAGACCTAGAGATGCAGAGCAATGACCAGTCCTTGCCCTTGAACAATGGAAAAATTCACCAATGTCTGGATCCTGGTGTGTTGATGCTGAAAATCGAGTTGCTGAGGGTGTGGTTGATATTGTTAGGAGGTGAGATGACTGCTGATCTGCGATCCTCAAGGGAGCCTTCTTGGTTGCTACGCTGAGAGCTGATGCTTCTGCTATCCAGTGAGCAGTGCTTCTAGCGTGAATTCCTGGGTGTGCCTTGGGTCAATCCTCACTGCCATTAATGTGAAGATATTTCTATGCTGGCAACATTCTTTCTAATTTAACTCCCCGTGCATTGCAGTTGGATGCTAAATTTTGTGCGCTTTTTTTCCTCTTGCCCACTTTCCTTCTAGGAATTTTTTAACTTGCTCATAATCCTTTTGGGTTGTGTAGCTATTTCTGCCATTGATTGTTTTTTCCTCCTTTTTTCCTTGCTTTTCCTTTTGTCTTCCCAAAATTTTCTGAGATATTTTTTGCCTCTTTGTTTTTTTATTTTTTGATTTTTTTGTCTTTTTATTTTTTCCTTGATTTCTCCTGCTTTTTCCTTTTTTTCCCCAAATGTATTAATATTTTCAAATTCATTTTGATCTTATGGCATAGAGTGATGATATTCCTCATTATTTTCTCGGACTTTTCCCTGATTCTTCTCCACTGCTTGGTTTGCATAGAACTCCGCCTGCTAGTTGTGGCACCTCATTATATGTTTAAAAGTTACACTACCAGATGCTTCTAAATCTCTTCTTATTCTTTTAAAAATTACTCTCATATACTCATTGCTTGGATTTTTGTCTCGGGTCATTGCCTCAATTATGATAGTTGAATCTACCATGATTACTTAGTTTTGAATTCCTCTTTTTTTGATTATTTTTGTCCCCAAGAACAAGCTGTAAGCTTCAGCTTTATTATATGAATTTTGCCCCAATCCCCATTCATATGTTACAATTTTTTCCCCCTTGGTTCACAAATTATCTCTCATGCTCCTGCCTTTCAAGGATTATTCTTGGAGGCTCCGTCAAATTGCAAGCAATATCTATTTTGTTGCCGTTTCCAGCTTTCAGTTTATTCGTCATTCATTCTCAACTTACAGTTTTCCCCTGACCTTTCTTTTCTCTATCCCTTTTTACCAATATTGTCTATCATGGCTTTACTAAGCCATTCTATTTCTTCTTGTTGTAGGATGTTGTAATCTGTTGGGACAATTCCTTTTTTGTTGAATATTTCTAATGTTATTCCCCATGATTTTGATAATGTTTTGCTAATTCTAGGATTTTGGTTTTTAAAAATGCACCTGTTATGGGTCAAGCAAATTTCCCAGCATAGGACTATTGGAATGCATTTCCAGATTCTTATTATTGTGACTTTCTTCTTAGTGGCATATGGATATGATTTCCCCAAAATTTTAAGGAATTCCGACATTGGTTTCTCATATTCTATGTTTACTTCCAGCGGGCTGAGGAGCTGCTCCCAACATTCTCTTGAAAATTTACACTCCTGGAATAGGTGTTGAATGGTTTCTTTTGCCTACTGGCACAATGGGCATCTTGATGGCCCATAGAATCCTCTTTTTTTAAGACTTTTGCCATTCAGGATCTTTCCTTTTAATAAGGTCCAAATGAAATTTTTTATCTTAGGAAAACTTTTCAATTTCCATGCTATTTTCCATGACTCCCATTCTTGCTGATTGGTTTGCTCTTGAAGAATTTTGTATCTATATTTGAGTGTATACTGCACATTACTTGCTTGAGTTTTTCCCATTGTCCTTCCATATTTACTGGAATTGCTGACCTTTTCCATTCCTTCCACTCCCTCTAATTCCATAAAGAATTTGATTGTAAGGTATGAAAGTCATTCCCTCTCATCCACTCTTCAATGTCCTCCATTTCCTGGTGATCCCGTAACAGGTATTTTCCCATGATTCTGTCTTCCCAAATCGTGGTCTTTTGTCCATTCCTAGGAGTTTTGTATATATGGTTGCCCATTATTGGAATGACTCTTTTGAATAGTTTCCATACTTATGTGCTTGTTCTTATTGGGATGTTCCCATTCATCAGATTCTCCTTGGATCCATTTAGATATTTGTTTATGAGAGCTTTTTTCCACCAGCTCGCATTACCTATTATGAGCCTCCAGGCAATCTTCATTCCCAGGGCCGCATTCATGAGCCCAGGCAGCCGAATAGACAACCCTCCTTGTTCATATGGTAGCACTACTTGTTCCCACCTTACCAAAATAAATTTTTTGTTTTCCTGCTTCCCCCTTGCCAGAGAAAACTTCTTAGAATTAGTTCCATATGCTTGTGGGCGTGGGCTGGTGCCATGATTAGTGCATATTGATATATTGGTAAGGCAGCAAGGAGGGCCTTAATTAATATTACCCTTCCGGCCATATTTAACCACATCATTCCCCAATTCTTTATTTTTTCTTGCATTTTCCCAATTTGTTTTGTCCATATTTCTGCCTTCGTGATCTCTTGTGTTATTGGTAATCCTAGATAGAGAAAGTGACTCTACTTTTCATGTGTTGGGATTTCCATGATTTGGGAGATTCTTTACATAGTTCATGGGGAGATGTTCCACCCATAGATCCTACATTTTGTATTGTTCAGCAGTCCTCCTGACACCTGTAGAAATGCATCCATTATTTTTTTGAACCTTTTTGCTATTATTGTTGATGCTCCTCCCATCAACAATGTATCATTTACGAACAAGGAGTGGCTTATGGTATTTATTCCTTTTGCTATTCTCAATCTTGTAATAGTTCTTTATTTTCTTTTTGTTTCCAGTGCTCCACTTATAGTTTCTGCCATTATTATATATAGGAATGGTGATAGAGGGCAGCCTTTCTTGAGGCCTCTTGTGCTTTGAAAAAATTCATTGGGTCTTCCATTAATGAGAGGGGCTATCCAGCGGGTGGATATCATTCTTGTATCACTTCTATTACTTCTTTTGAGAAGCCCAACTTCTGAAGTGCAACCAGTAGATATGAGTGGCTGACTCTATCGAAGGCATTTGCCATATAGTTTGATTATCATTCCTTTTTCTTGCTTCAAGATACTGGAGTGGACTCCCTCCTGTACTATGATGACATTGTCAATTATTTGTCTATTTGGGACAAACCCTCCTTGATTTTCTGAAATGATTAAGTTCAAGACTCTCTTTATTCTATTTTCCACTATTTTTGTTATTATCTTGTAGTAGGAATTGCACATAGAAATAGGCGTGAACCTATTGAAGGTGGATGGGTTTGCTTCCTTTGGAACCAAAACAAGATAGGATGATTTTGTGTGGCCTCCCATTTTTTTTTTTTAAAAACATTCTTTGCCATTCTTAAAAAATCTTTTCTTATTGTATACTAATGATTTCTGTAGAAGGCTATTGTGAATGCATCTAGCCCGGGCACTTTGTCTGGGTGCAAGCTCCATATGGCCTCCACAATTTCTTCTTCTGTGAGGTCCTTACACATGTCTTTGTTTTTCTCTTTCTTGATTTTCTTCTTTGTATGCTGCAGAATTTCTTTATATTCAGCCGTTTCCTCCGTTGCTACCAGTAAATTTTTGAAGTGCTTGTGGGCTGCTTTTTTATTTCTTCCACTCCTTTAATTTCTTGATTATCCACTTGTATTTTTTCTATCTGATTTCTAGGTCTTTTGACTTTCATACTGTTGTGAAAAAAGGTTGTGTAGCCAGAGGTTTCGAGATTTCATTCTTCCCTCTTCCTCCTCTTTCCTGTTTTCTCTATATATCTCCCAGAAAATTTCTCTCTTTAAGGTAGTCTTGTCTGGTTTCTTCTTTACTTTCTTTTTCAGCCTGCAAATTGTCCATTTTTTGTTGTAGCTCTTTTTTCTTTTTATTTCATTTTCCCTTACCCATTCCTTTAGCTTTCTTCTTACATTTTTTAATTTTGTCTCCCATATGTACTGTGGTGAGCCTGATATTCTTAGTGCCCATGCTTCTTTCACTAACTTGAGGATTTATGTGCTACTGTCCCAGATTGAGTTATGCCTGAATGGGAGTGGGCCTTGGTTTTCCATTTTGCCCATTGCTATTACAATGGGTTTATGATAAGAAGTCGTGGTGTGAATGATTTTGGATTTGATAGAGCTGTACAGTGCTGCTATGTTGTCTTGGATCAGGATTCTATCCAGTCTTTCTTTTATGTTACTTTTACCCACTCTTTTGTTATTCCAGGTATATTTTCCATTGTTTGGTGGAATATCCAGAAGGCTATGATGATCCATTATTTCTTCTAAAGATCTTCTAGATGGATCCGGGTGAAAGTTTCCTCAAAACTTTTCCTCTATGATTCTAACCAGATTCAAATCGCCTTCTAATATTATTTTCTTGTCTAGAGTTTCATGTAATACTTCCTTTATTATTGTCCAACATTGTTCTTTCTCAATATAGTTGTTGGGGGCATATATATTTATCACCCTGTATTTCTCTTTTGTGTTGATCCTCCTAAGATCCGTTAGGATCTAGTGCTACCTTTCCTTCTTTCCCATTAATTCCCATCTTTTTTTTTCAAGATTGTGCAAATGCCTCCTGATGCTTCGGTTGCCTGAATTGCTTCCCCTTCATATTGCCTGAACTCTTTTTTTTAATTTTTCTGATTCTTGATTGTTTATTTTTGTCTCCTAGATCATAAGGATATCTGGGTTCCCATTTGTCACTATGTCCCTTGCTGTATTTGCCTTAGCAGGTGTGCCCATTCCTCTACAGTTCTAGGAGACTATTATCATTATTTACTTATTGGGTGGTGCATGGCTCCTTTCCCCTTGTGCTGGCTTTTCTCCATATTTCCTGTACTTTTCCCTAGATAAGTGCTAATGGGCTATTGTGTTCCTAGGGCCATATCCTTTGCTGTTGCTTCATCCCATACTTCTTTATTTGTCTTTCTTCCAACCTTTTTTTGGTTTTCTACCTTTGGATGTGCTTCTTTCACTTATTTTCTGGTTAATATCCTGTCTACTTGGGGGGGGGGGGAGAGGAGAGGTGAAGTGAGTCTCTGGGGGAAAGGGGGCACCGGTGGGATGGAGAGTGCGGGATTCTGGATCTAGATCTACATCTAGATTTGGATCCAGGGGATGAGGGATTTGAGGTGAGAAAAGGGTCAAAGGGGTTATGGCTGGCTATGTTTTCTTTTGGCAAAAGAGGGAGGACTTCTGCAAATTGTGTGGGCTGAGAGGAGGGCTGTACTGATTGTTTACTGGATGTATTATTTTGTTTGACCTGTTCCCATTTATTTTTTAGATCCTCAATCCTTTCATATTCATTTTCTCTATTTTTTGTCCATCTATTTTCAAAATGACCATATTCATGACATACCTTGCATTTGAAGGGATTTTCTCATAGTCCAGTTGTTGTATATGCATCTAATGGTCCACTTTTATTTTGATTGCTTCAAGGAGGGCTTTTCTTAGATCTACTTCCACGCAGATTTGGGCACATGCATGCATGTTTTCTTTAGGCTCACATCTATATATGTATTTCCCAACTACGTGTCCTATTGCATTGACTGAGTCATCTCTCTAGTAGTGGAGGGGCAGATGCATCAATCTTACCCATACTGGGATAGCATTTGGGATGTCCATTTCTAGATCAAAGTCTGGTGTCCATATGTTCAAATACAGTCCCCTTGTGTTCATAAAATATCGACCATTTCTGAATATCAGATCGCGATCCTCTTTGGTTTCAAAATGGAAGGTGTAGTACCCTTTGCCACAGAATCTGATTGAGATCTTCCCGAATATTGCTGCAGCATAGTTTCTTTCTACCCACCTTTGCATAGCCTTGGGTGATGGCCACCACCCAGTAAACTGCCCTACTAACACTCGTTTTTCCAAAGAGAGTGCTGCTTTTCTTGGAAGTGCTGGGGGTAGAGATATTTCTGGTATTTCTTCCATTCTTTTAATGAACTTTGAAACTGACAGTTTGTTCTTTTTTGGACCCATTGTTCAGATAAGGGAGGCAAAGGTTTTTTGTATTACGACTGATTCTTTTTGATGATCTGTGTGGTGATGATCTTCCTCTTCCAGTGGATCCATATTGTTCATACCCCCGTAGCAGGAGGCCGCTGAGGGCCATTTCAATCTAGAGCAGTATCTGCCTGTCTAAAACTGCAGCTGTAATCTCTTCTTCCTCTTTCTGTTGTCTTGACCTCAACAGAAATGCTCTTGAGAGAATCTGTAAAAAAAATATATCAAGAAACCATCAAATTTAAAAATAAATCCATTAAATTACAATATTATATTTATTTAATATACCACTATTTTATAATTTAATATTTGAATGCTCTCGAGAGAATCTATAAAAAAAATATCAAGAAACCATCAAATTTAAAAACAAATCCATTAAATTAAAATATTTTAGTTGCTACTTTCTATACATGATTATGTGACAAAAATTTCCAACTATGGAGGTCAATTTCTTATATTTGGTTTAATATTGGGTGTTTTCAGAGGAGGAATGGACAATGACTTGGTTTAATATTAGGTATTGTCGTAGAAGAATTGATAAGGATGATCAAAACTGTTCAGAATAGGTTAAATCATATTTTTTTATAATTTTTTATAGTGGAAATGGATTCAGCACCATCAAAGGTCCATGGGCAATGAAAATCTTGAAATTTGACAACTGTAACCTAATTTACAAAAAATCATGTTGGAATTTTATCAAAATTTGGTTGAAATTTCCATGATTTTCACACGGAAAAAACACGTTAGTTAGACTATGGCATAATATTGTAGCCACACAAAATAAAGGCAATAATGTTGTGGTTGTATTGTTATGATACATCACATTTTTGTTTCACAAAGGCATAATTTAAGGCGGTGTCATTTTCTTGGAAAATGACGAAAATAATGTAGTGAACGTCCCGTCATCTTTGAGTTGAAGGTAAACTACAACGTTTATTCGATCTTGCATGACAAATACCTGTAATCATTACAGTAACCGTTACACGACCGTTTGTTCATCTAGATTGTACAGAATTTATATGAAATTAAAACAAATTAAAATATAATTTGTTTTATTTATAAGATGTTGATATTAGATAGTTTATTATATCCGTTCGGCTCATTTCACCAACTCAATAGTTTGATCCCTATGATCACTGGTACTTCTTATAGATCACTTTTTCCTGCACACCCTTTTAAATGCTACACATCGTCTGTGAGAGTCTATCAGGTTATTAAGTGTGCTGTTAATATTGAGACATATAACCGCGTGAAAGCACGAATGTTAGCTAAGCCACAAACTAAAGGGTTCTCTTTAAGCCCCAATCCTGGTCACCTCCTTTAAAATAATGAACGCTATTGAACTTTAACGATGTGTAGACATCCGTTGAAGTTACCCATCAAATATGACTATGTTTCTATATTTTTATGGGCAGTGTATATTTTCATTAAGTTAACAAGGATTTTGCGTAAGGCTAATTATATTGAAATTTTAATTCCAACGCAAGTTTACATTCATCAATTATCAATAGTAACACTGTTTTTATAATTCTATAAAGTTAAATTTATATAATATAAAGGAATTAATATATAATGTGGAATTAAATATTGTAAACTTTTATAATCAAACAAATTTTATTTTTTTAAATATTTTACAAAGTTTGGAATAATATAGATTGATATTTTTTAATTGAGGAAATAAGACAAATAAGTTAATAATAAAAAAATTGTAATGGACATAAAGTAATGTCTTAAACAATGGTTTAGAGTCTCATTTGCAAAAATGACTTAAAACAATGATACAACATGTCATGAACATAGAACATCATTGATTATAAGAAATTCATACTTAATCTTTTAAGATTAATAAGGCACATTAATTGTTTTGGAATATTTACTCTTGAATACCTCCCTATGGCAATAAATTATGTATTAGGTTTATTTGTTAACAAGACAATCTCCACAATGAAGACATAGATATGTTTATAAAAAAGCATGTTATAGTTAACAAGTAATTGACGATGTTATTATTTTTACTCTAAATCTAAGGGTTTTTTTTTGCATGTGAAATCTTCCAATCCACACCATTTATGGATTTATAGAGATAAAGATGAGTTTCAAAATAATTTGATAACTTATAATGTTGAAATAAAATGCAATACATCCTACCCTATCCTCTCCATATCAAAAAACATTTCTCTCATTAAAAGTATGATTATTATTAGATACTTATTTACACTAAAAAGATAAATAACATCGATGACAATAAGATTCAAGAATTTTCTTCAAACCCTAATTAAACCTACCGACAAGGCATGGATGACATAAAGATCTCAAGTATTAGTGATATCATTAGTGAATACACGAAGGATAAGAAATCCTTTCTCTCATTAAGAGTATGATTATTATTAGATACTTATATACACTAAAAAGATAAATAACATCGATGAGAATAGGCTTCACTAATTTTCCACAAACCCGAATTAAAACTACCAACAAGGCATGGATAGAATAAAGATGTAAAATATTAATAAGATCATTAGGGAAGATAAGCAGAAAACATTCTACAACATACTGATAATATAAATATCCGAATACATCTAAATTTAAAAATAATTTATAATATATATAATGTAAAAAACCTAATACATCTGAACTTAAAAATAATTTAGAAGATAACAACAAATTATTAATTAAATTATAAACTAATACATCTAAACTTGAAAATAATTTAAGACATAACAACAAATTATTAAATAAAATATATTTAATATTCAATTTATTTAATAACTTCAAAATATTTATCACATCTTCTAAATTGTATTTCACATCTTCTAAATTATCAAACCTTTAAATCTTCTAAATTATCATACTTTTTCTACTCTTGACATTTATATCTTATCTTATTATTCTTCGAACATATAATTATTATCAAAACTTCCAAATCTTCTAAGTTATCATACTTTTCCTTATCTTGACATTTATATCTTATCTTATTATTCTTCGAACATATTTTTTTTTCCAATAATATCTTAGTATTATATTAACTTTCCTAAGGTTCAATAAATCAATTTCAGAGCATGTTAATTATAACCATTACGGGTACTACAAATACATTACTCCACCCAATAAAGGAACATTTAGATGCATTTTACTTATTTGAAGCGATGACGCAGTATAGTCCATACCTCAACAATATTTCCATGCCCATCAAATTGAAGATGGATTCATATAAGGGAATAACTAAGTACTAATTATATTTATTAAATTGGAAATTATTTTCCAATATAGAAAAAAATTGTAAATTAGGTAGAACATTATACCTCTATAAAGTTATAATTTATTATTATTTATTGTGAAATGGTAAAGTGCTTAGTCAAATAAACCGTGTACGTCTATGGTGCATAATCAAGCTCGCGTATTATGGTGTATACATTTTGATGGAGTGTTAGGAGGACGAAAATAGTTGAATCGATAATTTTTATCACTCCATCATTGCAAATATTCAAAATAATTGAGCACTATTGTTTAAATTTTTCATTTTATTTTTCTAAATGGATTTCCTACAAGGGAATACAAGGGAAAAACAAAGAAGGAACAGCACAAAATCAAACAGGGATGGACGCCAGGCCATATATTGTGGAACAGCTTGATCATACTCCAGTATATAACATAGACACACCAGAAACAAAGGAGTACTGTAATATTTATGAAAGGCAAGCAGTAATATGCAGATTTAACAGCTTTTGGCCCAAACCAGTGGATTTATTCTGCTGGATCTTCACGAACTGGACCATGCAATGCGAAATACACCTCTGCTCCAAAGGATTCTTTATAGTAAATTTCTTATCAGCATCTGATAGGGATACAGTAATACAGGAAGGACCTTGGTTCTGGGGTTCCACAAGACTTTTCATCACACCTTGGTTCCCAGAATTTGATGCAAATACAATGGTTGTTACCAAAATGCCAGTTTGGGTGCGACTACACAACCTCCCAATACATCTCTCGAATGATCAAGTACTAGCTGGAATTGGAAATACCATCGGACGCTACATCAAATGGGACACACAACGATTGGAGGAAAGAATTTACACATATGCTCGGATATGTGTGGAAGTAGACCTCAGCAAAGGCCTGCTAGACCAGATTCAGCTGAAGCATAGACAGAGTAGCTGGACTCAAGGGTTAGACTTCGAAAATACTGCCTTCAGATGTCGAATATGTAGACAAACATGACACCTACAAAGCACATGTCCAGCAGCCAAAAAAGACAATCGAAGAAAGAAGAAAACAGAAAAACAAGTGAAGGGATGGCAATTTCCCCCACCTGACTCAGATGACGAGGAGGAAGAAGAGATGGAGTTTACAAATCCCAAACAGCCCAGCCAGATGAACAAAGAACCAACAGCGGAAGACAAAATACCACAGGAACAATTAGAAACAACACAGGCAAATCCAACAGATACTATGGACATGGGCAGAAACAAACGACAACACATATCAGATTCGTCAGACTCTGATAAAGAAATTCCACAACCTGTGGCTGAAACTGCACTTGCACTGATAAGTCCAACAGAACCACAGGGGGTTTGGAAAAAAGTTGAGAAGAAAAAGGGGCGAAAACTATGATTTTCCCCCACATGTTCATAATCATATCTGCATAACATGATATTTTCTTGTATTCGTACACCCTGCGCGGTGTTAACGGATCACTGCATCTTTTTAAAAGCACCATTTTTGACATCTGTTTACAGCATATGCCGAAGGCATCTACAACATGTAATTTTTCAATATTAATGAAAGATTACGATTTTTCCAGAAGAAAAAAAAAGTACAAAATCTATCTAAATTGTGATCCTAATAAATTGTAAATAGAATTGACAAAAAAATTTAATATATTTGTTGTTTAAAATATGTTTTGAATATATAAATAAATATTTAAAATTTATTTTTAATGCATAAATAAATATAAGAGTTCAACAGAAATATTGAAAAAAATTAAATTGTACAGAGTTTAAAAGAATTGTAGATTGTATTTCCAACCAACTCTTCGGAATTCTAGACAAAACCTCCCCAAACTAGATCATTTTCAACTTGCCTACAAAGTGTTTAAGAAAATTGAAAATTCTATTTCCAACCAACTCTTTTAAATTCCAGGCAAAACCTCCCCAAATAGAGCATTTTCAACTTACCTACCTGCCCTATAAATAAAGCCGTGAGCTGTTCATGCCAATGCAACTCAATAGATCTGTAATGCACCACGTGATTGAAACCACCAATTATCTTCAAATTTTGCGATATTTGTTGAATTAAATATATATTAAGCTCAGGAAGGTAAGGGCTGAAATATACCAATACTACAACAACATAATAATGGGTTAACGGCTCCTCTAAACTTTTTCAACCTAAAATATTTTTAGGTAGGGGGCTAATTTTGCACTAGGAATTGGTGCCGCTATAATTTTCAATCCCTAAACATTTGGTCTATCTCAGCGCTGTTGCGCTCTCTCAGGATGGGCCTTCAAAGGTTATTGGTAGCAGATGTACGGAGGCTAAGTTGACTGCGACGGCGATCCCGCGCGTCAAGCGTGAGTGTGAATAATCCCTGCTCTCTTCAGGGAACGACTTTTCCGTTTAAAACAAGACTCCGTCTCAATGAAAAATGCGAACATTTAGGTTTCTGTTTATTGAAAAAAATTCTCGTTTGAAAATCATGGTATACAATCTGCTCGTTTAGAAGAGGAATGCAATACTTCAGTCCGTGTTAACTGTTTTGGACGGGAAGTGTATCATATCTTTAAAACTTTGCATAATGGATAGCGTTCTTTTATGTCAAAGAATGATATGAAGCCTGAGCAAGTAATATTGTAATATCAAATATTTTGAATGGGAATTACTATGATTAGTTCATTATAATTAAAGAGATATGAGTACATTTATGTAATCTATTTTAAATTTGAATAATCAAATTAAGCATTTGAAGTATAAAAAATTGAATTATTTAATTTTATGTTATATTTTATTTATTTTTTATATGATTAAAAAAACACATTATTTTTTATGGTTTAATAAATTTAAGTTGGTTAAATTTATTTAAATATTTATGATGACAATGATGATGATGATGGTTAACCGTCCGGTGAGACCAAACATTGGTCTATCGGACTTAACTAATTATTTATTTTGATTTAAGATTTTATTCCTACGTTCAAAAAGCTTGGAGAGAAGCCTCGCGAACTCACTATAATTTTGACATTGTAAAAGGTTAGGAAGGTCAGTATTGTAACAAAGATTGTGAAACTAAGATCTAATGTGGTTGTACGCGGGGCACTCTAAGAGGAAGTGTTTTTCATCTTCAATGTTCCTATTCTCACATATATGGCAGATCCTTTCCATCCATGGTGTTTTAGGAACTACCCAACGACTTGTTTCACTATGGAGCTCATGAAAATTCGTTCTAATCATTACTATATTCATTTTCTTCTTTGAGCTAGTTAAAATAGAGAGATACTTTTGATCTTCTAGAGTGGGGTTGATGACCTTCTTATAATAACTCAATTTTCTTTTAGCCGCTAAATCTTTCTCACACCACATTTTTTCTTCGAACATAGAAGTAACAATATCTTTATTTTTATTTATGTTTTGAAATGCATCATTCTCATTGATCTCCCAATAGTTTAACCAGGCCCTTGTGTCTTTATGCCGCCCCTGATTGAGCCTTAGGTGGTTTTGGCTGGAGTTTAAAGCTAGCTTAGGAAGTTTATGATCGTCTATGTTATTGAGTTTGTGCTTGTATAATAGAAACCTAATCATAGCTAGGCTCTCAATAGCGGAAAGACCTACTTCTATAATGAGAATAGGATAGGGTGTATTACTTTTAATTTTTAGGTTATAAGTTATAAAACGCCTCTGGATTTGCTCAATCTTTCTCCATGATTCTCTGGAGATGCTGCAACCCCAAACCTCACAGCGATATAAGATAATAGGAGTGACTAAAGTTTCAAAGAGGAACTTCTTTTTATCCCACATTATGAGGTCGTCTGTTTTACAATTATTTTCAAGACCAAAATAAGCTTTCCACCCCCCATTAATCCTTTTCTCAATGCTATGGTTCCAGTTCACCTTGTGATGAATATCAATTCCTAGGTACTTTTAAGAATACACTTCCTCCAAGTTATTATTTTCATACATAAAATTAACGTAAGTGTCCTTCTTGGATTTGATAATAATAACTTTTGTTTTGTGAGTGTTAATAGTCATACCCATGGTAGAGCAGAAATCCTTAAGAAGCCTGAGTTGCTTATCAAGATCAGATGGGCACTTTGCCAAAAGAACAATATCGTCAGCATAGAGAAGAAGGATGATGACTATCCTAGCTAAGATCGTGCCATCACATCCTGCTTCCTCTAAATAGCCTTCGAGCTTATCGATGTAAATGCCAAATAGGGTAGGGGAGAGGGGGCAACCTTGTTTAACTCCGATGTTACACTTAATATCTTTCTACCACCCCTCATTGCTCTTTAGCTTGGCAATTACATTCTCGTATAACCTTATAGCGACAGCTCTCAACTCGAGAGGAACCTTTAGCTCTTCTAATCTATTCCAAGGGTTGTATCTAGGAACCGTATCGAAAGCCTTTCTAAAGTCCACAAAGCAACAAAACAAATTGGATTTATCATTATGACATTACTCCGCAATGATCCTAAGCATAACGAGGTGGTCTGTCGTTAAGTGATGCCTTCTGAACCCTGCTTGGCCTTTAGCCCGCTTACCTTCACTTTCAAGCCATATGATCAACTTATTTTCCAAAATACTACCATATAACTTGGTTAAGAGAGGGCTGATCATAATTGTCTGATAATTAGAGGGGTTATTTGTATCCCCACCTTTAAAAATAGGGATAATGAGGCTCTCAATCCAAGGTTTAGGGAACCCTTGCTCGACTGCTTGATTGAAAAGCTTGTGGACGTGGGGGATGAGGACAAGACCTCCAATTTTTAAGATTTTCACCTGGTAACTTTCAATGTCTTTAGCTTTCCCATTAGCGAGGCGATTAAACCCAAACATAATGTCTCCTAAAGAGAAAAATTCTCTCGTTGTGGTTAGGGTTTCCAAATTATACATGACATTGGGAGATTCATAAAGCTTTTTAAGATAGGAATTCCAATCATGAAGAGAAATTTTATTATTATCTTTTGTCTTTCTAGTCAAAATCTGCCTCCAAAATTTTTTAGGAGCTACCTTAGAGAGGTGTAAGAGATTCTCTTGTCTTTGACGAATGTACTACCTCTTTTTCCTTATATAAACACTCTATACAATTATTAATACTTTTATTTAATATATTTTTAATTCTTAATTTTGTGTAATTTAATTAATTTTATGAAAAGCATTTGTGGTTATTAAATTGCAAAACATTTCTTATTTTCCATCCAATAAAATTATATAGATAAATAAATTTAATATATATATATATAATATTTTAATTTAAAAAAATATTATTATAATAAAAGTTTTAATGTGACGAATATCATTTTTATTATAGCATTTAGTTAATTTTTGTCATTCAAAAATTTCATCATAATATTATCCATTTTATATTGATTGGTTGCTATTTTTATTTAAGTTAATATTCAAATTGTATATACAAATTTAGTTCATTAGTTCAAATTATTATTTATTATACTTTGATTAATTATTATTTCAATTTTATATTAATATCCATATATATGTTTGTATTATTTATTTTCACATACACTATAATTCTAAGAGGTGGGGTTGGAAATCTAGTTTTGAATTGCATTTGTTTCAAATTTTTGGTTAGAGTCAAAGTGGTTAGAGCAAAGGTAGGAAATTCAAAGATTTTATAATTCCATTATTTATATGAAAAATCCTACAAAACTTTTTTTTAGTTATAGTTTAATTCCAATTCCTTTTAAATAATTTTTTTTTATTTTTTTTAAATGATTTAATAAAATTATATAAAATAAAATATTTTACATTAAAAGATGTCTCAATCTGATATAGAATTTTTAACTTATTTTATTTTATTTTATTTTATATATATATATATATATATATATATATATATATATTAAATATTACCAAGAACTTTAAAATTATAAAATTTTCTAAATTCTTAGAGATTATAATATTTTTTTATGTAAATAGTATTTAAAATTATTAACCTACTTTCTATTTTTTTTAAATATAAAACTTTAAATTTTTCTATATTAAATTTTTTTTTGACAAGATTGGTTATCTGATATATTTCAAAAAAGGTTTTGGAGCGAGCTCTAGCTACATTCTTCTATTTTGCAATCGTAGACTGAGCAACGAAATGAGAGCGCAGTCTCTTCTCTTGTGCTTAGTTTCCAAATTTCATAGATTCTTTTATTTATTCTAAAATACTACCGAACGAATTGACCTACTAAAAAGATAAATTTACACAACATAAGTTTCCAATGAGATTTGGCTTATTTACTGAGTGTTCTTGGATTGCATCCATTCTGTTGTTGTCGCTGAGTGACTTTTCTCCTTCGTTGTTGTTGCTCCTGTAGTGTTTAACTACTTCTTGTAGCTACTTGAACTTAGTTTTCAGTTCCTTCATCTCGTGGTATTGGGCTACAATATTTTGCGTCTATAGGCTCTACTCCATTCTCATCTCACTTCTCAAGTCTTTGAGGGATTGCTGCAGCCAGTTTATCATAACCTTGTTTCCTTTGCATGTTGAGCATGCTTCATTCATGGTCGCCTTCTCAATTGTGTGAGACTCCATCTGACAACTTTTTCCTTTTGCGTTGTTGTTGCTGCGTGTGCTTCCTTGCTCCATCCTTGCTCTGTTCTGGTGGGCTCTGATGAGATCTTTTTTAGATGATGTGGATATTGGCTCTGAGAGAGAAAAAATTTAGAGGACCTGCTGCTGAGAGGGGAGAGGAATAAAGAGTTGTACTCAGCGTTACCCACTGGGTGAGAAGAGGTAAAGGCTGCGTAGGGTGGGTAAGGTGCTATCAACGCAGCTTCACATGTACATGTGAGGCTGGTAATACAAATAGCTGCCAACAAAATCGCTATAGCCCAGGGTCGATGTGCAGATCACGGGAGTGCCTTGTTCAAAGCTGGTTCACTCTTGATCGTACGGCTAGGGAGAGGAATGGCTACCAGCAAAAATTTAGATGCTTTTAATCATTGTACAGTGGAGAACGGTCCTACTGGGATATGGGAGGGGAAGATGACAATGCTGAACAGGGATGCTCTTGCTGTCCCAAGACCTAGAAATGCAAAGCAATGGCAATTCCTTGCCCTTGAACAATGGAAAAATTCACCAATGTTTGGATCCTAGTGCATTGCTGTTGAAAATCAAGTTGCTAAGGGTGTGGATGTTCTTGTGAGGAGGTGAGATGATTGCTGATCCATGATCCTCAAGGGAGTTTTCTCGGTTGCTACGCCGAGCGCTGATGCTTCTGCTATCCAGTGAGCAGTGCTTCTAGCATGAATTCCTAGGTACGCCTTGGGTTGATCCTCACTGCCATTAATGTGAAGATATTTTTGCGTTGGCAGCATTCTTTCTAATTTAACTCCCCATGCATTGGAGTTGGATGCTAAATTTTGTGCGCTTTTTTTTCCTCTTGCCCACTTTCCTTCTAGGCATTTTTTAGCTTGCTCATAATCCTTTTGGGTTGTGTAGCTATTTCTGCCATTGATTGTTTTTTCCTCCTTTTTTCTTTGCTTTTCCTTTTTTCTTTCCAAAATTTTCTGAGATATTTTTTGCCTGTTTGTTTTTTGATTTTTTGAGTTTTTTGTCTTTTTATTTTTTCCTTGATTTCTCTTGCTTTGTCCTTTTTTCCCCATTGCATTAATATTTTCAAATTCATTTTGATATTATGGCATAGAGTGACGATATTCCTCATCATTTTCCCGGACTTTTCCTTGATTCTTCTCCACTACTTGGTTTGCATAGAAATCTGCCTGTTGGTTGTGGCACCTCATTATATGTTTAAAAGTTACACTACTAGATGCTTCTAAATTTCTTCTTATTCTTTTGAAAATTATTCTCATATACTCATTGCTTGGAGTTTTGTCTCGGGTCATTGCCTCAATTATGATAGCTAAATCTCCCATGAATACTGGGTTTTGAATTCCTCATTTTTTTATTATTTTTGTCCCCAAGAACAAGATGTAAGCTTCAACTTTATTATATGAATTTTGTCCCAATCCCGCTTCATATGTTACAATTTTTTCCCCCTTGGGTCACAAATTATCCTGCATGCTCCTACCTTTCTAGGATTATTCTTGGAGGCTTCGTCGAATTGCAAGAAATATCTATTTTGTTGTCCTTTCCAGCTTTCAATTTATTCTTCATTCATTCTCAACTTACAGTTTTCCCCTGACCTTTCTTTTCTCTGTCCTTTTTTAACAATATTGTCTATCAATGGCTTTGCTAAGCCATTCTCTTTCTTCTTATTGTAGGATTTTGTAATCTGTTGGGATAGTTCCTTTTTTGTTGAGTATTTCTAATGTTATTCCCCATGGTTTTGATAATGTTTGCCAATTTTGGGATTTTGGTTTTTAAAAATGCACCTATTCCGAGTCAACCACATTTCCCAGCATAGGACTGTTGGAATGCATTTCCAGATTCTTATTATTGTGACTTTCTTCTTAGTGGCATATGGATATGCTTTCCCCAAAATTTTGAGGAATTTCGGCATTGGTTTTTCATATTCTATGTTTACTTCCAGTGGGCTCAGGAGCTGCTCCCAACATTCTCTTGAAAATTTACAGTCCTGGAACCGGTGTTGAATGGTTTCTTCTGCCTGCTAGCACAATGGGCATCTTGATGGCCCATAGAATCCTCTTTTTTTAAGACTTTTTCCCGTTAGGATCTTTCCTTTTAATAAGGTCCAAATGAAATTTTTTATCTTAGGCAAACTTTTCGATTTCCATGCTATTTTCCATGACTCCCATTCTTGCTTATTGGTTTTCTCTTGAAGAATTTTGTATCTAGATTTGACTGTATAATACACATTACTTGGGTCCTAGAGGTAATTTTCCTCTTAATCTCTATGCATTGGTGCTGCCCCTTTTAGATGTTGCTTGAGTTTTCCCCATTGTCCTTCCATATTTGTTGGAATTGATGACCTTTTCTATTCCTTCCACTCCCTCTGATTCCATAAAAAAAATGAGTGTAAGGTATGAAAGTCGTTCCCTCTCATCCACTCTTGAATGTACTCCATTTCTTGGTGATCCTGTAATGGGTCTTTTCCCATGATTCTGTCTTCCCAAATCGCGGTCTTTTGTCCATTACTAGGAGTTTTGTATATATGGCTGCCCATTATTGGAATGACTCTTTTGACTAGTTTCCATACTTGTGTGCTTCGTCTTATTGGGATGTTCCCATTCAGCAAATTCTCCTTGGATCCATTTAGATATTTGTTTATGAGAGATTTTTTCCACCAGCGCTCGTTACCTATTATGAGCCTCTAGGAAATCTTCATTCCTAGGGCAACATTCATGAGCCCAGGCAGCCGAATAGACAACCCTCCTTGTTCCTATGGTAGCACTACTTGTTCCCACCTTACCAAAATAAATTTTTTGTTTTCCTGCTTCCCCCTTGCCAAAGAAAACTTCTTAGAATGAGTTCCATCTACTTTTGGGCGCTGGTTGGTGCTATGATCAGTGCATATTGATATATTGGTAAGGCATCAAGGAGGGCCTTAATTAATATTACCCTTCTGGCCATATTTAACCGCATCATTCCCCAATTCTTTATTTTGTCTTGCATTTTCCCAATTTGTTTCATCCATATTTCTGCCATCATGATCTATTTTGTTATTGGTAATCCCAGATAGAGAAAGTGACTCCAGTTTTCCTGTGCTGGGATTTCCATGATTTGGGAGCTTTTTTGCATAGTTCGTGGGGAGATGTTCCACCCATAGATCCTACATTTTGTATTGTTCAGAAGTCCTCCTGACACCTGTAGAAATGCATCCATTATTTTTTTGAACCTTCTTGCTATTATTGTTGATGATCCTCCCATCAACAATGTATCATTTATGAACAAGGAGTGGTTTATGGTATTTATTCCTTTTGCTATTCTCAATCCTGTAATAGTTCTTTATTTTCTCTGTGTTTCCAGTGCTCCACTTAGAGTTTTTGAAATTATTATATATAGGAATGGTGATAGAGGGCAGCCTTTCTTGAGGCCTCTTGTGCTTTGAAAAAATTCACTGGGTCTTCCATTAATGAGAGGGGCTATCCAGGGTGTGGATATGCATTCTTGTATCACTTCTATTATTTCTTTTGAGAAGCCCAATTTCTGAAGTACAACCAGTAGATATGAGTGGTTGACTCTCTCGAAGGCGTTTGCCATATCTAGTTTGATTATCATTCCTTTTTCTTGCTTCAAGATACTGGAGTGGACCGCCTCCTGTACTATGATGACATTGTCAATTATTTGTCTATTTGGGACAAACCCTCCTGGATTTTCTAAAATGATAAAATTCAAGACTCTCTTTATTCTGTTTTCCACTATTTTTGTTATTATCTTGTAGGAGGAATTGCACATAGAAATAGGCCTGAACCTATTGAAGGTGGATGGGTTTGATTCCTTTGGAACCAAAACAAGATAGCATGATTTTGTGTGGCCTCCCATTTTCTTTTCTTTTTTAAAAATTTCTTTTCCATTCTTAAAAAATCCTTTCTTATTATATACCAATGATTTTCGTAGAAGGCTATTATGAATCCATCTCGCCTGGGCACTTTGTCCGGGTGCAAGCTCCATATGGCCTCCACAATTTCTTCTTCTGTGAGGTCCTTACACATGTCTTTGTTTTTCTCTTTTTTGATTTTCTTCTTTGTATGTTGTAGAATTTCTTCATATTCAACCATTTCCTCCATTGCTACCAGTAAATTTTAGAAATTTCTTGTGGGCTGCCTTTTTAATTCTTCCACTCCTTTAATTTCTTGATTATCCACTTGTATTTTTTCTATCTGATTTCTAGCTCTTCTGACTTTCATACTGTTGTGAAAAAAGGCCATATTCTTATCTCCTACCTTTAGCCAAAGGTTTCTAGATTTCAGTCTTCCCTCTTCCTCCTCTTTCCTATTTTCTCTGTATATCTCCCAGAATATTTCTTTCTCTCTAAGGTAGTCTTGGTTGCTTTATTCTTTACTTTCTTTTTCAGCTTGCAAATTGTCCATTTTCTATTGTAGCTCTTTTTTTTTTTTTCTTTTTTTTTTCATTTTTCCTTGCCCATTCCTTTAGCTTGCTTCTTACATTTTTTAATTTTGTCTCCCATATGTACTGTGGTGAGCCTGATATTCTTAGTGCCCATGCTTCTTTCACTAACTTGTTGATTTTTGTGCTACTGTCCCAGATTGAGTTATACCTGAATGGGAGTGGGCCTTGGTTTTCCATTTTTCCCATTGCTATTACAATGGGTTTATGATAAGAAGCCATGGTGTGAATGATTTTCGATTTGATAGAGCTGTACAGTGCTGCTACGTTGTCTTGGATTAGGATTCTATCCAGTCTTTCTTTTATGTTACTTTTACCCTCTCTCTTGTTATTCCAGGTATATTTTCCATTGTTTGGGGGAATATCCAGAAGGCTATCCTAATCCAGTATTTCTTCTAAAGAGCTTCTGGATGGATCCACGTGAAAGTTTCCTCAAAACTTTTCCTCTGTGCTTCTAACCAGATTTAAATCGCCTTCTAATATTATTTTCTCATCTTGAGTTTCCTGTAATACTTCCTTTATTATTGTCCAGCACTGTTCTTACTCCTTATAGTGTTTGGGGGAATATATATTTATCATACTGTATTTCTCTTTTGTGTTGATCCTCCTAAGATCCATTAGGATCCAGTGCTGCCCTACCTTCTTTCCCATTAACTCCCATCTTTCTTTTTTCCAGATTGTGCAAATGTCTCCTGATGCTCCGGTTGCGTAAATTGCTTCCCCTTCATATTTCCTGAACTCTTTTTTTTAATTTTTCTGATTCTTGATTGTTTATTTTTGTCTCCTCGATCATAAGGATATCTGGGTTCTCATTTGTCACTATGTCCCTTGTTGTATTTTCCTTAACAGGTGTGCCCATTCCTCTACAGTTCCAGGAGACTATTATCATTATTTACTTATTGGATGGTGCATGGCTCCTTTCCCCTTGTGCTGGCTTTTCTCCATATTTCCTGTACTTTTCCCTCGATAAGTGTCCATGGGATGTTGTGTTCCTAGGGCCATTTCCTTTGCTGCTGCTTCATCCCATACTTCTTTATTTGTCTTTCTTCCAACTTCTTTTTGGTTTTCTACATTTGGATATGCTTCTTTCACTTGTTTTTTGGTTAATATCCTATCTACTGGGGGGGGGGGGGAGAGGGGAGAGGTGAAGTGAGTCTCTCGGGGAAAGGGGCACTGGTGGGATGGAGAGTGCAGGGTTCTGGATCTAGCTCTACATCTAGATTTGGCTCCAGGGGATGAGGGATTTGAAGTGAGCAAAGGGTCAAAGGGGTTATGGTTGGCTATGTTTGCTTTTGGCGAAAGAGGGAGGGCTTCTGTGAATTGTGTGGGCTGAGAGGGGGTCTGTACTGATTGTTTAACGACTGTCTTATTTCGTTTGACCTGTTCCCATTTATTTTTTGGATCCTCAATCCTTTCATATTCATTTTCTCTATTTTTTATGCATCTATTTACAAAATGACCATATTCATGACATACCTTGCATTTGAAGGGGATTTTCTCATAGTCTAGTTGTTGTATATGCATCCAATGGTCCACTTTTATTTTGATTGCTTTAGGGAGGCCTTTGCTTAGATCTACTTCCACGTAGATTTGGCCACATGCATGCATGTTTTCTTTAGGCTCACATTTGTCTATGTATTTCCCAATTGCGTGTCCTATTGCTTTGACTGAGTCATCTCCCCAGCACTGAAGGGGCAGATGTAGCAATCTTGCCCATACTGCGACAGCATTTGGGACGTCCATTTCTAGATCAAAGTCTGGTGTCCATATGTTCAAATATAGTCCCCTTGTGTTCATAAAATAACAACCATTCCTAAATATCATATCACGATCCTCTTTAGTTTCAAAATGGAAGGTGTAGTACCCTCTGCTACAGAATCTGATTGAGATCTTCCTAAATATTGCTGTAACCTAGTTTCTTTCTACCCACCTTTGCATAGTCTTGGGTGATGGTCACCACACAATAAACTGCCCTACTAACCCTCGTTCTGCCAAAGAGAGTGCTGCTTTTCTTGGAAGTGCTGGGGGTAGAGATATTTCTGGTATTTCTTCCATTCTTTTAATGAACTTTGAAACTGACGGTCTGTTCTTTGCTGGACCCACTGTTGAGATAAGGGAGGCAAAGGTTTTTTCTGTTACTTCTGATTCTTGTTGATGATCTATGTGGTGATGATCTTCCTCTTCCAGTGGATCCATATTGTTCATATCCCAGCAGCAGGAGGCTGCTGAGGGCCACTTCAATCTGGAGCAGTATCTGCCTGTCTAAAGCTGTAGTTGTAATCTCTTCTTCCTCTTTCCGTCGTCTTGACCTCAGCAGTAAGGGCCACTGAGGCACAGCGAATGCTGCTTCACGCTGGTTGCTGCAGTAGCAGCTAGGGCTAGATGTTATCCTCAACTGCTCTCCTTGCCATCTCTGATCCCCATTTTCCATATTAAATATTAATAGACCAATGCTTTATAATTTAATATTTGAATGCTCTTGAGAGAATCTATATAAAAAAAATATCAAGAAACCATCAAATTTAAAAATAAATCCATTAAATTAAAATATTATAGTTATTTAATATACCAATGTTTTATAATTTAATATTTGAATGCTCTCGAGAGAATCTATAAAAAAAATTATCAAGAAACCATCAAATTTAAAAATAAATCCATTAAATTAAAATATTATAGTTGCTACTTTCTATACATGATTATTTGACAAAAAGTTCCAACTATGGAGGTCAATTTCTTATATTTGGTTTAATATTGGTTGTTTTCTAAGGAGGAATGGAGAATGACTTGGTTTAATATTAGGTATTGTCATAGAAGAATTGACAAGGACGGTCAAAAGTGTTCAGAATAGGTTAAATCATATTTTTTATAATTTTTTATAGTGGAAATGGATTCAACACCATCAAAGATCCATGGGGCAACGAAAATCTTGAAATTTGATAACTGTAACCTAATTTACAAAAAATCTTGTTGGATTTTTATCAAAATTTGGCTGAAATTTCCATGCTTTTCACATAAAAAACACATTAGTTAGACTATGGCATAATATTGTGGCCACACAAAATAAAGGCAATAATGTTGTGGTTGTATTGTTTTGATACATCACATTTTTGTTTCAGAAAGGCATAATTTAAGGCCCTGTCATTTTCTTGGAAAACGACCAAAATTTCTCTTAGATTTTGATAAAATATTGCCGAAACATTTGGAATTCCTAGTTATAGTTGTTAGGTTTTGGGATTTTGAGTGTTTAGAGATTTTTGATAGTGTGAAATCCATTTCCATTGTAAAAGAAGATTCAAAATTTTCCACATTTGATTTTTTGAAAAAAATTGATTAAATACTAGAAAGAAATGGCCATCTAGATGAAATTATCACTTGTTTACACAAAGTATTTAATCATCAACTTCAAAATTTTAGGTATATCAAATTTCTTAACACTAAATCCATTTCCACCATTAAAAAAATTAAACACTTACAAATTAACAAAATATAATAATGGGAAAGAAAAATAACCCTCTAAACAAAATATTGGAAGCTACGTAGACAACTCCTTTCGCAATATATTTCCTTTCACGCCTGGGACAAGGAAATCTAGTAAATTGTCTAAATATCTTTTGTACTCCACCACGACTAGTTGTTGTACATTTAATCAAAATTCGTGGTTGTACATTTAATCAAATCATTTTTCGTGTCATGAGTGTTATGACGGACCACATGGTTATCATCCACCATTCAACTTAAGAAAAAACACAACACGACGCGCGAATCATGCAGTGGATCTGTCTTGGTTTATCGCACTATCCAGACGGAACAACCATATTATCGCCGGTCGCCAGAGGGAACAACTAAGAAATCAATAAATCAATAGCCGTGGATTTTCCTTTATGTCAATCAGTGATTGATTGATTGAAGTAAGTGGTTGCGTTCTCCATTTTTCTTTACCAAAATTGATTCGGAGTAAAATGGACAGCTCGATAGCATCTATTATTTCCGTGGAGTGACATGCCCATTATCATTATTCTCTGTAATTAATATAGAGGTATTTGTGGTGTCATTCACCGACCACATGCACGTTCTGGTCTGTTTTCCTTTCTAAATATGGTCCCTCAACGAACCAGGGTTTGGGCTTTCGGTATCGTAAAGGAAAATTTCCCGGGGAAAATAACAAGTTTTGCATGTGCGTATAAATAATGTAGTGAACGTCCCGTCATCTTTGAGTTGAAGGTAAACTACAACGTTTATTCGATCTTGCCTGACAAATACCTGTAATCATTACAGTAACCGTTACACGACCGTTTGTTCATCTAGATTGTACAGAATTTATATGAAATTAAAATAAATTAAAATATAATTTGTTTTATTTATAAGATGTTGATATTAGATTGTTTATTATATCCGTTCGGCTCATTTCATCAACTCAATAGTTTGATCCCTATGATCACTGGTACTTCTTATAGTTCATTTTTTCCTGCACACCCTTTTAAATGCTACACATCGTCTGTGAGAGTCTATCACGTTATTAAGTGTGTTGTTAATATTGAGACATATAACCGCGTGAAAGCACGAATGTTAGCTAAGCCACAAACTAAAGGGTTCTCTTTAAGCCCCAATCCTGGTCACCTCCTTTAAAATAATGAACGCTATTGAACTTTAACGATGTGTAGACATCCGTTGAAGTTACCCATCAAATATGACTACGTTTCTATATTTTTATGGCCAGTGTATGTTTTCATTAAGTTAACAAGGATTTTGCGTAAGGCTAATTATATTGAAATTTTAATTTCAACGTAAGTTTACATTCATCAATTATCAATAGTAACACTGTTTTTATAATTCTATAAAGTTAAATTTATATAATATAAAGGAATTAATATATAATGTGAAATTAAATGTGGTAAACTTTTATAATCAAATAAATTTGATCTTTTTAAATATTTTACATAGTTTGGAATAATATAGATTGATATATTTTTAATTGAGGAAATAAGACAAATAAGTTAATAATAAAAAAAATTGTAATGGCCATAAAGTAATGTCTTAAACCAATGGTTTAGGAGTCTCATTTGTAAAAATGACTTAAAACAATGATACATGTCATGAATATAGAACATCATTGATTATAAGAAATTCATACTTGATCCTCTAAGATTAATATGGCACATTAATTGTTTTGGAATATTTACTCTTGAATACCTCCCTATGGCAATAAATTATGTATTAGGTTGATTTGTTAACAAGACAATCTTCACAATGAAGACATAGATATGTTTATAAAAAAGCATGTTATAGTTAACAAGTAATTGACGATGTTATTATTTTTACTCTAAATCTAAGGGTTTTTTTGCATGTGAAATCTTCCAATTCACACCATTTATGGATTTATAGAGATAAAGATGAGTTCCAAATAATTTGATAACTTATAATATTGAAATAAAATGCAATACACCCTACCCTATCCTCTACATATCAAAAAACATTTCTCTCATTAAAAGTATGATTATTATTAGATACTTATTTACATTAAAAAGATAAATAACATCGATGACAATAATATTCAGGAATTTTATTCAAACCCTAATTAAACCTTCCGACGAGGCATGGATAACATAAAGATCTCAAGTATTAGTGATATCATTAGTGAATACAAGAAGGATAAGAAATCATTTCTCTCATTAAGAGTATGATTATTATTAGATACTTATATACACTAAAAAGATAAATAACATCGATAAGAGTACGCGTCAATTAAAACTACCAACAAGGCATGGATAACATATAGATGTAAAATATTAATAAGATCATTAGGGAAGACAAGCAGAAAACATTCTACACCATATTGATAATATAAATATCCTAATACATCTAAATTTAAAGATAATTTATAATATTAATATATATATATATATATATATATAAATAATATGTAAAAAAACCTAATACACCTGAACTTAAAAATAATTTAGAATCTAACAACAAATTATTGATTAAATTATAAACTAATACATATAAACCTTAAAATAATTTAATACATAACAACAAATTATTAAATAAAATATATTTAATATTCAATTTATTTAAGAACTTCAAAATATTTATCACATCTTCTAAATTATATTTCACATCTTCTAGATTATCGAACCTTTAAATCTTCTAAATTATCATACTTTTTCTACTCTTGACATTTATATCTTATCTTATTATTCTTCTAACATATAATTATTTTCAAAACTTCCAAATCTTCTAAGTTATCATACTTTTCCTAATCTTGACATTTATATCTTATCTTATTATTCTTCGAACATATATTTTTTTTTAATAATATCTTAGTATTATATTAATTTTTCTAAGGTTCAATAAATCAATTTCAGAGCATGTTAATTATAATCATTACGAGTACTACAAATACATTACTCCACCCAATAAAGAAACAGTTAGATGCATTTTACTTAATTTAGATGCATTTTACTTATTTGAATCGATGATATAGTATAGTCCATATCTTAAACAATATTCCCATGTCCATCAAATGGAAGATGGATTCATATAAGGGAATAACTAACTACTAATTATATTTATTAAATTGGAAATTATTTTCCAATGTAGAAAAAAATTGTTAATTTGGTAGAACATTATACCTCTGTAAAGTTATAATTTATTATTATTTATTGTGAAATGTTAAAGTGCTTATTCAAATAAACCGTGTACGTCTATGGTGCATAATCAAGCTCGCGTATTATGGTGTATACATTTTGATGGAGTGTTAGCATGACGAAAGTAGTTTCATCGATAATTTTTATCACTCCTACACCATCATTGCAAATATTCAAAATAATTGAGCACTATTGTTTAAATTTTTCATTTTATTTTTCTAAATGGATTTCTTGAATCAGGCTGTGCTCCGCAATAAGGCCTCTGTAATCACTAATGTATCGAGCTCTACCCAAATCTACAAGGAAGCTTTCCTCATTAATCAAGCTATAATATTTTATTTGGTAATTTTCATCATTTTCCATTTGATGACCCATAGAAAAGAGTGTTCACATTAAAATTAATATTTTGTGGAATCTTAATATTGTGGAATCTTAATATCTGGGTTACACACTTCATTGTGATCCCGTTCAATTTATGTTTCGCAACCTTTAAAACCATATTACTACAAGTCGATTTATATTTGCAACATTTAAAACCATATCACTGCAAGAAAATAAGACTTTTGAGTTATGAAAAGACAACCAGGTTTTAATAATAATTTAATTTTTAAGGGTATCATTAAATAAGATATCAATTTGCTGGGTAAGACTTTTTATTTGTGGGAAAAGGAGACCCATCTATAATAGTATATATTTTTTATTTCTCTTTGAATTTAAACTTGTGATTTTTTTAGAAGGAAACATGTGCTCTTAACCATTAAGACTACTTAAAGTATATCAAAGTGAAGATAAATATATATTTGTTGTAATAAATTATCTATTTATTTTATTATAATTTTCTCTTTTAGTAATTAATGAAATTGAAAAGAATAAATTATTCGTAATCTTTTCATTTTAAGAAAATATATAAAAAAATATTTCAAAAGGATTTCGGTATATTAAACTTGTAGATATGTGCCAAATTTGGTTGGATTATGTGAGCCCCTAATTTTAAAATTGCTTTCTATTTTTTTTGGGTGCAGGTTGTGGGGAAGGCTATGTACATTGCATAACATTATCATAGATTTTATTTAGTTAATAGCCTTAAATTAGATTCTAAATATCTCTATCTTAAGATTATCTATGCAAGTCTATGTCAAATTATGTTTACATACTTTTAACAGCCATTGTTATAACAATGGATTTATATAAATATATCATTTTGAATTGATGAAGCTTACTTATATAAAGAGAGTAAGTTGTTATAAGTGGTATAAAAGAACCATGCAAATGATACTTTTTCCATTGAACATTTTCCACGATAACCAACTTTCCGACCATAAGCAATCATTGAACCTAGATAAAAAATGGCCCCATGATAATTACAGAATAGCAAAGATGATGGAAATAACAATCATAGTCAGGTCGAGATGGATAACTTCACGTACTTTTATTTCCATTAATATGAAATCAAATATATAAAATGGTGTGACCATTTCTTCATTTTATATGGTTATCTTCATCTTCATATCATTCTCCTTTACTCATTTACAGTGCTATTTATAAGACAAAAATATTAAAGGATTACATCTAACATTCTTTCCTGAAGCCAAATGGTGTTTGTTTTTTTTTTCTCGTTAAGACTATGCTATTCTATTATGTACATAAACAGGAAAACAGTTACAGTCATGAGGTCATATTGCCAGAGGCCGAGGATGGCACTCTGGACTGACAGTGATCAAAAAAAGCACCCATATAGAGTCCACACCACTAAGACCGATCACCCACGCAGGGGCCCTTCCATGGAGACAAGACACCCGCGCAGGGGCATCACCACTGAGACAAAACACCCACGCAGGGGCACCACCACTGAGACGGATTACCCACGCAGGGGCTTTAAACCATTGAGGAACAGTGAGAGCAAAAATAGACATCCCACATAGGGGCAGAGAGGAGAAAAAGAAAACCTTCAACAAGATCCCTCGCAGGGGCGTAGACAGACATTGAACTATATATTTCTCGAACCAAACAAAGACACCCAAAACATACAGTAAGCCATTGTGGCGAACGTAGCAATTCATAGAAAAACCTGAGCATTGTCTGAAGGGTAGAGCCTGAGCGGGCGGATGACTATTCATCCGGCTCCTCTTCATAGATCCAGCACATACCTTCCGGGGGAGGGCCCCAATCGACCTTGTCCTTTTCTGAAGAAGGCGCAGCCTGAGTCGAAGGTGGGACGACGTCCGGCTCTGGGCGACCCTCTGGCAGACCCTCAGCGTCCCTGGAGCTTTCAGCCTGATGAAATTGTGTGCGGGGTTGCCCCCCGACCTCCTCCTTCGGTTCTTCCAGAAAAAGGACCGAGACATGGGCTTTAATATGAGAATTGCCCTGGGTGCTGCTGAAGGAGAAGACCGCGGTTCCAAATGCAGGTAGCGGGGCAGAGCCCGAATCAGGATTACTGGAATCCATGAACTGGCTCGACTGGATAGGATGAGCCTCTGCAACTTGGTGGCATAGACAACGGCAGCATCGAGAGGGTGGATTTGCGACTGAGGGGCGTGAGGAACCGCCTCTACCAGAGCCTCGACGGCTGATGAGGCGCTGTCGAGGCTTGACCATGATTTCCCTGAAAGCAGGAAAGCGGAACAGAGCAGGGTAAGGGGAGATGGAAGGTGTGAAACCACCGTCACCCGCCCTTGCAGACCTGCAACCACCTTCAATTGCCAAAGGGGCGACTTGAACCTTAGCTCTGAGAGCCGACGACCATAATCCCAATTCCAGAATCTGAACTCGACCCAATGCATGACATTCCATACCCTCACCATACTTATGCTCCTAGCCAAATGGTGTTTGTTAGGTAAAGAATCAATGTCATTTTTTTCAAAACTCTCCCATAGGTTGTTTCATGAATATTTTTAAATTTTAATCATTTGTGGAAAAATATCATAAATGAATAGTCTCAGATTCTACATCATATTGAATTAGATGATACTTTGTGTTGATGTGTGTATTTTTACCATGGAATATAAAATTTGTGGCCAATTTACTTACAAAATTTTTGCCAACTGGAAGAAGAGCACAATTCAGTTTTTTCTCCTACAAATCTTTGTGTATTTTTCCAAGCCACACTGTCTCCTTTATTCCTTATAAAGATGTCAAATATTATTTTTCTATCATAGAATCTACTAAAACTAAATATTTTTATCAACCCCAACAAATAGATATTGACCTGACACTCATGCGAAAACCTGAACTTAATAATCCATTTTCTTTGTCTCTCTTAAACTTTAAATTAAATATCTAATTAAGATGGATTCATCAACATTTGAAACTTTGAGTCCAAAGTCTTGATTCCTTGTACTTGAATTTTTATTTTTATTTTGCAGTGGACTAATGTCCTTTAGTGGGTTTTGCATAAATATTGAAATAATCCTAACAAAAAATAAAATATATTCTTCAGTAATGACGAGGCGAAAAAGATTTCTAATAAGTTATTTGTACCCGGTTTCCTCCTTAAATTTATTTGCTTCTTTTGATGTGAACATCAAATTCTATTCCATCAAAGTAGATAGAGGGTTTCATTCAACCAAGCCAAACCTATTCAACAATTATGCAATGTAATTATTGGGTGCAGTATAGGGTGTGTAAATGTAACAACATTTAATTTGTCAATCCAGATAGTTTGTGAACTTTGAGATGCAGCACTAGTAATGCTAGAGAGAGCCCTTGGTAACCTGCAAAACAAATGCTAGTCTATCTTGCATATTAATATCATCAATAAATGAAATCATGCACTAAAAGACAATTCAAAAAACACCAATCCAAACAATTAAATCATGTGGGAAATAAAAGGAAATTAACAATGTGAAAGGAAATTCAAAAGTGAAATCATAATTGGAAACCAAACACTATTGACACAATATCGAGAGACTGTAAATGCTGGAAGGAATTCAAAAGAAATTCAAAATCATTCTGCCTGTACTAATTCTGCATAAAATTAACTCAAAAGCATCGGCAAGTAAATGTACTGCGTAAATAACTTATGAAAGAAATTAAATTAATATGAATCTCGCCTTCCTTGTCCCTAAGAATAAATCATGGAGAATTGTCCAGAAGTTTAATAGAAAGTAAATATTATTATTTTCAACATAATGCAATTTTGTTTCATGAATATTGGCTCCATGACATACAAGTAATATATGCTTCTTGTAAGCATAGATTGAATGAATATGTTAGTACCTCAAAGCTATAATCACTCACATCATTTTCATGTTCTGAATATAAATCAATTATAGCTCATCAAAACATAAGACGATCTTGTAAATAAGAACAACTGGAGGGACACAATTTGATATGAAGAAATATCACAAGTGTAAGCACAAATCCCAAGTACAAGAATAATTTCTTAATGCGAAATATCAATGAAGCTTAGAGTTCAAAGGAAAATGCCGTAGAAAATTAAATAACATCAATCTAGAGAGGGAAAGAGACTATAAATTGTTAAATAAACTTCACATAGTAAATGAAAATGTAAATGCTAATTAATTTAAGAAATGAAGAGTGGTGGTGAGCTGGTCTGGTGGCCAACCCAGCCAACTCACACCCTAGATTAACTTGGTTCACACAATAGTCAAAATCATTAGACACAACAAATAAATAAATAGAACATGCTGGGAAATTGCTTCAAATAATTCCTGAAAAATAATCTTTACATCAAGAAGGCACTGCTCACCTCCAGCAAGATAAGATAAGCAATCCAGTGGTGATAAACGTGTGATGCTACATTGGGAAAACTCCTCTTCCCTTTTGCACTCTCCCTTTGTGTGCACTTCCTCTGGCTCAATAAATTTCCTAATTCCTATCTATCTAATTAATTTACTAATTAAGCTGATCGTTCTTACTCCTGACAACCTCTTATATAGCATTGAATTACAAATGGGCATTTTTAATTAGCCGATTAGAATATAGGAAGCAGATCTCAACAATTTTCCATGAATAAAGTTGGTTTGCAACTGAATGTCGAAACAAGGATGATTCTGGTGAACCATTGCTCTTTTCCTAGAATGGTGTTGTTGAGGTGTGATTTGACTTGATCGATTTCCTCCTTGTGTGAGCTGCTCACAGGTTGGCATCATATCTCCTTTAATTAGATTCATATTGACTCGAACTTATCCAAAGCCCATGGAGCACCGTGGCAGATGGTAGTGGCCGGCCTTGAGGACTGTAATCTGACAGGAAAAATACAGTTGAGAAGTGTGCTCCTCATCCCCGTTTCCCTTTGTTCCCTTTGATCTTCACAAAACAACAATGCTCAGACCACAGTTCATCCACGCTTATCATTTCGAGTTGGAGTTCAACACAGTATACTGTGAAGAGATGTAGCTGCTGCACATCGCACTTTCACATCACTCTTTGGAGATGAACCTACAGCTCCATCTTGGACAAAGAGTTTTGGGACAGATGAAAGATGAGAAGTGACCTGTTTCAGAAGCTTGTTGAATTGTGGTTTGGAAATATCAGCTGCCCCCAAAGAGAAGTTTCCTCGAGCAAATACTGGAATTCCAGTGGTGGGTTCTGCTGAAGTTGCACCATGCTTCTTTAAATCAACATCTTTCAAGTTGCGATAGGCTTCCTCCTTTGGGAAAACGTTTTTGGAAGCAAGGGCCCAATTTAACTCATACGAAATTCCTGGACTCTCCCTTGGAAATGGTAGTGGTTCTACATCCTCTTCTGCTAAACTTGTTGTGGCTACAAACCATTTGGATGCCTCCATTATCTGACACATAGCAGGAAATGGCATCGTTCCGCTATCATGCAAATGCCTGGGCCAATATCAAAGGCTCGATGGGTTCGATACCTACACTAAGACCATCTTTCTGATCACACCTGAAACTAGCTCTGAACGAATCTTACAATCATAACCATTAGAGATTGGCAAAGAGAACTTGTTGCATTCAAGTAATTTCCATTGCAAGCCTCTTTGACTTCTTATTTCAAACTAACAATACACAGATATATTACTGCCCAAATCACTTCATCACCGAAGATACAATTCATGATAAAAGAAACTTCAATAAAATAAAGGATGTTCTGGTGAAGCAATTAAGAGCAGCAACACAGAATCATTGGACTCATAGTGCAGGAACGTGAATGTAGTTCAGGAATCCTTCATAGTGTAGGAAGACATAAAATGGTGTCGAAAGGTAAATACAATGGTGCGAGCATGTAAATGCAATGGTACAATCATGTCCCAAAGTATAATGAATCTAGTTTTAATCCTGTAACATACAAACCTTAATTAAACTCTCATTAATGTTATTTTAATCTTGTTAAAACAAAGAAGTAATATATACTCTTCGAAAATAATCATTTAGCTAATCAACAACATGAAAGAAATAAATAAAAATAAGACAAAACAGAGACCCAATAGTAATTCCTTTTTAAGACAAATATATAGTTGGGATGTTGACTCACTTATGAATTCCCATGTAGTAATTAGGGTGTCTCAAATCTATCATCTCAAAGTCGTTATTCAACTCCTTCCTTATGGTTGCAATATAGTTTTCAATGTTCCTTATTATCGATAGTTCATCTACATAGATGATAAGGTATAAAATAATTTTGAAAATTATCTTTATAAATCAAGTTAGGTCATCAAGATTAAAGTTTCTAAGCTTCAATTTTATATGATATTAAATTAATTTTCGAGACTGTCGGCGTAATAATTACTTTAAGCCACATAAGGATTTATGTATTTTCATACTTCTTGTTCTTGTCTATTCATAAGAAAACCCTATGGATCAGGCATGAAGACATTATCTTCCAAATATCCAATTTAGAATTTACTATTCAAATCCATTTTATGAAACCTGCATGCTTTCAAAGTTTCAAGTGCAAAAGGGATTTTGATGGTAGCCCAGTTTCCTATGTGGCCAAAGGTATCCTAAAAAACCACCTTATTTTTGTAGATTCTTTTGCCATGATCCACGCTTTGTTCTTTTCAAGTGAGACATCTAATTTATATTATTATTGTAGATCCACTTGTAGCCAATTGGTTTGGTTTAAAATGGGGGTTCCACGAACTTTCGTGCTCCATTCTTTATGAAAGAATCATACACCTCCGTCACTTCTTTCCATTCATCATGAGAAGTATATTATTTAGACGTTGCTCGTTCAAAGTTAGTAGATAAATTTTATTCAAAAAAAAATGAAACATCAAAAACAATTGTATTAACTTAATCATAGTTATCTATATCACCTCAATCTTTTCTTGTAGAACCTTTGGTTCCTCCCTTTACAACCTCATCATGATGATCATTTTCATGTGTTTTGATGGTTTAGTTTGGAAAGAATTTATAAGACGACTTACGTTGTTACCATGGTCTATATGTGGTTTTATCAATATTTATCATTCTAATACACTCAATGGCATCACTCAAAGGTATTCTTAATCTAATGAAGTGGTAAGAACTTTAAGAGTTGAGATAGTACTTCAGAATGAGATTCTAGATATTTTTCCATCATAGGTGTCCCCATTTCAGTATGTGGAATATTGTTACCAAATTCATGAAACATATTTACATGAGTAAATCTATCCAAACAATCAAGTTTCCATTAAACAATGATATTATTTTTGGAAGTATCAAGAAAATTTACAACTCTAGGGAATAAAGCTCTTGTTTACCTCATTCTATAGACATTATGGCTTGGGAGTATTTAGCTATCCCAAGAATATGCAAGTTTTACTCCTTGAATCAAGGTTACCTTATTTTTCCTTATGAATCAAGGCTTAATAGGTGGAACCAAAGACCCTCCGTTTCCATGCCAAAGGAATGTTCTCATACCAAGTTTCATAATGTGCCTTATTTATGAGAGCATGGGATGGACATATATTTTTCACATATACTACACATAGAAATACATCATCCCAAAACATTAAATTTATATTTTTTTTAAAACATCATGGATCAAACCATATTCAAGATCACCTTCCTCATTCCTTCAGCGACACCATGTTTTTGAGGACTATATGGAACAATGATTGATCTTGAATCCCATGTTTGAAATGATAGTTTTCAAATCTATTAGACACATGTTCTCTTCCATTATCACCATGAAGAGAGAAAATATGAAATTCTGCTTCATCTTGAATCCATACTTGAAAATTTTTAAATGTTTGAAATGCTTGATATTTAATTTTTCATAAGTACACCTAGCAACTTTTTGGTGTAATCAAAAGTAAAATTCGTCATATATCTATTGTCTTCAATACAAGAAATATGTATAGGGACACACTAATAAGAATATATTAATCCAAGTTTTCTACATGCTTTGGAAGTGGAATCATGAAAGGGTTGTTTTTTATGCTTTCCAAAAATGAAAGATCCAGATTGCTTTAGCTTCCTAGGATTTGTAGAAAAACCAAAAATTTCATTCCTTTTAAATAAATGAATGTTATATTAAAATGATATGTCAAAATATAGAATGCCATAGAATACGAAATGGAAATGTACCTTCATGATGATGCGAGATGTATATTGAATTTTGTTTAAGAGAATATTTCCCTTTCAACTTCAGCAATATTTCATCCCCACTCTAGTCATGAAAATGATATTTCAATATACATTGATTAGTTGTGTTGTTTTATCAAAGATATGAATAGAATTTCCTTGCTAAAAAACAAAAATAGGGGATGGATAACCCTTTTTGTGCCTTCAAAGGTGATAATCTCCAATGATCTATTTTTGTGGTGAGCGTTTCCAAAGAATATCTGCTCATTAAGCTATTATTAGCTCAAGTTTGTAACATTGGTTATGAGCTCTAAAAAATTATCATAATATATTATGTGATCATAACCTTTGGTGATATGTTCTAGGGTGATATGATAACCTTTGGTGATATGTTCTACCATGATAAACTCCAGTGATCCATCTTTTTAGTGAGAATTTATATGGTTTATATTCTCATTAAAGTATCACAATTTGATCCATATTATTATATCTAGATTGTGGTTAATTATCCTTTGTGAATTATGGACTGAACATATGGTGATTTTTTTGTGATTAATTTTATTGAACTTAGGGTGTGGAAATTATATGTGAACCCATAAGAACTTTATATCTCTACATATTTTAATCTACACATATATGAGATATGAGATTGATGTATATACAAACTCCCTATATTATTTGTGCTTTACAATTTATATATAAACCATGTGGTTGACATATGCAAGCCCTTGAATTGATATATACAAATTTTGCAGTATTATATTATATCTAAAAATATATAGGATCCATAATATGAGGTGTACTAAATTTATTGTATTATAGGACCTTCATGGATCAAGCTAGGGTGTACCTTTGTGTCTAAAATGGTGAATGAAGGATTAGGTCTTAGGTCTAATAGATTGAAATATGATTAAAATAGCGAGCTCTATGATCTCAGGTTTACAACAATTTTGAACCTTTTATTTACGGTCATGGGCATATATATATATATATATATATATATATATATATATATATATATATATATATATATATATATATATATATATATATATATATATATATATATATATATATATATATATATATAGGGGGGGGGGGGGGGGGCGCTTAAATGGTTTTCCCTTTGTAATCCGAGGGAATAATTTACTTTTATCTATTTTCTTGCTTCTTAATATTAACTTTTTTTTTTAATTATGAGTACTTCACCATGAATGTGAAAACTTCAACCTATAAAAGGGTGGTTGAACAAATTCATACTCAAAATTCATTGCCATCATTTTGATTTAGTAGATAGAAAAGAGAAGGAGTAATCAAACATAAAATAAAAGTAGTTACAATTCTTGAAAACAAATTTAATTTATTATAAAATCAAATATTAGGGTTCAAAAATGAGTTGAAGGTAATAGAAGATAGGTTTAAAGAAATCAAGATTAAAAAATAATCAACAATTAAAGAAAACTGCACCTTGAGAGTCAAGATTAAAGACTTAAATGAAAAACTAAATAATTTAGCCCTATGTAGTAGATATAATAAATTTGATAGAAAAACCTTCAAATAGGAAATTAAAATTATAATGGAGTTTTATCATAATCTCAATCAAAGATGTTTGAGCCTTTTAATTTTCAATATAAAGGAGAATAAAGACGGGGACACATTAAAAATAGTAAAATTCACAAATTTAAAGACCTTATCCCATAGAAGCAAGAAGGTTGGGAAAGATACTTGAGCTTAAATATGGAATGGCTCATGTTAGGATAAGTTGTATATACCATAAATTTGTTATACTTAGTAAATATTTGAGTCCAAAAGGGACAAGAATATTTATAAATTAGTATCTCATCATAGGAAACCAAGATGAATTAAGGAAGGGGGTTTAAAAATTGAAGGAAATAAGAAAAGAAGAAAAATGAGGAATCATTAGAAATAATAAATCTATTATTTTGGATAATGACAAAAGTGAGAGTAATAAATAGAAATTTGGAAAAAATCATGTCCTGTTTTGGAACTATAATGATTTTGCATGGTGTAAAGGTCCTATGTTAAGTTGGACCCCAAGGGAAATTCATATTATTGTCTTATTCAAAACTTCAAATAATGATTTATCTAAGGTCCGTCACATATATGGATTCCTTTTATTGTTATCTTGGAAAGGAAGCCCTCTCATAGAACAATTAGAGGAAGATTTTGTCATATAGAAAGGAATGTCTCTCCTAACATTCAAATTCATAAGATGGAGCCCCTCAATTGCTATGTTTGGATCAAATTCTCTAACATTAACACTAAAAGGATTATAATGTGATTTTTTATTTTACACCTACCAAATATACCTTCATAGCAAAAGGAATCTAGATAAGAATTTTTATTATATTACATTCGAAAAATATATTCATAGTCTATGGAATGAATGTAACATCTTCTTCTTAAGTGTATTTGTTGTTAGAATGACATCTAATCAATCTATTATTATATGTAATTATTTAAACCCTTATATTCTTGTCTAAATAAAGATCTTTATTTAGCTAGTATATTTAACACAAACTATAAATATCTAACTGAGAATTTATTTGGTAGTGTGTTAGTGAGCCTCTACAAATATTGAGAACTTATAATTTGCAATGCCATAATAAAAAGGATAAACTCCAACTAGACGACGTGTGCTCAGATTCTTACCATTACTGTCAGGATTATGTGACATATGATATTCATTTTTCGAACAAAATTGTAAATGATTACCACTTAAGTTACCATGAGACTTAGTCTAGTCATAAGACTTTAACCTTAACTCTAAACTTTTCCACACAGAACAAACACATGAAAGAGATTTTTGAGAGTCAAATCCATGTACTCTTTTACAAGAGTAACATGGATCTTGTCCTAAAGGGTTCAAATATGGATATACACCTCTTAAATGATAAGAATAGTATCAAGAATCTCTACCATATTTTTACTACAACCCTCTTAACTACCATTATCAAGTTCGCTAACAAAGTGTCATGAAAAATGAATATTCGAACTACCAATCCTTGGTATGATAATGATTATAAAAATACTATAAAATAAATTAGGTATGCTCCTAAAACAATTTTTAAACTTGATAAGATAAATGCATACAAAGTTGCTATTGAAGGAAAATAAATACTTTATATAAGTAGAAAGGAAGAGAATTTACTAGACCTTTCTAAGTCTAACCCTATGAAGTTTTGGAGGAAAATATCGATTCATATGACTAGAGAAATTAATTTAATTCCCTTGAAATACTAAAATATTACATTAAAAGAATCTAGATAGCACCTAATGTCATCGACACCATTTTGAATGCCCATATAAAGGATGGTATATTTTCTTTGAAAGACATTAAATTTGGGTGAAGTAGCATGATAATGGGAAATATAAGAACATGGATCGGTACCAATATATACCTTTTTTAAATGGGAGGACCTATTCTCATCCTATCCATACATAATCTCTTTAATTTGGTACTCAAGAAAGGCTTCCCTAAGTCTTGGTCATGATTATTATGCATATTTTTAAGGTCATGGATAAATAAATTCTCTCTAATTAAAAGAACATTATGATTAGCCACAATTTATCCATATTGTACATGCTTATGTTGGGAAATAATATTATCCTTTGGCTTGAAAGCCATGTTAAAAAATATAAAGGCCAAGCTAGGATGAAGAGATATCATTCAATCGTCGACCATTTTGTTACTCTTATCAAAATTATAGCAGAATTCCCTAATAGTAAAACTAAAATGTTCAGTTATTTTGTTGGCTTTATAAAACATTTTGACATTTTACCTAAGACAAGGATATAGAAGAGCCTTGAAGGGATAATGGTCAGTCTCGAGTTGAGATTTGTTGTGACAAGGCTATACAAGAACATTATTTCCAATCTTAAGACCATGAAAAGTTGGTCAAAAGAAAGTAACTGCAATATTGAATATAAGCAAGGGTGTCCCTCATCCCATTCCATTTTTGGCATATGAATTGATAATATAAAAGAGTTTTAAAAGATTTAGGTTGTATTAGTTCCATTATCACTAGAATGATCATAATTCTTCTATTTTATGTTGAAGATATTTTTCTTTTGGAAAGGTACCATTAAGATCCTAGCAAGGAATTGATAATTCTCTAAGAATTATTCTCTCTGATGATTATGATTACTAATACCAAAAAAATAAAATCATGATAATTAAATCCAAAAAGATCACCTATGATACTTTCATTTATCACAATAGCTCCTTAGAGGAGGTTCCTTCATACAAATATATAAGAATTGACACCCATAAAAATATCAATTGGAGCTAGAAAGAAATGATAAAGCGGTAAATAGAGGTTCAAAAGCTTCTTATGGGAATCAAAACAATGGTAAGTAAGAAAAACCCTAGATTTGGGATGAAATAAATATCCTATTTAATATTCTCATAACTTATATTATTTGACATGTGTGTGAAGTTTGGGGAAACATACCTAGTTCATTATTTCTCTATTAAGGATATGGTGTATAAAAAAATTTATTCTTCAGAAGCTTAAAAATTATCTCTAATACCACTTTGTAACATATTGATTTCCCTCAATGACTTACAAAAGCTATGAGGTATCCAAAATTATCTTTGTCTTCTTACAAACTTGAAAATCAGCTCTAGTACCACTTTGTCACATACCCTTAATAAATTTATCCTAATCGCACTTGCCAAACTGTGATTTTCATCTCTCATCCTTTTTTTCAAACACTTTCCGTATATAATCTTTTTCAAATACTCTGTATACAACCAATTAAGTAGTTTTTACCTCATATCCATTTTGTCAAAAGTATTGTATGAAATTAAATTACAAACATTTCTTTAATTCCACTAGTAACATACAATCTAAAATATATTACTCTATCACAAAAATTTTGATTTTTGTATTTGATGCATTTCATAAAAAATAGTTTGTATGAAAATTGTAATAAGATACCTTTAACACATATCTTCAAATCCATTGAATGAAAAAAGGGATATATCATCTACATTATTACTATCATACAACAATGCTAACATACAAAAATACTATCTCCATCCATAAAAAATCATTTTCATTATGGCATTTCATTAAATAGTTTGTAGGAAATGAAACATTAAATCATTTATGCATTTCTTCAAATGCTTGTCATGTAGAATAATATAACAACTTCCTTAGGGAATATTGATGGGTTCCATCAACAGATATATTTTCGTTTTGATTGTGCAATCCTCTACCCATTTATACACTCCTTCTCTCACATTAATTTTCATTTTTATCCATAATATGCTTAACAGGAAGACTAAAAGCTATTTTTCATATTGTATGGCATAATGCGATTAATACACAGGTCAAAGAATCATTTTTGGAGATATTTACCATGCAGGGGCTTAATTGAGACACCTAGAGAAAATATAGGGAACTTTCCCACCTCGTTAACTCCCTAACTCATATTTAGATCACATAATCCTTTCCAACAACTTGAATTCAATAGAAGTCGAGGAACTCCAAATGCATGACAAGGAGAAAAGGAACCATATCCACAAATATCAATATTTTGGAGTGGAGCGTTCATCCTTCCAAGGAATCTTCCCCTAAATCCTTTTCTATAAGTAAACCAACCGAATGGTTAGTTAGGATTCAATTTTTTGTTTTATCTAAGAGTAGCTACTAATATCCTACTTCTTGAGATTGTTTCATATGATATATGAGACTATTATTTTCTATTGATTAGAAATTTACTCTTGATCTACATCCGAGTTAGTTTTGGAGGGCTGAAACCCTTGCTTTCGGGTGCAACCTAGAGGCTTTAGTCACTCGCTCGTATTACTTTCTTGTTATTATTTCAAAGAATTACAATCCTTCTCCTCATTCAGTATATGTTATATAATAAGAAATTGTAATTGGAGGCTTCTTATGACCTCTCTTATGGGGAGAGTGATTGGAAAGATCTACATTAACAACTAAAAAATATTTGTTTATGATTTCTTGGAAAATTTTAAGTACTAGATTGAAATTCTCCTGCATGTTTAATCTCTGCAACTTAGGATTTACAAACATTAGTTTGAAAATTGAAGTTGTGTTGTAGGTTAGAGTAGAGTCCAATAAAATTCAACTCATCTTTTCCATAATTATTTACTTTACTGAAATAATGATCACTGGATGTATGTAGTTGGTTGTTTGTAGGAACTTTGTTGATTCGCAATGATGGGCACACCTTTCCACATCCACTTGGACCTCTACATATTCCCTCAAGGCACCTCATCTTGCTTACAAATTTTGTATTTGCATTCAGTTTATTAAGGAAAATGAAGGACACCATGGGCATCACCGTTTGTGCAAGATAGACCTATGATTGGTACTAGGCTTAGCTAATTGGATCCCACACCCTTTGTTCATCACCTTCTACCATCATCCACCTTTCTCCACCTATAAGGCCAATCTCACCACCTGATTTCCTCACTGCAATCATCAAATAGAAAAACAAATTTAGAATTAGTAATTTTATTCACACACATGTTAAAAATTGGATTCCTTATTTCAAGCAAGTGAGAGTAGATAAATGATGGAGCCAAATATGTTATTAACCTGATTAAATGTGCAAGTAGAGTATCATTATTTACTTCTGTGAATATACTAGCTTCTTCCTTTCATGAATTGTCAACCAACATTTACATTTAAATGAATGGAATTTTCACTTTTGTATTTCAAATCATGTTCATTTACGCTGTCATGAGAAGTTTCCACTATAGTAAGTTGGAGGAGTGGTCTTTGAACACCTTGATCTGATTCCATGACTGAGGGTGTCATGAGTAGAACCTAACCTAATTTGCATATAGAAATGCCAACTCTAAGTTTGTAAGAATCCCAAGTTGATAATTTGAGTTGAGAATCCCTTGGTATTTGTAACATTTTGGGTGCAAAATCAAGGCTCATCACTTTTTGGCTCTGTTTCCAGGGAGGTGTCTAAGTAGGTGTTGTTTCTATTTAATAATTTCTTATCTTGTTTCTATTTTTCATCAGTATTGTTGCTTTGAAAAAAAGTGAAAAATTAAAAAATAAAACTTGTTCTTGTTGGAAATAATACTGAGAGGGGGGGGGGGGGTGAATCAGTATTATCAGATCAGTAAAACCTTTCTAATTTCATACTCAGAAACATATACGCTACTTCAGTTAAGTGAACCCACATGTACACGCTACTGTGTCTAAAGCAACTAGCGTATATCTAGAGATCTTATGATTTAGTTAGCTTATCTTCAGTAAATGCATCAGAACATTATTAACCATATTAACAGTAAACAGGTGCAGTATAACAGAACAGATCATCACACAAAAGCCACACACATGAACACCATGATATAAGGTGGAAACCCAATGTGGGTGAAAACCACCTGCTGCAATTTGTTTCTATCTTCCTTTAATAAGAAACTTATTTTACAATGTACTGGTGCAGTCCTTTACCAGCATGCAGGCTACAACCTGCAGAGGGCTACAACCCTCATAGCTCTTGTACTAGCCGATCCATTTACTAGTACGTAGGTGCCTACCTACAGAATGCTCCAACCTTTACTCGTTTTCCAGCTACTACTGGAAGGGAGCTACAACCCCCTGGCTCTTGTACTGGCTGATATGTTTACCAGTATGTAGGTGCCGACCTATGATCTTGCCAGGACCACGTTTCATACATTTTCATACTGGATCCATAAGATAATCTCCATTGTAGTACAACCTGCATCATCAATCACTGAAACACCCAACACTGAATCACTGAAACTCTGTCAACAACAACCAGACAACATAACAACAACCAGGTCCAACTCCATCTTCAAATATCATACTTCACATTGTACACGCCACTTCGACGAACCCAACCTGCGTGTATACGCTCATTTACCAAAACCAACTCGCGTACAGATCTGCAAATTCTAACTTATAACTCCGCAGCTATATCAGACATCAAAACATACCCAGATCATAACAATAAACATGCGTCAATAGATCTAGTCTATCCACAGTCATACCATAGGAAGATAATCATTCCAAGCCTTGAGATCTCGTTCCATCATTCATCATCCTCCACATGAGTGAAACCTTGGTTCAGATCACCAACCCATAACCTGCATTTGGATCTCACACTTCCTCAGATCTTCATCACACACACACACTCACACCTTGCTTACTTCACTTTGCCTAATGATCTTCTCCTTATATAGCCTTAGGCCCTTCACAATACCACGGTCCAAAACCATAGTAACACAACACCATCAACTTCAAAACTAGGGATCGACACGCCCGTCGAGACACCATGGTCCAAAACCATAGGCACAACTTCCAAGGACTAACCGCCATGGACCAAAGGTACGTTTTCACATGTACGTGCTTTTACTGAAGCCAACCTGCGTGTATACGCTGATTTTCCTTAATGAACCTGCGTATATCTCTTTCTTGTCTTGCTGTACTAAGATCTGTCCTCTGATTAAGTTGCCATCACCTGTACCTGCCTCTGAGTGAGTTGCCATCAAGGACAACACTTGTATCATAATGCCAACAATCTCCCCCTTTGGACTTGATGGCAACCACCACACCAAGTCACTCTCCCCCTTTGACATCAAGGGCAAAGGGCGGGCCAAGATATTCTCCTCTTTGGTATACCTTTTGCTGTACATACTCCCCCTGAGTACCTGCTGAAATTTCCAAATGTGCTCCCCCTTTGTATATTCCAAAGTGTACCAATTTGTCCATGCTCCCTCTGAGTACATGCTGAAGTTCCTGATTTGGCTCCCCTTTGTATTAATCCATCCATGCTCCCCCTGAGCAGATGCAGGTTTTAAGACCAGCAATTCATTCAAGACCATGACTATCATTCATCATATATGATCTGTACCATAAGCACCAGCCTGCAATACCATTCCTTTGATCAAACAACAAGATGTATCATTTAGCTTCATAGACTTTATCAACAACTTGTAACCATAATGCCAACAATGCATTATTTGAAGTATATGCTCCCCCTGAGCTTGTACCATCTGTTTTCAGTTAGATCTGATCATGCATACATCAGTAATAAGCATCAAGATATCATCATCATCAAGTTAGGATTAAAACACTTCTAGCATCTTAAGACATTTCCAGACCTCCTATGCAGACTGTAATTGTTAACCAATAGAGCATATACTAGACTGAAACATATCACACCCCTTTTCTGAGTCTGTTCCCACTGCTTTTCCACAAACTGACATATACGCGACTTTGGAGTGTAGAAATCACGTATATACGCGGCTTCCCTTCATTAAACTTGCGTATGAGAATTAGAACACTGAAGTTTTACACCTTCAGCTCCCCCTGAGTCTGTTATGTCTGTGCTGTGCTGAGTACCCTGTGCTGTGCCACATCTTTTTGACTGAACTTCCTTCTTCTTCCATATCTTCAGGCATGTTGATGATTTATTCTTATCATGAGCTTTGTTCCTGCAATCCTTTACTCTATGTCCAAACTTGTTACATGCATAGCATCTTACATGTTTCATATTCCTCCTATAGCAATCAGCAGCTTTGTGGCCAAACATATTGCAAGAAAAGCAATATCCATTAAAGTACCTTGAATGTGATGATCTTTCTGCATGATGGTCTTGAAACCTTCTTCTTCTACATATGGCTGCAACATGTCCAAGATTATGACATACATAACATTCAACACTATTCATGGGAGGAGTAAAAGATTTTCTTTGAGGAGTCTCTTTCCTTGATTGTTGATGGGGTTGTCCTTTTATCTCCTTGTAGAGCCTTTCAGATTTTGCATTAGAGATTCTTGTCTTACTTTGTGAACCAGATTCACCTTCAATAGACTCATGAAAACCAAGACCAGTTTTGATAGCAGGGGACCTTTGACTACTAAGAATATCATCCAAGATCTTAGTACTATCTTGAAATCGTAATAGTTTATCTTTTTCTTCTAATTTACTTTTCAAGATATTTACCTCAACTTGATGTTGTTCTTCTTTTTCTAGACATTGCTTCTTCAAGGTCTCTTCAGCTTTCCTTCCTTCATCCAGCTGATGCCTTAGTTTGAGGATCTCGTTTTCTTGCTCTTTATTCAGCGCTAGCAGCATTTGTCGAATTCTGGAGGCACATTCCAACTGATGTTCTAATCTGATGATTTCTTCTTTGAGGGCATTCTCCTTTTTGCTAGGTAGATCTTGCTGATCTATGATTTGATCTGATGCTTCATTTGCTTGTCCATCTTCAATCTGAGGTGATTCAGGATCTGAATTCTTGCTTCCACTCAACGGCAGGTTGTCATTGTTCCTTTGAGCTGTTTTCTTCTTCTGACGCGCTTTCTTCCCCATTGTTCTACGAATCTCCTTCAAGCAACCAAGCTTCTCTGAAGGACCCGCTCCGATACCAATTGTTGGAAATAATACTGAGAGGGGGGGGTGAATCAGTATTATCAGATCAGTAAAACCTTTCCAATTTCATACTCAGAAACATATACGCTACTTCAGTTAAGTGAACCCGCGTGTACACGCTACTGTGTCTAAAGAAACTAGCGTATATCCAGAGATCTTATGATTTAGTTAGCTTATCTTCAGTAAATGCATCAGAACATTATTAACCATATTAACAGTAAACAGGTGCAGTATAACAGAACAGATCATCACACAAAAGCCACACACATGAACACCATGATATAAGGTGGAAACCCAATGTGGGTGAAAACCACCTGCTGCAATTTGTTTCTATCTTCCTTTAATAAGAAACTTATTTTACAATGTACTGGTGCAGTCCTTTACCAGCACGCAGGCTACAACCTGCAGAGGGCTACAACCCTCATAGCTCTTGTACTAGCCGATCCATTTACTAGTATGTAGGTGCCTGCCTACAGAATGCTCCAACCTTTACTCGTTTTCCAGCTGCTACTTGAAGGGAGCTACAACCCCCTGGCTCTTGTACTGGCTGATATGTTTACCAGTACGTAGGTGCCAGCCTACGATCTTCCCGGGACCACGTTTCATACATTTTCATACTGGATCCATAAGATAATCACCATTGTAGTACAACCTGCATCATCAATCACTGAAACACCCAACACTGAATCACTGAAACTCTGTCAACAACATAACAACAACCAGGTCCAACTCCATCTTCAAATATCATACTTCGCATTGTACACGCCACTTCGACGAACCCAACCTGCGTGTATACGCTCTTTTACCAAAACCAACTTGCGTACAGATCTGCAAATTCTAACTTATAACTTCGCAGCTATAGCAGACATCAAAACATACCCAGATCATAACAATAAACATGCGTCAATAGATCTAGTCTATCCACAGTCATACCATAGGAAGATAATCATTCCAAGCCTTCAGATCTCATTCCATCATTCATCATCCTCCACATGAGTGAAACCTTGGTTCAGATCACCAACCCATAACCTGCATTTGGATCTCACACTTCCTCAGATCTTCATCATGCACTCACACTCACACCTTGCTTACTTCACTTTGCCTAATGATCTTCTCCTTATATAGCCTTAGTCCCTTCACAATACCACGGTCCAAAACCATAGTAACACAACACCATCAACTTCAAAACTAGGGATCGACATGCCCGTCAAGACACCATGGTCCAAAACCATAGGCACAACTTCCAAGGACTAACCGCCACAGACCAAAGGTACGTTTTCACATGTACGCACTTTTACTGAAGCCAACCTGCGTGTATACGCTGATTTTCCTTAATGAACCTGCGTATATCTCTTTCTTGTCTTGCTGTACTAAGATCTGTCCTCTGATTAAGTTGCCATCACCTGTACCTGCCTCTGAGTGAGTTGCCATCAAGGAAAACACTTGTATCATAATGCCAACAGTTCTTTCATGCTTCGTAGGAGTAATGATAGCCAAGGGAAATTATTTCCAAAAACGCCCAACTCCCAAAACAACCAACCTTCATTCTTCTTTAGTGACTGTGAAGTTCCCTCTATGACTACAGGGGAATTGGAAAATCGTTTAAGAGAGCCACCTAAATTTTTTGAAGAACCAATACGAGAAGAAAAACCTATATCACATACCCAAACTATGGTTGAATGCTGGAACAATGAGATTTTCCCTATCATAGAAACCAATGGAGAGGCTAGAATGAAAAATATAAGCCCTTCTTCCCTTCCACATTTCCATGGCCTAACTTCTGTGTATCCTGACACCTTCATGTTTAATTTTTTTGTTGTTTGTAGGACCTATGAATATGCCTCTAGTGGGTAGAGTATGAAGTTGTTTCCTTCTACCCTCAGAGAAGTAGCCTTGTGTTTCTTTATGAGTCTACCTGGAGGAAACATCTCTACGTGGGCCCAAATGTGACAAGTCTTTAATGACAAATACCGGGATTACTGTAAGTCCAAAGAAACAAAGGAGGAAATATTTGTTAAGACCCTTGGACCTGATGAATCTTTCGAGGACAATCAGGAAAGGTTTCAACTCAATTAGAGAAGGTCCAACTGTACCCTTGATCCCGAGTCACTCAAGTTAGTTCTTCTTCGAGGGATTAGGGAGAAGGTAATGGAAACACTTATCATGCTATTTGGAGGATATATCTACCAATTTCCTTATGATGACATCAAAACTGCATTCAATAATCACTCTAGGGCTACTAGGAAGAAGGGTAGGTCTAGCCAAAGCTTGGCTAATTCTTCTCCCTCCAAAAGAGCCATCAAGCATGAGATAGGAACTATGTTGGAATATTTTAAGAGTGAAATGTTGCATGAGTTTTCCTTGCATATGGATACTATGAAAATTAAATGAAGGCAAGAGGAAGCATAGAGGGCACTAGCTATATTTTGACCTAATTGTACTAAAATACATCCTAGGAATGAGTGTCCACTAAATGTCATAGAAGTATGCTTAGTCTGTGAAGAGAATAATGCAATAGATAAATGTCCACTATGCCAGAACTAAAGGTTGTATACGAATGGGGGGTAGAAGGTGGCTCTGAGCAGTCGTGCTCCATTAACCAAAGGATACCCCCAGGTCATCAACCATATCAACAAGGCATGCAAGGTGCACATTATCCTCACTATAATCCAAATCAAAATGCATATTTCTAGCCTTGGTACCCTTACACTCATCCATCATGGTCCACACCTCCTACTCGTTCTTATACCTCCCAAGAACCTCCTCAGCTTATCAACCCTCCTTTTCAGCCATTTCCACCCCAACCTTCCCAATGGAGAAACCCCTCACCTTGGTAGAGGCCTCAAATCACCCAACCTCTTGCTTTACTACATCTACCTCAACCTGAACCACAATCTCCTAACCAAAATCCACCTAATCAACCTCAAACACATTCTTAACCCAATGTAAAATCTAAAACCAGGAAGGCATAATAGGTTTACAGTGGGGAGATATCCTACCCTGGTTATCCTTTGGAAATCCAAGATATCAAACTTAGTTATGGGAATGTGCTCCTAGATAATCACCCCCCATCTCCACCTTAATATCTTTAATAAGAGATGGAGCAGAGTGTTCCTCAATTTAATGCACCTCCTTACCTTGAAAGGTTGGTCCACCCTAAACAACACACCCTAGAAGAGGCTAAATTTTTGGTAGAATTGAAAAACTTGTGTGTCAAGATACCCATTCTCCAGGCAATCAAAGATGTTCCCATTTAAAAAAATCTTATCAATGAGGAATGCTTCAAAAGCCTTGAGAGAAGAAGAAAGATACCCCAACAATCAATGTTGTTGGGAAACTATCTAATCTAATGCTTGGGAGGGTGATCTCTCCAAAATACTTAGATCCCGGTGGCCCAGTAGTGCATGTGCACATTGGTGAAAATAGGGTCCCTAATAATTTGATTGATCTTTAGGCTACAATCAATGTAATGACCAGGGAAACCATGTTGAAACTCAATGTCCAAGGGGGTTTGAGGAATACCACTACAGTGTTGTATCTTAATGATAGATCCACAATATCTCTTGGATTTATTGAGGATGTCATGGTCTCCAATAAATCCTAGGAATATCCCATTGATTTCCTGGTCCTTGGGCCCAAAAATAAGTTTAATAGCTATCCTCTCATTCTAGGAAGACCTAAGTTGGTTACTTTGGATGCCTACATGTTGGCTTGTTGGGGCATGACCCAAGTTCAGAGATGATTTAGCCAAACAAATCTCGATACTACTGGCCCTTTCAGCAACAGTCCATGGAGCACAGAATGAGATCTCACCTGATGTAGTAAGGGAGGGTGTTGGAACCAGGTTTCCACACCTTGGGGATGTCTGATGGTTTCAAGTGGCCTGTAGTTCAACCCTACATGCACATTGCTACGCATGTTTACTTGTACCTTGTAGCCTGGGATACTGCCTTCCTGCAGCCCTACTCGAGGGCCGAATAGTGTTATTACCCAAATCCTTACTAGTAAATCGATATTAGTTAATTAACTTAGCTCATTTGTATGCTTTCAATTATACTTAACAATATTCACCATTCATACAAATTCGTGCAGTAAATAAATAATATAATTGCAAATGATATCAAACAGGTAATAACACAAAAACAGATGCACAAAATTCAGATAAAACATCTCTTTATTATTCTTCTTCCTTGGTCACAGCCTTGACTCTACCCTGCGCACTCAGTTGCAGGGGTCCATGCACTCAACTGCAGACTCTACTAGGCCTCTGCGCACTCATCTGTAGAGCCTCTTCCTACTACTACGACCTAAGATACTTAGACTCTTGCTCTATGCTCACTATCTTATTCTATCTATTAGATTCCATCCCTTCATTTGTTAGTTTACAACTTAGAGCCTCGCTTTATTTATACAATCCCATGGTCTGCGGACCATGGGTAGGGTGACACTACATTCAAAACTTGGGGCAGACAGGCCTATGGCTCACAATTCATGCACCGCGCCGACAATTCGTGGAGTCTTTACAACAATATTACTCAAAACTTGGGCTTTGAGCCCCAAACAATGTTGTGGGGGGATTCCATGCCCAATAGGTCCCCAACACAAACATCATGATGCGCCCTCGAGTCACTCTATTTGCACGATTATCTTGGAGCAGTGTCCCTCCAATTGTTCCCGTATGGTGCTGACGTTTGTAGCACACTGAGCTGCTACTTGTTGAACCTACTGCATTCTCTCTTCTAAGACCTCTGTTTCTAGTTTGCTGCCATGTATCTATGCATGCATCCCCTAAATTTGTGTGAGATTTCCTTCAATATCTGACATGATTATGAAGGCTTCTTCAATCCATGGTTGGATGCGTGCTTTGAGAACTAATTCCTTGTGGTGCGCCCCATCCACCTACTCTTTTAATGCCTCGGCTTGCTACATCCTCGCAAACCGCTGAGTGAGGACTATTGTCTGCGCAGTCCCCCTGATGTTGTCGTATTGCTACTATAGTTCGTGAGCCTCTGTCACCAGCCGCTTGATGTTGGGATCCTCCTGCAAAGTCGTGAGGACCTCCAGTGCCTATTCCAACATATTCGTACAATCGTGCACTACTCAGCCAACGTGACCACTGGTGCTAATACCTCATCGACGTGGCATTTTCTCATCACTTTACCAGCCAGGAGATGGGTTAGTACACACACCCACATGTCCTTTATGCTAGAGATGGTGTAGCCCCTCTTCTTTGTATCCATCTTATATTTCACTTTCATCGCTTCTGCAAGAGCCAAATCGATACTTTTTTGGGCTATAGTCATGGGATCCTTTCCCTTACAGGGAAATTGAGAAAAACAGTGGATGAGGTCTTCCATGATGGGAATAGGCTCCTCCAGCCATAGATACCCATCATGCACCAGGCAGAGCAGTTGTCTGATGATGAAAGTGGTGATGGGTGCGCGGTGGAAATGTGGAATCCATAACATGTGCAATAACCCGACCTTTTCCACACCGTGCAACCATTTTCATGGCTCTAGTTTTATCACCACCCCCTCAGTGCTTTGCTTCATTAGATTCGTTGTCTCTAGGTGTGGGAACTTTTTGCTGTCAATGAGGTCCCAATCTTCAAATTTCATGGTGGGCATGCGGCCCAGGTGCGTGCCCTCAAATACAATGTCATCAGGGAGGAGCGGGGTCTGGATTGAACTCTTTGTTGCATCTAGATCCTTTGGTATTGGTCTTCCCTTTCTGCAGAGGGACATACGTGGGTCATTTTGCTACAGAGTGCAATAGTTGGATATCCTCCTCCACGCCTTCTTCTTCTTCTTTTGTAGCGGTGATCAAGGCCTGCAAGTCTTTTTCTTCCTCATTTGTTTCAATTGTGATTGCCTTCCCCTTTTCTTTCAATGATAATATTTTGTGCCACGGATTCCTCGGGAACAGGCGTACCAAAACCATTGCTTATTTTTCCTTCTTCGATCACAGTGTCCACGGTGATTTGGTGATTTTTGTGACCACCCGAGCACCCTCGGGAAGATCCTGCACCATGGGGGTCTCCACGGCCTCGCCAGCGGTTCCCTCTTCAATTCCCAACCCATCCTTAGTGGTCATCATCATCTCTACACTGTGTTATGTCTCTCACAAACTTAGGGGCTCAATTATCGCTTGGCTCTCAACACTATGTTCTATGCTCAAATGCTCAATTCTCAAATGACCAAGTGTTGTTCGTTGGCTAGCCCTGTGTGTTTTATAGCACCTTTTGAATTTAACTTTGACTGTTCCCCCCAATTTTGAGCCATTAATGCTTTCTTGGTGGTAGATTTTCCAAAATCTTGTCCATAACTTGCATCTTAAATGCCCACCACTTGCTCCATTTGTCCTCAAATGGGACATCCCGTCATGAATAGTGACACCAACGGTCACTTCCCAGCCAATCCACATGGTGGCGCAACCCTCAATGCACGGTCGTGAACCCTGTGACGTTCTGACCTTGTGCACATCTCTCATATCACGCAGACCCCAGGTAGAATATTTTATATTCCCACGCTTCCTTTCAACTGTCTGCAGTGCTAAGACTATCCTTCCTACGACCAGTCAGGTGGGTGCACCACCCGTGCAGTGCTTTATCTCATCCTCCACCATGGTTCACGGAGAATCCCCATCTTCTATTGTAGTGATCAGCATTGTGCACCCTACTATTTGCATTGCGCTGCCCTGGTAACTACATTTGGCAAGATGCAGTTTCAGCCATGGCAGCAGACTAACCAATTCACGACAATAGCTTTCCAACTTTTTAGTATGATTGTACACACCTTGGCTTGCCATCCTCAGTTTTTTGGCGAGAAATTCTTCCTTTATTTCATTTTCTAGCTTCTTGACCTCTGCGTCCATTAAAGTTCTTTCTCCCTTATCCGTACCTGGTCTTTTTCAAGTTCGCGAAGTCTAAAGCTTCCCCGTTGGATTTCTTCCTCAAGTCTTATATGTTCTGTTTCATGCAACTGTGTGATTTCTTCATTCTGGTCTGCACTACCATCATATCTACGGGTGTTGTTATGTGCAGACTCATCTTCACATGATCCACAGGGACTATAGCCCCTACTTCATACTTCAGCTTTGGAAGCGCTTGCTTGGTCAGAGTTTTCCACATGGTCCTATAAGCCCATACAATCGCTGGTACGCAGAGGTCCCGATCGGTGCATCTCACATGGTGGACCCTGTTAAGCACTTTGCACACCTTGTCAAAGGCTTCCATGTGTATGATTTTTGGTGCCCTAGGTTTTATCATGCTTTGTCGTTTGTGCACTTGCCTTACCTACTTCTTCTTGTTGTTCCTATTTCCTATCATGATAGTTGTGTGTGTCCGTATGGGCTATGTACCATATGCCTTTACCCATCTAGAAAGGTGGGTGCACAAGCTGTTTCACCGCTCATAACTGGCTCTCATCCATAACTAGCCTTTCCAAATCATATAGGCATTCCCCTTCTGCATTCCGCCAGCTCTCAACACTTCTCTGATGCATACTCGACCACCTTGTGGGTGTAGCGCGCAGTGCCCATTTCAGAGCATCGAACCACTACTATTTTGGTACTTCGCTCTCAAATTTTCTCACGAATTCATCCACCACCATCAACCTATCACACACTGGCAGATCTCTTAACTCTATTTGCACGCAACGCAGTGATCTTACCATCATGTTGCAATTGAGCGTGGTTACCTCATGTAACTAGTTCTTCCATCATTCTGTTTCCTCATTCGAATCCGATGTGCAGGAGCTTTTGCGCTCCCATGAAATCCAGCCATCCACTGTAGGATTCACCTAATCCTGTTCCCGAGCGGTTATCTTGTAGATACAATTTAGCTCATCATCGCTCTCGTCATCGCGCACTAGTTTTGTGTAGCATGCTCCTTCTGCAAGGTCTAAAGGCATCACTACGTGTAGTGAATTTTTCTCAAAAATCATTTTGTGCTTCTTTAGATTTATTACTCTGTTCATATCAGTGGCCCAATCTATTACCAGTAGCGAAGGATATGGATTGCTGTCATTGATAATCTCTATCACCTTGAAATTTACAAGCGCATTCTCACCTTCGATGTCTATTATTATTCCTTGCAATATTCCCATCGATAGGATCTTCTGCTGGTACACCATCTGTAATTGAATAGGGAACCATTGCAACACGGGCCTACTTATGCACTCCCATGTCTGTTTTGGCAACACATTAGCGTTCGATCCTACATCCAGAATCACTTGATCCATTTCATACTTGACTTGCACAGTCAATCTCATTTCCCTTCCTCTTCGTGATGTGTGCTTTCTAACCTTCTAGACTATGGGTGGTCCTCCTGACCCAGTACACCTAGTGATAAGTTCCTGCAGCCGTTTCACAGCCTTTTTGTCACACAATAATTTCATACGTCTCTAGAAAGGTAGTGGTCATTAAAGGATCCATTTCCGTCTCTAGTTGATCCTTACTACCTGAAGTGGAGGCCTCTGTGATGCTCTTCTTAGATTCCATGAATGTCTCCTTCGCGCACTTCAAACAAATTCAGGTTCCTTCGTAGGAGCCTTGTGAACCCACGCACTCTCTTCAAGTTACTTACCATTGTTATCCTGTGTCATAATACTGCTTCTGAGCACAATGTTTACATTTGGGTCCTCTTCGCATGACTCAGACCTCAGCATTTGCAAATTCTGAGTCAGGGGAGGCTGGAGTATCCCTTTATCATGCAACCTCGCTATCAATGTAGGGTAGTCCTCCATCTCATGATCAAACTGAGTATAATATAAACATGATGCTCTCGTCCGATTTGTACAATTGCGGGCATAGTGCCCCGATCCTCCGCAATTGTAACAAATTAGTTTTCTGTGACCCCTTCCTGGTCGTATTCCACCTCGACCTCATCCGCACCCCTAAAATCCAACGCGGGCCATTCCTGCATTTGGGTAGAGGGCTCGCGTTTCAGTCTGCACTCTATAGGTAGGAGTCCGATCCATCATTAGTTCATAACTTCTGCAGGTGTGCTCATCATGGCCTACCGACATGTGGGAATTACAAAACAATTGTTGAGACATCTTCATATACTTCTACAATAGATGACAATTATCTGTAGCGTGTTTTCCTCATATCTGATAGATCAGGCACCATAATGTAGGCGCCACACTCAGTCCTCCTTATGCCTCTGGTCTTGATGGAATTGGCCCTTCTCTTGCTAAGTAGTTCATGAATACTAGACAATGGTCCTTGTTATGCCCCTAGCCTTTGCATTTTATGCACCATACCTTGTCACATGTTTCTGGGTGAGTTTTCCTATCCTGTTTCAAACTCTGAATTTCCAAACACAAATTTTGCAATTGCACGTAGATTTGTTGGACTCCTAGGCTAGGATCTTGTATTGGGGTCTCAGGAAGCCTCATTACAATCTCCAAAGCTTTGGCCTGGGTGGATAACTTCTGTTGTGACAACGCCATCCTTAGATGGGGTGTTAGTGACGCTACAAACTGTTGCACTAAAAATTGTCACCTTGACATTCTACAATCTGTGTGAGTCCATTATCACTCACACTTTCCTCCTTTGCAAGTCTTAAGCCTCAGTTCTTCATATCAAGCCTTGAAAATAAGAGAAAGCCCTCAAAAGTCTATAAAACTCTGGCTTCGCACTTTCTCTTAGCATTACCTGCGGTCCCGCACCTTAAGGTCATGTCTCCTATACATCTGACCACTCTATATTTGTGTTATGGGTGTGGACCCCTATAAAAGTAAAAAAGGCGCAAGTATATTCTTAAAAACTCACTTTGAGTCATTTCTAGAAGCTTCTGGAAGGAATATTGAGGTCGCAAGTTCTCTCCTTTAAGGTTCATGCATCCCATACCTTAAGGAGCAAACCTCTTGATGTGAGGAGCTTATCCATTTGAAGGAGGACCCTATTCCTTCATATGTGGACCTGTAACCTCCTTCCTTTGCACTATAAAATGAAGCATTGGGTTGGTTACTGGGGAGGTTAAAAGCTGAATATTTTGGAGGTGAAATGATATTGGAACTTAGTCTTCCTAATTGAGATTTTGTGAGGAAAGATTACATACCTTTTTTATCTCATTTGGAAGAGTGTGAGGCTTGTCAATGTAGAGGAGATTCCTATTTCGGACCCTGGGAAGAGCTTGTACAACATCAAGGCACCAAAGGTTGTAAAGTTCTTAAATTTCAATGTTAATACAAACATGTTTATTTTTCTCAATAAGCTATGTTTTATGGTTTATTTTATGGATTCCTTGATCAGCATGATGAACATGATTTATTATATTAGCTATAAAGGTGTTATTTGATGTGTGCTAGTTTGTGATTGTAGGTTCTCGAAAGGAAACTCTTTCGGACAGTTGAAGGATGGCTGCTACAAACTAGCATTGGACTTAAGGTAGGATCTAAACACCTCTATAGTTTTTATTAATGAATCACAATATGTTTAGAGAAAGGTAGATTTGCTTGTCCTGCTTGTTGCTATATATATTTTGATACTAGGGAGATCGGCCTTGTTCGCAAGATTGATTTATCCTGCCAACAAATTGGTGACTCCGCTGGGGAACTGAATTTGGTTTTTGGTTTTCCTTTCTCTATTACTTGGGAAACTTGTTCTTGTTTCTGGTTTTTTCTTGATGTGTGTGGGATTGGGTAGTTTTTAGGATCTATATTATTTTTTGTTTTCCGAAGTTTTTAGAGGACCGCACTTTCCTTTTACAGACAGTGTGGGCATCCCTGCAATTTTTCTTTAGTGCACAGAGCGGTACCGCTCCTGTTTCTTCTGGAAGCCTATGGACCTTGTTAAATTTTTAAAAAACCTAAAATGGTTTCTTCCAGTTAAGTTTAGGTTTTATTTATGGCTTTTAGTGTCTACCCAGATCTGCATATGTTTTGTCAAAAATCTCTTGCAAGTAAGTTCCATTTGTATTTTTGTTTTAGATGATTTTCTAGAAGTTTTGCATGCCTAGATTGGTTTTCACTTGGTCTATGTAGTGACTCAAAGATTAGAAGCCTAAGAAACCTTAGATTTCCCTGGTGTCTTTTTTTCTTCTTGATGAGTCTGACCTGTTTGTGAAATCTATCCTTTGTGAGAAGTGGCTTTACTTTTCTCTTTGCAAATCTTTAAACAAACTTGGTTATAAGTTTTGAATTTCATTTTTATAAAAGAAAACACATTTTGATGTTTTTTGATTCATTTTTTATTTTGAACGAATTAATCCTTAGTTTACTGAATAACTATGTAAATCATCCTCAAAAAGGTTTGAAGCTTTTATGCATTAGGTTTTTCAAGTTTTTAGATCTCAAAATTAGTTTTTGTAGTTTTGAGTGTTTTCTAGAACTTGTAGATCTCTTTTGAAAGAAAATTGTTTTTTGTAGTTTTTGAGTTTTGAAAAAGAAAAGGGATTTTTTGTGAGCTTTAATTAGTAAGTCTCATTTTTAGTTCATATTGAAAAAGAAGAAAGCATTTTATTTTTATTTCTATGTTGAAAGAAGGATTTGTTTCTTAAAGAATTGCTTTCCAACTCTTTCTTTTAGCTAGAAATTCATTGAAAGAAAAACAAATTGCTTATCATTTTAGGTGCATTTTTTTAGTGTTTTTGGAGTCGAGTCTTCACACCATCAAAGTTTCATTTCCATACCTATTGACTTAGGAAACAACCCATAAAAGTAATGCTTAATTAAAATTGATCTAGCAATCCTTTTTATTTCTAGGGCTCTTATCACCAATATAGCTTAGGCTAGTATCTTGGAGTAGGGAGTAATTAACTCTCCAAGATAGTTAAAACAAACAAGTAGCTATATCTTGTGGTAGGAAATAAATCCAATTGTAATTGATATAATCTGGGAAGCTCCTCTTAAAGGAGTCAATCATGAGATCATGTTCGAACCTTTGAGACAATCAAGTCTGTCTCATTTGGAAAGATAGAAGATTTGCACGTATTAAAAACGGTAAACCTCGGATTAACCATTGTTGAGGAGCCCAGGGTCACTTGTTGGTAAAACTTGGATTGATTATGTCAAGGAGCCTTCAAGGAGATTGAACTTTGTTAATCCTCCCTTGTGCGTAGATCAGATCGTAGAATGTTCCCCCAGTTGTATTTGTTATTGTTGGTAACCTTAGTGTCCATAAACTTAAGATTATTTCCTAAGGTGACGGTGAAGGACGGGTCTCACTGTACCTGGAGCAGGCGTCGACTAGACTCACTTGGACACTCTGGGGGGTTATCTTCACTCGAGATGGTTATGTGAAGAAACTTGTGCCAGTCTGTTTCATTAAGCAGGTTGTCGGGGTAACTATTCCAACTGCCTTTTTTGTATTAAATTCTACGACATTGGATTTCATCACCAACTAGTGTTTTTGGTACGGGAAGTTTTTGTTTGTGTGTGGTTTGAACTCTTAGATTTTTTATGCATGTGATTTATTTGTTTGTTTCTTTAGAGACTTTAGGTGCTTTTATTGAAATTTTCTTTGTTTGCGTGTGATTATTTTCATCCTACGTCCAGAGGTTATTATTCTTGATCGATCATGTCGAGATAGTCATCTATGTTTTCCCAATCACTGGAAACATTTTTATATGGCGGTCCTACTATTCCTTTGGGGTACCAGTCACTTTCTGGTACGTTTTCAGGCGCAACTCCTTGACTGACTGAACATCAGTTATCACCTGGTAATAGTCGAACTAAAACATTGAACGTAGAACAGATCTTTATGATGTTTCGTAGTATTCCAAACCCTCAACCTCAAGGTAGTCCGTTACCACCTTGGGGGCAAGGTAGTCAGCTATCACCTGGGGGCCAAGGTAGTCAGTTACCGCCTGGGGGCAACCTCAAGGTAGTCATTTGTCGCCTGGGGGGCAACCCCAAGGTAGTCAGTTTCCGTTTGGAGGGCTACCTCAAGGTTTTCAACCTTCAGGACAGTACATACCCCAAGGTCAACCCAATATTCCTCAAGATGTTTATTAACCCCAGAATCAGTACGTGCCTCAAGGTTATCAACCTCAAGGTCAGTACCCAACTCAAGGTTTCCAACCGCCTTCTGCTCAGTCATTTTTACGAGGAGCTAGAAATGTACCTCGTAATTATCAGCCCTACGTTCAACCAGGTTATGGTCCTCCATATGTACAAACTTTTATGGGTTCCAGAATGAATATGGTGTGGGATCCGTCTCAAACTCAACAGACTTTGCAAACTAATGTGCAATTACCTTATCAAGCTAGACAGCCTTTGGCTTCTGGTCCAACCTAGCAACCTATCCAACCTACGGTTCAAACCTCTGCACCTGGTTTAGTTCAGCAACCTGGGCCTAGTTCACCTCAGACTCTGCCTCAAACTACTGCTGCAACTGCTACATTTTTTGTTCAATCTACGACACCTATGTCTGGAGTATCTGTAGCTCCGGTTTCTACTATCCCTACATCAATTTCAACTCCTCAAGTCTCTGTGCCCCAGTCAGGACCTACGGTTCAGACTTCAGTCCAGATGCCTGCAAGACAAGTAGGTCTAAGTACAATTGCCGTGAGTCAACCGTACCAGGAACAATATCAATCCGGTCCTACTGTACAAAATCCAGTTTATCAGTATCAACCGTACCTTGGCTATACTTATCAACAGCCTCAACAACCCCAGTTTGGTCTGGTTAATCCTGGTTTCCCGGGAGGTTATAACATTCCTAATGTAAATCTGATTCTAGGGTATCCTAGATATCCTCCTCCTGGAGCTGGTCTCATTACATGAGGTTTTCGTGAACCTAACCGTTAGTTACCATTTATTGCAACTTTGGATTTACCTGATTTGTCACACCTTACGAACGATCTAATTTATTATCTTCCGTACTCGCTGCCAATGCCTAATAAGTTGCCCAGTGATATCCCGAAATTCGGGAGTAAGTCAGGTGAGGATCCGTCAAATCATGTGATGACTTATCACCTCTGCTGTGCATCTAATTCAATTGTTGATGATTCAATTCGATTGCATCTTTTTGAAAGAACTCTTATTGGTCTTGCCGACAAATGGTACATTGAGTTACCACGAGGCTATTTTTATAATTTCAGTTAGTTAGCCATTGCTTTTTCAACTCATTTTCACTTTCCTATCATATACGACAATGGCACGGAACTGTTAAATTCACTAAAACAATCCACGTCCACATATATTTCAGATCATATTCATGAATGGTGACGTAGGAGGTGTTTAGTGAAAATTTTCATTCCAGATCAAATTTTAACAGAATGGTTTGTTAAATCATTGTTACCTAAAATCAATGAAGATGTAGCTAAGGAAGGAGTTGTCACTGAAGAGCAGGTCATTGCTCAGGCTCAGTACCTTGATCTTGTTTATATGTAGTCAGGTACTTTACATGAAAAAATCCCTAATCTTCCAAAAACTACAACTCCTTCAGGGTCTCATGCCGCTTATGGTATGATTGGTTTAGTTAGTATTAAAAGCAAGAAGAAATCTTCAAAGAATTCTTCTCCTACAATAACTTTACCTAATTCATTGAAAGGAGATTCTTCCGCTAAAGTTTCTGCTGACGTTGATGTCATAGATTCATCTACGACCAAATTCGGTAGTAAAGAGAAGGGGAAGAATAAAAACAATCAAAATTCAAAAGATAAAAAAATAAAAATGAATCTATTGATGAAAAACGAAAACCTCGCTATCCTTGTTTCATCTGCGACAAGGATCATTTTACTAAAGAATGCCCATATCGAGCAAATTTTTCGAAATTCGTTAAAGGTTTTGAAGCGCTTGCTGTCTTGAAGGATCCTTCTCCTACTCAAGATAGTAAAGCAGTTGCTTCTTCCTCGAATACCTTGAAAGAACCCATTATGATGATGTCTCATGTTAGGATTGCAATGCAATTGCAAGATTATGGTAGTAAAAATCTTGTTGATGGTAAAGAAGCAAATCTTCTAATTTAAACCCATCAACTACACCTCCTTCTGGTTTTGATCCACTACAGACCGAGAAACCTAACCCGGACTTGTAACCAAATGACCTGCTAAAGGTATATTTCGGAAATCAGCTTTCAATCCATGTGCAAAAGCTGCTCAGAATTATAACATTGTTGAAGACTTAGTTGTTGCCCCTTTAGCAATGTTGGCTTTGGAAGTGCTGCAATCATGCCTAGCATAGCGTAAATTATTATTTTCTGCTATAGGAGATGTTGATATTTAGGATTTGAACCTAATAATCTTCGATTTAGAGAATAGGACACCCCATCTTCCTCATCAAATGGCTTTCCAGATTCTAGTGTTAGTCAAAAATAGACCTTGCTTTCGAACTGTGATTGATGATGGAGCTTCTACGTGTATTATTTCAATACACTGTTGGAAATCACTTGGTTCTCCTACACTCAATCAGTCTCTGACAGTTCTAAAGGCTTTTGATGGCTGAGGGTTCCATCCTTTTGGTATTTTGGAAGATTTACCTATAGGGGTCGAAGGAAAAACTGTAAATCTAGATGTGGAAGTGGTTGATGCCCCTCTAGATTACAACCTTCTCCTAAGTCATGGTTGGTCTTATACTATGAATGCTATTGTTTCATCAGTCTTTTGGCTTGTTAAGTTTCTTCATAATGGAAAGATCGTTACGATAGACTAGCTGAGTTATTTCTCATCCGACCTGGCCTCTACTAATAGCGTTTAGCACGTCGGTAAAACAACTATCCCTTACAAGGATGTTGGGGTAAGATTGATTAAAGATTCTGGTTTACTAGGAACTTTTTCCTTCCCTCCTCCTAACGTATCACCTACTATTGCAACTATTCATATGATTTCATCAAACACTATTGCTTTTAATGATCCTTGGATCGTACCTTCTAATTCTGAAGTGAATTCATTTGATGGCATGATGCCTTTGAATCCCTTTGAAATTGCATATCAGGTGGTACAGTTGTTTTTTGATTCTTGACCTATCGCGAGGATAGTTTGTTCCCATGTCAACCTCGTTAAAAAATTAAACTGGATGTGTCGAGCATAGTTCCTTGTCTTGTGTTAAGCTCGTTAAAAAATGAAACAAGGAGTCATCGAGGACAGTTTGCTCATGTCCAACCTTGTTAAAAAATGAAACAAGGAGTCATCGAGGATAGTTTTTTCCTGTGTCAACCTCGTTAAAAAATGAAACCAGGTGTCTAGAGCATAGTTTCTCATCTTGTGTTAAGCTCGTTAAAAAATGAAACAAGGAGTCAGCGAGGATAGTTTCTTCCTGTCTCAATCTCATTAAAAAATGAAACTTGATGTTTCGAGGATAGTTTGTTCCCGTGTCAACCTCATTTAAAAATGAAACCAGATGTCTCAAGCATAGTTCCTTGTCTTGTGTCAAGCTCGTTAAAAAATGAAACAAGGGTTCATGAGCATAGTTCCTTGTCTTGTGTCAAGCTCATTAAAAATGAAACAAGGGTTTTGAGGATAGTTCTTTTCCTGTATCAACCTCATTAAAAAATAAAACAACTCCCTTTCCAAGTCGAGTCTTTCCAAGATCTCGAAAGTAAACCTTTATTCCATCCACCTGGTTGAATGTAATGAAGCTTGGGGGGCATGTACCTCATTTTGCGTCATTATGTTGGGGGCATGCGAACTTATAACAAGCATAGTTTTTCGTTTCAAGCTTGCATAAACATGAAATCGAATCCAAGAAAAGCTCTCTATGGTTCAAGCTTGTGTAAAAATGAACCTATACCCGATTTACATCTCATGATTGTCATTTTTATCTACTAAATTCTGTTAGATGAGCCTTGGTTGTTTTCATTCCATCGCCACCATCTCTTTGGTTGATGATATGCTTTCACTTAGTTGTTTACCCTTCCCGAGGGACCACATCTATGAGTGGTTTTATTAGCCAGCCTCTTAGCCAGTACATGTTTTGAGCAGTTCCTCCATTGCCAGAACTAGTTGCTACCCTTTATACCACTCGTTCCTCTAGGATGAGTCCTTTTTAAGCTCTTTTCTGACTCGTAAAATATGAAAAGATTTCCGAGTTTTTTCCTTTTTAAACTCGTTAAACAGAATTAAAAAGGCAGTCCACTTATAGCTCTTTTCTGACCATATAAGCATGAAAATATCGACGGAATTTTGTCGTTTCAAGTTCGATATTGGTTATAAAATGACCTATCTTTGATCGCTTTTTTACTTTTTTAGATCGAAACCACTAATTATGAAAATTACTCCTTGATCATAATGGTCAAGCGGTTATCTCAAGTATTATTTTATACTTTTTCGGGCTTAGGGGACACAAATTTACGAGAAAGGACACCCATGGATTTTCCTTAAGTTTTTCTTCTAACTCCCTAAAATTGAAAAAAACCGAGTTTTTCCTATACTGGACTCATTAGAATTTAATAGTAAAGGACCTGTTCAATTTTAAACAGGAACGAACCACTCCTTCTTAGGGTTCAAATTTTAAACTAAGTTGAACTCATCTAAAGGATGAGCTTATAGACAAGCAAATGTTATCCTCCTCAATCTTGTTAAAAATAAAGAGGTGTTTGCCAAAAATGCTGGGGGAAAAGAGAGAAAAATGGACCTGTTTGTTACACTTTGTGTTTTAGAAAAGCAGTTAACCACTCTTGAACATGACACTTTTTGTTCACCTGGGTTGGGAAATCCTTTGCCTAACAGTTAATCAAACCATATTGAAAGTCTTCAGTCGGTTTCTGGGTATTAGCTTTGGGTCAATTGTTACCAACCCATCTGCAGTGTCATTATGTGTTCAAAAGGTCAGTTCAAATAAACCATTCATTTGCAAAATATCTGTCATCCATTTTGACCATCCCTGAGTTAGTCCTTGCCAAATACATTTCTTCAAAACTTGATCTATGATTTCGTGTTGTGAGCTTGCCTACGACAGATTGCTTTCTATCGACTTCAACTCATTTTCTAGAAAGATGATCTAGAAATCGTCAGTACCTTGGAATTTGCATGCCCAAATGGTAGGTTTCTCGCCTTCGAAGATAGGTTGCATCATTGACCTTCGATCAAAGGATTCTATGACATGTTCGACATCAACTTATCTATTCACATTTCATGGATTGTACTGGGAACTTTGAGAGCCATTGACATTACTGGTGGTTTCTCTCACACTTGTTAACATTTCACATCATTGACTGGTAATCAAGTGGTTTCGACCATGTTTTACTTCGACACATTCATTCACATGGATAGAATTGTACTAGTTTGGGAAGCAAAAATGAAGACCCTGGATCTAGTTTCCACCATCCAGGCTGTGAGGAATTTTGTTATTCATTATACAGTGGACTATTCATAAACAGATGGTTGTGTCCATACTGTGTCTAAGTATGTCTATACTCGTGATGTATTACAAAATCATTCCTGTATCAGAGTAGTTTAGTTAGTTTTCTAGTCAGTTTTAATCTGAGTATGGGAATGCCTACCTCAGCGATGATATGTTCACATATATATATTTTGCATTGAATGTTTTTAGAGGCTCCGACTGGGGTGTCCACAGGATGATCCTTCAAATGATAAAGTACTTCACTCTTCATACATGAAAGACTTCATCTTCATCTATTACAAACTTCGCACTTTAGGGGGCAATCTATTGCACTAAAAATTGTCACCTTGACATTCTGCAATTTGCATGAGTCCATTATCACTCATACTTTCGTCCTTTGCAGGTCCTAAGCCTCAAAACTTCATATCAAGCCTTGAAAATAAGAGAAAGCCCTCAAAATTCTATAAAAGACTGGTTCTGCACTTTCTCTTAGCATTACTTATGGTCCCGCACCTAAAGGTCATGTATCATGTGCATCTGGCTGCTTTGTCTCTTTGTTATGGATGTGGACCCTTGTAAAAGTAAAAGGGCGCAAGTATATTCTTAAAAACTCACTTTAAGTCATTTCTAGAAGCTTCTGAAAGGAATCTTGAGGTGGCAAGTTCGCTCCTTTAAGGTTCATGCATCCCATACCTCAAGGAGCTATCGCCTTGATGTGAGGATCTTATCCCTTTGAAGGAGGACTCTATCCCTTCATAGGTGGACATGTAACCTCCTTACTTTGCATTATAAAATGAGGCAATGGGCTTGTTACTGGGAAGGTTAAAAGCTGAATATTTTTGAGGTGAAATGTTGTTGAAACTTAGTCTACCTAATTGAGCTTTTGTGAGGAAAGATTACATACCTTTTTTATCTTATTTGGAAGAGTGTGAGGCTTGTCAAAGTAGAGGAGATTCCTGTTTCGGACCCTGGGAAGAGCTTGTACAACATCAAGGCACCAAGGGTTCTAAAGTTCTCTATTTCAAAGTTAATAGAAACAAGTTTATTTTTCTCAATAAGCTATGTTTTATGGTTTATTTTATGGATTCCTTGATCACCATGATGAACATGATTTATTATATTAGCTATGCAGGTGTTATTTGATGTGTGCTGGTTTGTGATTGCAGGTTCTCAAAAGGAAAATCTTTCGGATGGTTGAAGGATGGCTACTACAAACTAGCGTTGGACTTAAGGTAGGGTCTAAACACCTCTATAGTTTTTATTAATTAATCGCAATATGTTTAGATAAAGGTAGATTTGCTTGTCCTGCTTGTTGCTAGATGTATTTTGATACTAGGGAGATCGGCCTTGTCCACAAGATCGATTTATCCAGCCAACACAAACCATGTACGATGCTGCCCATCTGGCAGGGTCATGTTGGATTTGTGAATCATACTCTTCAGTCCCTGATCCAAATCCCATGGGGTCTCACTTGGAAGCATCGTGATCTCCTTAAACCTGATAATCGATTGTGTCTCCAACTTTGGGATGCTAAATTCCCTATTTAGCACGGCCTAGATATTTGCAATCCTCGTGTTTGGATGGTGATTAGAATGCTTAATGTACCATGTCAGTGCGTGATCCTGCAACGCGCTCACCAAAGTTGCCTTCTTTATATTGTCATCCATGACTCCTTGTGCTTCCCATGTGGCCCTTACCACGAACCAAAATTGGTCTGAATCTTCGTTCCCTACTCCTCTGAATACTAGAAATTTTATTGTGCTCACCATATTGAATTGTGGTGGTGGCAGATGTGATGTGGGAAGAGATGGAGGTGAATAAGTTGAGATTGGTGGTGGCATAGGTGGGGGTGGTAGGTGCGGAATTTTTTGCCTCATCAGACTAACCACACTCCTTGCAGAAACTTTCATGAGCTCTTCCTCACTTTCCCACCGAGGTGAAATCAAGGGGCTATTTTCTATCTCTACGCTATCTTTGTTTCTATAGATCCTCCCACTTAGTGTAGCCCCAAACATCAATTTATTCGCATAACCTGGTTTTCACACAATATCATCTTCATCCAAGTGTTCAAAGATTTAATGTACTTACCTCGCGGTCCTTTAAGGAAGTGTCGTTCTGCCTCGCTATAATTGATTGTCATGTCTACCGTGAACTCAGTGAGAAACCCCCCTATAATTCGATCAAGCCAATGGTCCACAACGTGCATGATCTTATCTTCCAATGCTTCTAGTCTGTGCACTAATTCTAGAGTCCACACAATCGGTTTGTGAAGCCTACACCTTCCTTGACTGTCTACTAGCTTCACGATCCACTCATAGAACTCAGAGGGAAAGGATGCAAAGAAAATTTCATGGATTTCCGTATACAAGTAGTGGTCCAACCACTATTCCTTTGATACTCGCAGATTCCTATTTTCTTGCACCGTGAAATCGTGAATCTTTCTGTCTAACCACCCTTCAATTTCTTTCTTCGTTGGATTCTAGTAACACGACATTAGACATCCCTTATGCAGATCTCAGTCCCAAGAACAGAACCATTTGTTCACTTGTTGGGGCCTGACCCAGGTCTGGAGATGATTTAGCCAAACAAATCATGGTACTACTGGCCCTTTTGGCATCAGTCTGTAGAGCGTAGATTGAGGTCTCAGTCGAATTAGTATGGAAGGGTGCTAGAACTAGGTTTTTGCACCATGGGGATGTTTGATGGTTTCAAGTGGTTCGCGGTTTGACCCTGCATGCATGTCGCTACGCACGCTTACCTGTACCTCGTAGCCTGGGATGTTGCCTTCACGTAGCCCTACTCGAGGCATGAATAGTGTTATTACTGAAATCCTTACTAGTAACTTGATATTAGTTGATTAACTTAGCTTATATGTATGCTTTCAGTTATACTTAACAATATTCACCAGTCATGCAAATGCGCACAGTAAATAAACATTATAAATGCAAATGATATCAAACAGGTAATAACAAAAGAACAAATACATGGAATTCAGATAAAACTTCTCTTTATTATTCTTCTTCCTTGGTTATAGCCTTGACTCCGCCCTGCACACTCAGCTACGGACTCTACTAGGCCTCTACGAACTCAACTCTAGAGCCTCTTCCTACTGCTACGACCCAAGATACTTAGACTCTTGCTCTATGCTCGCTATTTTATTCTATCTATCGGATTCCATCTCTTCATTCGTTAGTTTACAACTTAGAGCCTCACTCTATTTATATAATCCCATGGTTCGCGGACCATGGGTAGGCAAACACTACATTCAAAACTTAGGGCAGACAACCCTATGACTCTAACATACAATTCTCGCTCCGCACCTACAATTCACGGAGTCTTTACAACAATATTACTCAAAACATGGGCTTTGAGCCCCAAACCATGTTGTGGTGGGATTCCATGCGCAACACTACATTAGTTGTAGGGCTAGAAAAATGACTATTAAAAGTGGAAATTTATCAAAACAAATTTTGTTGTATCCTCCCACTCAGCCTTCTATTTAGGATGATTTACCCTTATGGTTAGAAGAGGAGGAGGAGGAATAATTTTGTCAGACATCCCTCTAACCAGTCGACACTGTTATAGGATGGCAGAAGATTGATGAAGATGACCTTATTGACCATATATTATAGAATCATCCCCCCACTGCCATACCAATTGTGCAACTAATGAATGAATCTGAGAGTAATCCTTGGTCTAAATTGCGCTTTTTTGAATCTAGCCTCGAACTTGCCAAGATTGTGGAAATTGTTCCATCTAGAACTCTAAAGATCAACCCCTCTCCTTCTGCTAAGAAGGAAGAACAATTGTGCAGTACATTGAGGCAACATCTAGATGCTTTTGGTTGGGATTATAAAGAAATGAAAGGCATGCATCCCTCATTTTGTACTTATCATATTTACATCAAAGAGGGGTGAAAGATTGTGCACCAACTCAAAGAAATATGAACCTAGCTCTTAAGGACAATGTGAAAGAAGTGCAAAAGTTACTAGATGTAGGGTTCATATACCCCATTTCAGATAGTGAGCGGGTGTGACCTCTTGTTTTAGTCCCAAAGAAAAATGGGAAGTGGAGGATCTTTATTTATTACAAATAACTTAACAAGGCTATAAAGAAGGACCATTTTCCTTTGTCCTTCATTAACCAAGTCCTAGATGACCTTGCAGGAAATAAATTCTTCTCCTTCATGAATGGATTTAGTGGATACAACCAAATCAATATCAAACTTGAAGACCAACATAAGACCACATTTCCATGCCCTTGGGGTACCAATTCCTATAGATTCCTTCCATTTTTTCTATGCAATGCCCCTCCTACTTTCAAGAGGGAATTTCTGAGTATCTTTGTTGAACTTGTTCATGACTCTATTGAGACATACATGGATGATTTTACTGCTTATGGATGTGAATTCTAGGAAGCTCTTTCTAATCTGTGAAAAGTCTTAAAGAAATGAATTTAAATGAATCTTTCATTGAGTCATGAGAAGTGTGAATTATTGATGAATGGAGGGTCTATCCTTGGCCATTCTATATCCAAGGAAGGGATACAAGTTGATCCAAACAAAATTGTCGTCATTAAAAAGGTCCCTATCCCTAAAAAATAAACAAATATCAGGAGTTTTCTTGGATTAGATAGGCATTATAGAAGGCTTATCAAATATTTTAGTAAACTGGCTTTACCCTTATTTTGATTGTTGGCTAAAGATTTAATTTTTTGTTGGGAATCCAAATGTCAAGAAGCCTTCCAAATACTATGTTATGAAACTAGCTCACAAAAGGATAAAAAAGATAGATCAATGCCTTAGAATTCAACCTCTTCAAGGGGGCAACCTCCTTTACATTACACAAACGAATGATTCCTTGATCATTCAAATCACAAAACCTCCTTTCTATATATAGGAGTCTAAGGAGTCACAATATAACACATCCAACCTAACAATAATAATATAGAGGCACAAAAATAACAATAAAGGGATTCTATGGGGCACAGTAATAACAATATGGGGATAATAGGGGCACAAAAATATTAATAAGGGATACAACTACAATAGTAATGGGGTAATCACTAGTATTATAGGGACCCAACATGCCCCTCTCCTTCAAAAGAGTATTGTCCTCAACGCTTGAGTAGTTCTGGATGCTTCTGTATAAAATTCTGATCCTCCTGTTGTGCTCTACAACAACCCCCCATTTCTTATCATTTTATTCACAAAATTATCATATGAAATGGGTCCCTTTAGAGTTTTATTGGTATCAATATTGCATTATTTAAAAAGGTCCGAAAACCAAATGAAAAAATTATAAAACCCTTTTTGGAAAATCCCATTTTCATCAAATAAATCAATCTTTATCATTGCAATAAAGCGATCACAAGATCGCATATCGCAATGACGTAAGGTACATAAATAAGTGGCACATTGGTTTCCGCCGATGCGATATCGCTATCGGCTATCGGCAATACTCTATGCACATTATAAAGCGCCCCATGCCATTCGCCCCGATGCGATGCGATATTGTTATCGGCGATCGGCGATATACTATACATGTCTCATATAATGCCAATACTCCCTATGCGATGCGATATCGCTATCGGCGATCGGGGTTTTCAAAAGGTGTCAATATAAAAGGTTTAGGCTTTCCCCGATAGCCGATTGCGATAAAGCGCAGATTTCAAAAAGCCGTTAAAATAAAGGGATATCACGATTAATTCATATTAAAGGCTTGATCCGTCCAACAATGATTCACCTGCTCTCAACCGCCAAAACATCTACAACACGCTTAAATGAATCATTCGGCCGATTAATGATATAATGGGCATTTAAGGATTGACAGGTTTTAAACGGCAATTTAATGTAATTGTAAGTCCTAAAATCCTCTCATGGATTGTATCTGCGCCCATTTTAAAAGCTAATCCCTTATCATGCATCAGTCAATATATCTCATCACATTGAAGTTTTCATTGCCAATTCTCTGTATTACGTTTATTTTCACCTCTGTGCAGAATTCATCCAAAGGAGAAAGCTCAAGAAAAATGGGGAAGAAATCCAAGAAGACCACAGGCACTTCCGCTGCGCCAGCCGCAGGACAAGCTGTCGCTGATCCCTCAAACAAAAGGAAAGGATTGATTTCGGATACCACATGTTCTAGTCTCGGCATAACTACTTGGAAAAGCACCTACAACTTGATTGAGGTTGAAGAACCCAAAGTGACAACAGTAGAAGCTACTGCAGATTCTACTCGGAAATCTGATGCCACTCTAAAGGACTTAGCTGACTCCTTCCTTCATCGGATAGCAGCTAGGGAACAAATTCTCCCATACACAGATGTAGTGCGGTGGGAAATTGAAGAAATCCCAATCCTGGATAGAACCTTCAGCACCATAGATGGGAGAATTTTCGGGTCGTTCAAAGCTGATGATCTAAGGCAAATGTATCATTTGCCTGAGCTAGAGAAGACATACAATAAGGCGTTCCTGGAAAAATTTCGAAACGAGAACGAAGTTGAATCCGAACCCATCCGGGATTGGAGACAAAACCCAGCTAAGCACAAACATGAATCTTCCGGTAAGTACTCGGTTGATTCCTTGGCTTCTCCTTATTGCTACACTGGAATAATGATGTGTAGATTATGGGGATTGCATGACTCTTCTAATTTCACTATAGAAATGGTTCCTTTAATGGAAGCTGCATGCAACAGTATAATAATGGATTGGGCCACTCTTCTCTCAGATAAACTAGCCAAAGCTGTTCTTGAGTTTAGGAATAAGACTCGCATCTCTGAATGGATAATCCCCCCATTTTATTACAGTGCCTATATCCTAGATACTTTTTCTTTTAATTCTGAATTTCCTGTGCTCGGCTGGAGGTGGACGCCACAAGAATCCATGCCTATTCACATTTACCACCAGAAATTATGGAAATCCTACTACAAGCGCCATTTGTACCAAGTCTGCAACGGCTTTATGTTGCCCATTTATTATTCTATTTTTGATAAACCCATTCCCAAGATTTCCTACCAAGCTGAGATTGATTTAACAACAATAGGGAGATGGTTTGGAGAGGAGAAATTCACTTATATAAGAGTTTTGGGTAGCCAAGGCGAACCTCATGTTCTCCCTTTATACATACCAGATAAACTGTTGGCAAGGGAAATCTCTTACCAGATTATTGCTGAGAGTGTTACGCAGACTCTCAAGAAAAATAAGAAGCAGGGCTGGCCCTCTTTTCCCTTGAGATGCGGTGTCTATACTCTGCATGATCTCAAACATGCAGAAAATGAAGATACGAAGATTATATCATTAACTTTGGCGACTCTCCCGAATAGGCAATTTGATCCAAACAAAGTTGCCTATAATGCACTAGAGTAGGCCAAATTGTCAAAATTTGACCATAAAGAAGATATGTTTGATGACCTGTTCTCTTCAGCTGAGTCAATAATGCAGGTTAAATCATTGGCCAAAATGAAATATCATGATGAAGGGTTGACTGAATTTAACACACTTAGAGAACAGAGGTTGCAAACTCTGCCTCTAGATCTACTAGTGACAACCCCAGTGACATCGTCAAGCGAGCCTGATCGGCAACAGTCAAAGGAACCTCCAGTTACAACAAAAGAACAAGAAAATCCACAGGAGGAAAATCAGAAGAAAGAACAGGAGGAAAAGCAGAAGAGAGAGCAGGAAAAAGTGCGGGAGGAGACCCAAACTGAAAAGGAAAAACAGACCACCATTGATGTCAATGTGGATACTCATATTGACCCTAAATTGCTCCAGGAATGGAAGCAATTTGATTCCATTATCAGTGGTTTGGAATGTTCAAAGGACACAGACACTTCAAAGGTAACAGACACACAGGAAATCACTTCACCACAGGTTCTAAGTGGAACCAGCGGCCCACCCATTTCTAAAGAGGTAGAGATAATACCAAAGGACCCCTCCGACCAAATCATTTTGCAGGTAGGAGATATTCCTCCCCTGGATGTCTTCTACAGCCCAAGGCATAAAGTTGTGGTTAAACGACAAAGGAAAAGAAGAAGGACTGATCAACCTTCCCTTTTCCCAGAGCAAACTGTCACGGGCAATGTGGTTTGGAAGGAGGAATTTGACCCCTCCGATGACTTGACAAAACTGTCACAGTATGCGGGAGCTTATTCGGCAGTGACAATAGATAAGGCATCAGAGGTAAGCCTTTTACTGAAAACAAAGGATCAGGAGATTTTCTCGTTACAGGCACAGTTAACTGAAACAAAGCAAAAAGCGGAGTAGGCAGAGCAGCAATTGTTGACGCAACAACAATTAAACAGTCAACTAACTCAACAATTGTAGGCAAAAAAACAAAGGATTGACCAAAGCGCAATCCAGAAGCAAAAAGAATTATCAGAGGCATTGGCACAATTGAAGGCAGCAAATGAGCAAATGGTGAAAACAAAAGATGAGAAAATTGCTCAATTATCATCACAGCTCGAGAAAATAAAGGGCGTTCCACAAGTGGCTGAATTTAGGGCAGAAGCATTACAAATAAATACTGCATTAATATCCCAAATTAAGCTTCTGTGTCAACAAATCGCCCAGGTAGAGCCACTATGTGAATTAACGGCATCCATAAGTAAGCAAGTAGACAAGGCCAGGACTGAATTGGATCAAGCTGAAGAAACAATAGCTGCATTTCTCGACTGGCAAGATTTTGATCAAGGACAAGCGGCAAATTTACCCAGGATCTTAGAATCACATAAAGATATACTTTTCACAGAATGGCAATCCCAGTTAATGAAAGCAGAGAGGGCGGTTTCAAAATGTAAATCAACTTCTAGCAATTTAGTTTAATTAGTCAATAACACTCTCTACTTATCAAACATGATTTCCCAATGCACACCAGGAAAGTTGACAACGATGAAAACATTGGAGCAATCATGTTATCCAGATCTAGAAGAAAAGGGGAGATTAATCGCTGGGATTAACAGTTTAACCTGGGACACTTATTGGTTCTTCTTGGTAAAGCCGCACACATAGAGAGCCGCCCTCAAGTGCCTTACGGATGCAATCGGGTATATTATCCCCGATATTCAGGATGCCACCTATGCCGCCCAGCTCAGCTAGCGCCTCAACAAACCACCTGAAGTGGAGCCAATGCTTGCGATAAGTCAGCTCAGATTTAAAGGCAAGCAACCTACTTGATGAATCATGCCGCCGACTGCCAGGTCGCTGAAGAAAATAGGATCAAAATTTATTGATACCAATTAAGTAGGATTTCTGTTTTATAGATAGGTAGATTAATTAAGTATTTATAGACCCTTTCATTGTTTTGGAAAGGGTCGTCAAGTTTTGTACCTAACTTAAATACTGAAGTTGCACTATTGTGCTTAAGTCATTTCTTTTATGAAACTGGACCAGTTGTTCTAAATTTGACAAGGAAGCTTTTTATGCAATTGTGCACTATTGTCTTTGTTTGAAAGTCTTTCTGCGTTGAAGGAAGAATCACAAGTAGCGATTCATATTGGGAGTGTCAAGCAGCTTATATGGTATTTTTATCTATGTCTGAATTCATTCCTTTCATATGAATTGTTATTTGATTATCTTTGCTATTATCGATTATATATATGTGTTTTAACAGCAGTTCTGTATTCCTTCCACTATTGGATGTTTATGGTGTGCTTTTCTTTTAATCATGTATGTGTCGATGATAAAAATGATAAGTGTAGTAATATTGCTTTAATCGCTTTGCTTAACTATTTAAGCACAGTAATCTTGAATGAAATAATGTCCATGTCTGTTAGATGGAGTCATCTATATGCCTGTCTATAGACACAGACTATCAAGCGCTACACTTCAAAGCTCAATAAGTTCCCGGGATAAGTCATAGTTCTTTTATTGTTGTTAATAGATTTAGTTATTCGCCTATCATTAGATTAGTTAATCAATTATCCATTCATCCCGTTTATCCATTTCTGGGAAACGGGTCCCATTATCCCCAGTCGGAGCCACCATTCCAAACGGAAAAGGAGCTGTACTAAGGTCCGGACCGGGTGGTTATCCCCCAATGTTGTTGCAGCGATTTTCAAGGCATCAACACCTCCCAAGTGGAATCTTCAGTGGATAAGTTCTTCCACTTGATGAGATACTTTGAAATTGATCGATTTCGTAGCTGTCAAGTTCTAGTTTCTGTGACTGCTTCCGGTTCCAATATAATTTTTCCTTCCTCGTCAAGTTCTATAAATATTGTTTGAACTATGAGCTTGTCACCTATAACCTTCTTTAAACATGAAACATGGAAAACTGGGTGCACTCGAGAAGCTGCAGGAATCTCCAATTTGTATGCCATAGTACCAATCTTTTGCAGCACCTTGTATAGACCATAATACTTTGATGATAATTTATTATCCTTCTTAGGTTGCTTGCGGGACATTTGTTTATATGGTTGTAGTCGTAGGAATACCCAATCACCTACATCAAAACTTCTTTCGCTGTGATGTTCATCTGCCTGTTGTTTCATTCTATTATGCGCCAACACGAGGTTATCCTTTAATAGTTGGAGGACTTCTTGTTGATTCTCGATGTGATGTTCGACTGCCTGAACCTTAGAATTTTCTTTTAAATATGATGTGTTGGATGGTGGTTGATATCCATAAAGTGCCATAAATGGGGTCATTTTTGTTGTTGTATGGAAGGACGTGTTATACCACCATTCAGCTAGAGGCAACCATTTGACCCATTATGTCTATTTATCAGATACAAATCAACGAAGATATTCATCCAAACATTTTTTTACTATCTCAGTTTTCTGATCAGATTGAGGATGATAAGATGAGCTATGAGCTAACTGAGTACCGACACAACAAAATAATTTTGTCCAAAAATTTCCAGTGAAAATGGGATTTCTGTCACTTACAATAATCTTTGGGTTTTCATGTAGCTTTTGAATTGTTTCCGTAAATGCAGTAGAAACTATACTAGCTTTAAATGGATGTGATAATGCAAAAAAGTGTGCATACTTGGTAAGTCTGTCAACTACCACCATGATGACACTCTTTCCCTCAAACATGGGTAAACCTGTGATAAAATCCATTGAAACCTCCTCCCAACATTGTCTTGGAATGGATAAAGGTTGTAATAGACCTGGGGTCTTAATTGTTTCAACTTTATTTTGTTGGCAAACCAAACATTTCGCCACAAACTTTTGAATATCCGATTTAAGGCAATCCCAAAAAAATTCCTTATTAACCCTGTGGCAAGTTTTTTAAAATCCTGAATGCCCTCCAAAGGGAGAAGTGTGCAATTCCATAAGAATTTTTTTGCTTGAGTTGGGAATTCTTACAGAGGTATAAGCGATCTATGTACCATAACAAATCATTTTGCCAGCTAAATGTATCAAATGTACTGGAATCTTGTTGTAACTTTTGAATAAGTGCCCACACTTCTTCATCATTCTTCCATTCCTCCCTTCCTTCATTTATCCAATCTGGTTGCATAAAAGAAATGGCACACAAAAATTCTTCCACATCCTCATCCTTTCTTAAGAGTGCATCTGCCACCACATTTTGCTTCCCTTTTTTGAAGATGATTTCAAACTCATAACCCAACATCTTTGTGACCCACTTTTGTTTCTCCTCAGAGGATAATCTTTGTTCTAAAAAGTATTTAAGGCTATCATGATCAATTTTTACATTGAAGTGTCTTCCCATTAGGTAGGGTCACCATTTCTTAAGTGCATGTAGTATTGCCAACATTTTCTTCTCATAAATAGCTTTGTGTAAAATCTTTCCCTTGATTAGACAACTTTCAAAAGCAATCGGTCTTTCATCTTGCATTAAAATAGTACCAATTCCATTTCCTGAAGCATCACATTACACAATAAAGGTTTTTGTGAAGTCCGGTGTAGCTAAGACCGGTGCTTGGCACATTGCCTCTTTAAGATGTTCGAAGGCCTTTGTTGCTTCTGGAGTCCATGAAAATGCATCTTTCTTCAATAATGTTGTTAGAGGTGCTGCTATTCTCCCATAATTCTTAACAAACTTGTGATAATACCTTGTCAACCTGAGAAATCCTTGCAGATGCTTTATGGATGTGTGGATTTTCCATTCCTTAATGGCTTTAATTTCGTTAGGGTCTACCTTAACTCCTTTATGAGATACAATATGACCCAGATATTCCACCTCTTGTACTCCAAAGAAACATTTAGATCTTTTTACATATAATTATTTCTCCTCTAATAGTTGTAGCACCTTGTCAACATGTTCAACATGATCCTTCCAAGACTTGCTGTAGATTAGTATATCATCAAAAAATATTAACACAAATTTTCTAAGGAACAGTTTAAAAATGGAATTCATCAAACCTTGAAATGTAGAGGGTGCATTGGCAAGGCCAAAAGGCATGACCAAAAATTCATAATGACCCTCATGAGTTCTAAATTCTGTTTTCGAAATGTCTTCACTCTTCACTCTGATTTGATGATATCCTGAACGAAGATCCAACTTGGTGAAGTAAATTGATCCATGCAATTCATCTAGTAATTCATCAATGACAGGAATGGGAAACTTATCTTTAATAGTGAGCTTGTTGAGCTCCCTATAATCAGGAACATGCATCATGATCCATCCTTCTTATGCACCAATACTACTGGAGCAGAGAAATAAATTTGACTAGGTTGAATTATACCAGCCTCTAGCATTTCTACAACCATATGTTCAATTTCACTCTTTGTGGGCATAGGGATATCTATACGACTTGATTTTTGGAGGAACACTTCCTGGAATCAGATGAATAGGTGGGAGACATTTGAGAGTCTCAAATACCTTGCAATTATTGTCCAATATTTTTTGGAGATCTAGAGAAATAGATGATTTTGATGTGGAAACATCTAGCGAACATAATTGTGCAATTACACCTCTTTGTTCCTTTTTTTAGAAGCTTTGTCATACCATTAGAGATGACTATCTTTCCGGCTTCCATGCAATACCCCTTAATTCAACTTTCCTTCCTTCCACAGAAAATTTCATGAAAATTTCTTGAAAATTAAAAGCTATTGTACCCAAGAATTGTAGCCATTGGACTCCTAGTACAACATCAGCACCTCCCATTGGAACGGAAAGCATTGGGCTAGTCAATACATATTCTCCCATGGATAGCTTTATATTATGGCAATTTCTGGAGCAATTTGTTGTTCCTCCATTTGCAACCATCACTTGACACTCTGGTACTGGATATAGGAAGAAATTCAATTCTTTTACTACCTTACAATGAAAAAAATTGTGAGTACTTCCTGAATCAATCAACACTATTACCTTTTCTTATTGATTTGTCCTTCTATCTTGATGGTTTGAGGAGTGGTAATTCCATCCAATGCATTAAAATATATGGTGGGATTCATTTCTTCTTTATCTAGGCCTTTTTCCTGGAGTATATCCTCTTCCTTTGACCTTTCTTGCTCCTTTTCTTCTTCCTCTTCACAATCTATGTAGAATAATTTCTTCTCGGCACACTTATCACCTTTAGTTTATTTGCTATCACAACTGTAACAAAGCCCTTTTGCTCTTTTTTCTTCCAATTTTTGTGGTGTCAACCTTATAGGTTGTTGAAGACTAGGGGAAAAAACACTTCCATCTTTATAGTTGTGAGTGGTATGCTTCCTAGTTGCCATAATTTTGCTTTCCATTTTTCTTGCTAACCTGAATGCCTTCTCTAATTAATCAGATTCCCAAAGGCGAACATCATGTTGGATATTTTCCTTTAAAGTCCCTATGAACACATCAATCCTATGCTCCTCTGGAATATTTTTACCCTTATGTTCAATTTTTGGAACTCCTCAATGTGCTCCATTATTGAACGCTTTTGTTTGAGACCTATGAATTGGCTAAAAATAGTGTTGCTTTTTGTATCCTCATAATGTGGTGTCAATTATTCCATAAAAATTGCCCAAGTGATAATTTTTTTATGAGAGAAAAGCCATTGATACCATACAAACTGATTTGGTTCCAAATATAAAGTTGCAATACGTACCTTTTGTGTGTTTTGCACATTATTGAGGTCGAAAAATTGCTCCATCTGTAATCTCCATGTTGTGGGATCCTTGCCATCAAACTTCCTCATATCGATTTTTGTAATATGGTGGGTCTTCAATCCAACGTTAGAGTCTATGAAATCATGATTAACATTTCTTTTGTTCGCATCATGAGCTTCTTTTACTACCCTTTCACCATTAGTAAGTATTTCTTGTAGAAAATTTGTCAAATCTGTCTTCAAATATGCCATGCTTGTCTCCAAATTTGTGTTCAAATATATCTTCAAATTGTCCATCTTAGCTTTCGTGCCATTCATCTTAGCTTCCATGCCATTTATCTTAGCTTCTGTTAGCTTTTGTGAGAGTGAAATTTGTTGCACTTGGTCTTGTAATTTTGATACATCATGTAGCATTTCTTCCACTTCTTCATGAGTCATGCTAGAGATTTCAGGTTGCTTACTAGGTGTTTGCATTTTCTTTCCTCGGGGCATTAGTTACCGATAATAATTCTCTACTATGCCCTTTGAATTCCTTCAAAATAAATTTTCAAACCAAGCTTAAGCAAGAATTTAAAAAAACCTACACACCATTTTTTCACTTTGTATGAGCTCGATGTTGCCTCTGATGTATCTCTGTAATTTCGGATCATCCAGTTTTGAAATTGTGATCTGTAGTAGCCCTATGCATCCTCTTTCCAATGTCACCAGTCTAATCCAAATTGGATTCTACAAGGAAGAGTTATGCCAAATCTCCCACAGTGACCTGATTATAGACTAGTTCAGTAGAGTGAACTTTTATGATGTGCCACATGTCCCAGTTTCGACCTTTGGCTTTGATAAATATACACAAGAAACTACAGTCCATCCTCTTTATGTACCTTCTTACAAAGTTTAAATCCTATGCTCAGAGAGAAGGTTATGATGATTTTCCCCAAGTCACTTGTTTGGAATGTAATTCAGGAGTCTACAAAAATACCAACTTCCTCAGGTCATATCTCTGCAAATATAGCACAAAAAGATTTGAAATTTGGATCCAAGGATTAGTGTGATTTCGTCTCAAATGGTATTTTTTTCACTTCAGAAACGTCGCGGAAAAAGGGTTATAAGGAAAATTCCATGATGACCTATTTGGAGCAGCAAAACCATAGAATGCAGAAGCTCTCATACCAAATGTTATGAAACCGCTCACAAAAAGATAGAAAGATAGATCAACACCTTATGAATGAATGATTCCTTGATCATTCAAATGAAAA